>CAWUFW010018644.1:0-213963 GCA_963921515.1 Calotriton arnoldi | reverse complement strand
TTGTTTGGCCCTTTTTTTAAAAAATGTTTCCTTGGTGTTTTTGGTGCATGTAGGAGTCGTTCTTGTGTCCGAGTAGGACGCTGCAGTTGTCTGGTGCGATCTTGTCCGACTCGTTCCCGCTGTGTGTCAGCTAGGTTTCATATGCGGCGTACGAGTCGGTCGCGGAGTATTGGGTTGCTTCGGCTGTGTTTTGTATACGTGTCGGTCGTACGGCTTGTGCTCCGGGCGATTCGGTCGTGTTTTGCACGCACAGCATCGTACTACGCGGGTCGGAGTTTGCGGGTACGTTTCGTTCGGGTTCAATCCGAGTGCGTGTCGGTCGGTTCGTTTTGCGTGACTTCCCGGCCGGATGGCTTGTTTACGTCCGGCTCGGTCGGTCGTTTTATATTTCGTCCGAGTCGGTCGGATTTCACATGCATTTCATCGTACTACCCGGGTCGTACGGCGCCGGTCCGAGTCGGTCGGACTAAATTCCCATACCGAGTCGGTCGGTATTTTTTCCGGCCCGAATTGGAATCGGCCCCAAAGTGCTAAAACTTTTGACGAAGTAATAATTACCCCTGAACAAGCTATTACTTTCAATAAAGAACCATTTATTATCTATGATAATAAATCAGTGAAAAAAGAATTATAATGTTTGGTACAGCAACTAATTTAGTTTAACTTCAACAAGCTGAAATATGGATGATGGATGGAACTTTCACAACATGTCCCAAACCATTCTTCCAACTTTACACTATCCATGGGCTACATCAAACTTGTAATATTCCCTTTATTTACGCATTGCTACCTAACAAACACAATTCAACCTACGTAGAAATGCTAAATAAAGTAAAACAAGAAACTAATGATTATTTCCCTCTAAAAATCATTATAGATTTTGAGCAATCAATGATCAACGCTATACTAAAAACATACCCCCATACTTCAATTCAAGGGTGTTATTACCATTTTAATCAATGCTTATGGAGGCACCTACAAAAATCATCACTGAGTGTAGAGTACGCAACTAAAACATCTTTTGCATGCCAAATAAAAAATTGATCGCATTAGCCTATGTACCAGTAACAGATGTTGCTGAACATTACAACATACTACTAGAAAGCCCTTTTATCAACAACATGAACAACAATTAAGTCCACTATTGGACTACTTTGAAGACACCTGGGTTGGCAGATTACATAGATCTGGCCACAGAAGACAGCCCAAATTTCAAATTCCCTGGTGGAACGTATACACTAGCACACTTAATCAACAAGCCAAAACTAATAACGCTGTAGAAGGATGGCATAATGCCTTCCAACAAACAACAGGGAGAGTCAGACCAACACTAGAAAAACTAATAACATCCCTACAAAAAGAACAAAGCTATCAGGAACTCAGAATGGAACAATCTGTCACTCAACTAAAACCAAAAACATCCAAACAGACTAAACAAATGTACCAATACCTAGAACAGCACGTAAAACTATACCCTAGTACAAGAGGCCTGGAGTACCTAGGAATGATAGCCAAAACTCTACTTTAAAACATTCATACAAATTAAATACAAAATACTCTCCTTTAAAACATAACATAAAAATAAAATATATTTATTTTACCACAATTATAATTACTGTGTGTAATATATTTTTAACTAAAAATAATAATATATTCACACACATTAATTATATATGTAATAAAATAAAACACAACAACAATAAAACATAACATTATTTCCCTCCCACAATTAAATAAACTTAATAAATTTACCGAGTGTGTTGCCGTACCTCTAAAATCCAACATCTTCTGATATAATCCAATTAAATAAGAATAAAATCATCCATAGAAAGTTTCCCAAAAAAATGCAAAAATTCAACTGTAGCAAAAATAAATCCTCCATCGACAAAACGACCATCCAGAAACCATAAAAAACCCGAAAATATCTTTAAAATAAGAAACGCTCCAGGAAACCCGAAAAATTAAAGAAGGGGCCGATTCCGATCTCGGCCGGTAGGGCTCCGAATCGGATTCGGCATTACCGGATCCGATTCGGAGCCCTATTTCCCGACCGAATCGTACGTGCGTCCGGGCGGCGAGGTACGATGCGTGCGCTCGCGAAATCTCCGACCGACTCATTCGCAGGACCCGACCGCTCCGACCGACTCGCACGGGGACGACTCGCACCGCGCAATGGAGACGTTCCCCGGCCGGGTAAGTGCACGATGCGCATCGCGACCGCTCCGACCGACTCGCGCAGTCCGGCTCCAAGGAGCTGTCGGAGCCGCACTTTGGGGGTCCGTGTCGGACCCCCTGGAAGCGTAGGCACGCGAGTCGCACACAGGGGGAGCCATGGGTCCCCCTACACGTGCGTGTACGGTGCGACCCGTATCGACGCGAACACGCTGTAGGGGGCGCCCTTGTTCGCGTCGTGCCCATTGAGTCAATGGGAGCCCATGTACGCGTCATACGACTGGCTCCCATTGACTTCAATGGGAGTCCGATCCGAATCGAGTCCGATGGCATACGTGCGCATCGTACTCGTTCGGTCGGATCTGCTAGAGTCCGATCGGTCGGAAATCTCTCCGAGTCCGGCTCGGTCGGAGAGATTTCCGGCCCGAACTCGGAATCGGCTCGAAGTGTTAAAAATATATTAGTAACTAAAACTAATAAACAATTCTTTAAAAAAAAAAACAGACTCCTTCCGGCACCCGGAACTTCTTGTAATTGAAACCTACAAAATAAAAGCACATACATTCCCACCCACAGAAAACAACACATAAAACACTTAATAACATTACTACTAACTTTAGACTTTAAAGAATAACACATTAAACACTGTATTTTTAACTATCTAACCAGGTCTCAATAACGTAAAAACTAAAGAAACAAACAATACGTAACTATAACATATAACACTTCATAACAGCACTAATAAATCTCTAAATACACTAAACACTCTCTAACTATCTTCAAAATAAGTTTAAAAGTTATTTAAAATAAAGAAATTAAACCTTACCTTGGGGCCTATTAGGATGGCGGGCGGACTTTCGTCCGCCCGCCACCCTAGCGGTGCTGGGACCGGCCGCCAGTGGTGCGGCAGTCCCGCACCAGCAATTAGGATGCCACCGCCACTGTGGCGGTGGCATGCCCCATCCAAAACATTGTGGCAGGCGGTGCTCACAGCACCGCCCGCCACCATGCCATGGCTGCACCTTGTGCACTTGCATGCACAACTTGGCAGGCACAGTGCGGTGCCTGCCACATTGCGCATGCAAATGCATATGGTACCCCCCATGTGCACCCCCATCCCCCAACATCTGGGGGGGCCACAACGGGCCCCCAAATGCAGGATCCGCATGCTGCTCTCCGCCTGTATGCTAATATGGATGGCGGTGTCTTCCAGACACCGCCACCATATTCAGCCCCTTTTCCGCCCGGTCGATATGGCGGGGAGGAAATGGGTGGCGGGCGGTGTATAATGGCGGGCGGATCGCCACCGCCATACGGGCGGTGGCGATCCGCCTGACATTATAATGAGCCCCCTTGTTCGACGTGAACCAGCTTCCAACCGCGAGCTTCTCTCCGACCAAATGACCCAAAACAACAGCGAGCGGTTACAAAATACAAGGTCCAAACAAATATGGCAACTTTAAAGATAGAAAATTCAACAATTTAATTTTGTAAAAATGTTATTTTAAATATAAAAAATGTGAAAGTATTTAATTAAAATACTACAAATATCATACAATTGTTTGAAAAAAATTACATTACTTTCAACCTTTGTAAAATTATAATAATAAATATTATAACATATATAATATTTAATATTATAATTCCATAAAATGAAAACTATCAAAAAGCAATGTATAAAATATTATTCTGAATTTTTTTGTGTCTGATAAAAATAAACATTGGAAAAAAAATGTAATAATTGAAAACATATGTAATATTTATTAATATTATTTTAAATATTAATATTATTAATTAAAATGTATGATATGTTTGTATAAAATTATAAATATGATTACATTTATATTATATAAAAAATGTTAAAACTTTCATTTGTATAAATATGTCCAAAATATATATTATTGTAAAAATTGTGATTAATAATAAACAATTATGAACAATATTTTGAAAATCATTATTCTATATTAAAAAAAATACAAACTATTGTAAATTTACAATACCTAATTTCTGAAATGTATATACAAATATTTTTCCAACTATTTTGATGAATTAAATTTTTTTATTTCATTATCCTACACAAATTACGCAATAGAAACATGTGTTATTGCTTCCACAATAAAAAACATCTGTTATACTGTTATAATTATTTTTGTATTTATTATAATTTTTGTTTTTACATATACAAACTACACTTTCTTCATAATAAATATTGTACCAAATTAATATGCCCAATTTAGGGGCCGATTCCGATCTAGGTCGGAAAGCACTCCGACCGATCCGGATCCGGATTGTTTTCCGACCGAGCCGGACCCCTGCAGTCCGACCGAACGAGTACGATGCGGCAGTATGCTGCCGGACTCAGTTCGATCGGACTCCCATTGAAGTCAATGGGAGCCAGTCGTACGGCGTGTACATGGGCTCCCACTGACTCAATGGAGTACGTTGCGCACAAGGGGCCCCCTGTAGTGGGTACGCGTTGGTGCCATCCGCACCGTACACGCATGTATGGGTCCCCCCTGTGTCCGACTCGTATGGCTACGGGTGAAGGGGGGTCTGGCACGGACCCCCGAAGTCCGCCTCCGACAGTTTTTCGTGTCGGAGGCTCCGACTCGATCCGGCTGTCCGGATCGTGCATCGTACTGGCTCGGTCGTAAAACATCTCCATTGTGCGCCACGAATCGAGTGCGAACGAGTCGGACGGAGCGGTTCGTACCCGGAAACGAGTCGGTCGGCGATTTCGCGTTCAATCGCATCGTACTTGCTCGCTCGGAAGAATGTACAAATCGGTCGGAAACAAAGCTTCCGACTCGGATCCGGTAAAGCCGAATCCGATTCGGAGCCCTACCGACCGAGATCGGAATCGACCCCATTGGCTATCATTTCATATTTTTCAACTCAAAATTTTTTTTTTTTTTTAAATATATATAAATTAAACTATATTAAATAACATATTATAATTTATACTTAAAATTTATTAATATCCTACACGAAACCTAATTAATTTACTATTCCCACTCCTGTCTTAAATAAATTGGAGTAGGTGCTGCACAGTAAACATAATTAATTTACTATTCCCACTCCAATCTTAAATAAATTGGGGTAGGTGCTGGACACTAAAATAAATTAATTTACTATTCCCACTCCAATGTAAAATAAATTGGGGTAGGTGCTGGACACTAAACATAATTAATTTACTATTCCCACTCCAGTCTTAAATAAATAGGGGTAGGTGTTGGACATTAAACCTAATTAATTTACTATTCCCACTCCAATCTAAAATAAATTGAGGTAGGTGCTGTACACTATAAAAAAATTAATTTACTATTCCCACTCCAGTCTAAAATAAATTGGGGTAGGTGCTGGACACTAAACGTAATTAATTTACTATTCCCACTCCAATCTTAAATAAATTGGGGTAGGTGCTGGACACTAAACCTAATTAATTTACTATTCCCACTCCAGTCTAAAATAAATTGGGGTAGGTGCTGGACACTAAAATAAACTAATTTACTATTCCCACTCCAGTCTTAAATAAATTGGGGTAGGTGCTGGACACTAAAATAAATTAATGTACTATTCCCACTCCAATATAAAATAACTTGGGGTAGCTGCTGGACACTAAACCTAATTAATTTAGTATTCCCACTCCAATCTAAAATAAATTGGGGTAGGTGCTGGACACTTAGGGGCCGATTCCGATCTCGGCCGGTAGGGCTCCGAATCGGATTCGGCTTAACCGGATCCGATTCGGAGCCCTCTTTCCCGACCGATTCGGACGTGCGTCCGGGCGAGCGAGTACGATGCGAGCGCTCGCGAAATCGCCGACCGACTCGTTCGCGGGACCCAACCGCACCGACCGACTCGCACGGACTCTCACGGACACGACTCGCACCGCGCAATGGAGACGTTCCCCGGCCGGGTAAGTACGATGCGCGCCTCGAGCAGTCCGACCGACTCGCGCAGTCCGGCTCCAAAGAGCAGTCGGAGCCGCACTTTGGGGGTCCGTGTCGGACCCCCCTGTACGCATAGCCGCGCACACAGGGGGGACCCATGGGTCCCCCCTACCTGTGCTTGTACGGCATGAGTCACCTCGACGCGTACCGGCTGTAGGGGCGCCCTTGTTCGCCTCGCACCCATTGAGTCAATGGGAGCCCGCGTACGCGTTGTACGACCGGCTCCCATTGACTTCAATGGGAGTCCGACCGAATCGAGTCCGATTGCATGCGAGCGCATCGTACTCGCTCGGTCGGACTGCTAGGGTCCGATTCGGTCGGAAATCTCTCCGGGTCCGGCTCGGTCGGGAGATTTCCGGCCTGAATCGGAATCGACCCCTAAACCTAATTAATTTACTATTCCCACTCCAGCCTTAAATAAATTGGGGTAGGTGCTGGACACTAAACCTAATTAATTTACTATTCCCACTCCAGTCTAAAATAAATTGGGGTAGGTGCTGGACACTAAAATACATTTTTTTACTATTCCCACTCCAGTCTTAAATAAATTGGGGTAGGTGTTGGACACTAAACCTAATTAATTTACTATTCCCACTCCAGTCTAAAATAAATTGGGGTAGGTGCTGGACACTAAACCTAATAAATTTACTATTTCCACTCCAGTCAGTATTAAATTAGGATAATTGCTGGACACTAAACTTAATTGATTTACTTTACCCAATTCAAACAGTATTAAATTATGTAAATGTGATAACTAAAATTTAATAATCTAACTATAAACACAACAAGAAATATAATTTAAATATCAAAACTATAATATTAATTAATATATAGAAATAACAACACTACAAAAACTATTATATTAATTATTAGACTACAAAATTTTATAAAAATTTATAACCAAAATTAAATTTCATAAATTAATTTAATACCAAATTTATATAAATTAAACAAAACTCTAATAAAATATTTTATTTCTAAAAGAATAAACACCATAAACAACTATAAATATAACATTCCACTACAAAAATTAAATTAATTAATTGCATAAATTATTTTTTCTATCAAAATTATAACTTTTCACAATTTATAAATTATTTTTTAACTTAATTAGAAAATCCAACACACCCTTAAAACTCATAAATACAACATCCCAACCATAATATTTTAATTCAATTTAAAAATATTAACATCTCAAATAAATTAAATAATTTTGAAATTTAAATAATGTTTTACATTTTGTTTTAACACTCCCAACATTATCCCCTATAAAACAAACATCCCACTCATTAATTTATATTTCTACATAATAATATTTAATTTTAAATAAAAATTTTGATTTTATTTTAAAATTTAAATATTCTCAACAATATTTTTAAAACACTCCCCACCCTTATCCCCTAAAAACACAACATCACAATCCTAAAATTATACTCATAAACTCAAATTCTCAAATTTAAATTTAAATTTCACAATTTAAAATATTTTTTTATCTTCATATTTTTACAAAATTTCCCACCATTACACCCTATAAACACAACATCCCAGTTCTCAAAATATACATAGAAACGTTAAATTTCTATCCAAATTTGATTTTAAATTATTAAACTATTTAAATATTCTAAACAAATTTTTAAAACACTCCCCACCCTTATCCCCTATAAACCCAACATCCTGCTCCTAAAATGTAATTTCTAAATTCAATTTAAAAATTTAGAATTTAAAAATTAAAAAATTTTAATAAATAAAAAATATTTCAATTGTTTTTTAAAACACTCCCCATCCTTATCCCCTATAAACCCAACATCCCGCTCCTAAAATTATATTTCAAAATACTAATTTTTTATATCAAAATTAAATATATAAATATTAAAAATTTCAAATATTTTACAACACATTTTCAAACACTACCCACGCTTATATCCTATAAAAACAACTAAACACTACTAAAAATAAATCATACAAATCATTTCTTCATAACACAAACAATAAAAACAAAATGCTTTAACTATATTTTAACATGACGATATTTTGTCATTCGATATTATAAACTTCGATATTTTTGTACACACTTACAAATCGATATTTTTCACATCGATATACAAAACATCGAGATTTATAAACAACGATATATAAAACTCGATATTTTTGTATATCGATATATAAAAATCGATATTTAGACTACTTACCACCAGGATAGGTAAAGAGGGTGCCATTTAGCAGTCAAAGAAGTTATTCTTTGTATACAATTATCCATACATTTTGAAATTGTGTTTGAAATGGATGGAGTAAAATGTAAACCCAAATACTTAATATATTGAGGACACCAAGCAAACTTTGAGGAGGCAAAGTCATCTTTAAAAGTATATTTCGTTAAGGGTAATATTTCACATTAATCTTTATTTAGTTTGTACCCAGAGACAGCTGCAAAGGAGTCAACTTCATGTAAGAATGCAGGGAGAGAAGACTGGGGTTGTGAAATGAATAACAATATGTCATCAGCATATGCTGCCAGTTTAATATGAGTGCCATTGAAGTTAAAGCCATGAATGTCCATATTTTGGCGAATTCGTGATAGGAAGGGCTCCAGGGCTAAGTTAAAGAGAAACGGGGACAATGGACAACCTTGACGAACGCCCCTACCCAAATTAAAATAAGAGGATATGGTGAAATTAGCGCACACAGCTGCTCTTGGGTTAGAGTATAGAAGTGAGATTAAGGAAATTATTTTAGGTCCAAAGCCAAACCATTGAAGAGTTTGGAAAAGGTACGCCCACTCCACTCTATCAAACGCTTTTTCTGCGTCTAATGCAATGGCTGCCAAGGGATGTGAAACATGAGAGGACTTAGACAAAATATCAAAAAATAAACGGGTGATATCTGTAATGAAATGACCTTTAACAAATACTGACTGTTCCACCTCCAACAAATCGGGCAAATGGGAATCCAATCGTAATGCCAGGGATTTTGAATTTTTTTGTAATCGACATTAACTAGAGATATGGGCCGAAATTTTTTACAATATCTCAAGTCTTTGCCATCCTTGGGGATAAGACAAATGAGAGCATCAGAGAAAGAGCCTGAGGATTTACCTGCGGACAAAAAAGAATTTAATAAAATATGTAATTTAGGGATTAATAGGGAGGCAAAATGTGTGAAGAATTTAACAGTGAAGCCGTCCGGGCCTGGGGCTTTATCTTTTTTAAGTACCAATAGTGCAGCATGTAATTCTTTTTGCGAAAGGTCGGATTCTAAGGTGGAAAGGTCTGGTTGAGTAAGAAGTGGTCGTTGGATATCGGACAAAAACTGAGAGATATGCTGCACTGTGGGAAGGGCTTCTGATATGTATAGTGTTTTGTAAAAGTGAAAAAATTCATTTAAGATTTCATCGTCTTTATATTTCAATGACTGCTGTTCATCCATAATGGATTCTATATTGAGTTTGTTATGTTTGACCTTCAAATAGTTAGCTAGTACTTTGCCGGCTTTATTCTGCCCACACTAAAACTTCGCACTGGATTTTAAGAGATAAGTGGAAGCATTATTCGTCGACTCCTTATTAAACTGAAATTTAGCGTTGACAAGTTCCGACAAACAATCTTTTGATCTTGAGGAATAAAAAGAATGCTCCAGTCTCTTTATCTTGGCCAAAAGAGATGCAGTAAGTGCCTGCGACTTTTTATGCTTTTTGGATACTTAACCAATAATAAAGTCCCTAGCTGCTGCTTTGAAAGCATCCCATATCACATGAAAAGGTAAATCCTCGGTTTGATTAAATAAAAAATACTCATTAAAAAAGAAGTAAATGAGGAAGTGAATACCGGATCCAAAAGAAGAGTGTTGTTGAAGCGCCATTTGCGGGGAGTGCAGGGTTTCTGTAAAATATCTAACCGCATAATAATAGGAGCATGATCAGAAATTAGGATGGAGCCAATCTCTGCTGCCATCAATGATTGTGATATATTATGTGAGATGAAAAAATAGTCCAATCTTGATTGAGTATGGTGAGCTGGAGAGTAATAGGTATATTCTTTGGTAGTGGGATTGCAGAGTCTTCATGCATCAATGAGCTTATATTGTTTAATAGTCTGTACGAAGAGTCTGTGGGCTTTATGAGGGACAAAGGAGACCATTGAATTACGGTCCAAAAAGGGATCAAAAACTTGGTTACAGTCACCTGTAAGAATGAAATTATCATCAACACAATTTGCAAGTTGCTGAGCTAAGGATAACCAAAAGGAGGGGTCACCAACAGTGGGTGCGTATATATTTAATAAAGAAACCGGAGCATTATCAATCAAAAGTTTAGTGAGCAACCATCGACCATTTTCGTCAGAGCATTGTGACATCAGTTTAACAGAAAGTGTTTTACGACATAAGGTCAGAACCCCATTTTGCTTGCCATCTCCTGGTGAGTAAAAGACCTCTCCAACCCATCCTCTCCTCAATTTTAAAGATTCCTCTGCTGTTAAATGGGATTCCTGCAAACAAGCTATATCTGTACCTAGTTTGGCCAAGTGAGTCAGAACTCTTTGCCTTTTAGTAGGAGAGTGTAAACCTCTTACATTCCAAGAGACAACGTTTAAAGACATGAGGTAAATGGGGACGTAGGTATGAAACAGCCAACCATGTAAGAAAACAAGTAATAAGGGATATGCCAAGAAACAGACCAACTTTCTGCAACATAAAACAATATTACGGTAGAGGAGTAAAGACAAGAATGAAAAAATTAGTTAACATGCGACAAATGCAATGCAAGATAAGGAAGAACAATATGTATGAGATCGAAAAAAGAATGATGGAATAGGAATAAGTCAGGTAAGTATAAATAGAAAAATAGAACAAGAGAAGGAAGAAAGAGTGAGTAAAAAGAGAGGATGTGTAAAGACAAGTTAGAAGCAAAAGGCAAAGAAGAGCTGGAGAAAAAAACAGAAAGAAGGTGAAAAAGAAATAGAAAGAAGTTGCTGATAAAAATAGTAGAAAGAAATAAAGAAGAGAAACTGTACCTAGAATGAGTCCATAACATAAAGAGGGTGGGGGGGGGGAAGGCCACATGGAACGATGACACGTCCGGACTCCACGAGGTGAGGCGGGGGAGAAGTCAGGATGAGCGAGCACAAGGCAAAAGGGTTAGACAATACGGAGAAGAACCTGCAGGAATAGAAAAAATTTATTAGAACAATAAAAACATTGTTAAATTACGAGCAATTAGCTAACTTTAAAATTACGAAATGGCAGACTCGAACAATAAGTTGCAATAGAAAGAACAAACCAGTGTCTAAACAAGTAAGTAATCTAAGAACCTCTACAAGAAGCTCAACAGGCTAAATATATAAGACTATATCCAGGAGTTACTGTGAAAGAAGAGTCATCAGGGACGTGATTTAGAGATGTCCATGTTTTCCGGGCAGTGTGAGTTCAGGAAACTTTTGAGTTTGATCGGATCTTCATAAGTGATGGTGTTATTGTTAAAGGTCACTTTGAATAAGCATGGATGGAATAGGCCAAATCATGCACTGATAGAACGTAAAGCTGGTCTGATGGACAAAAATTCCTTTCTTCTGTCTGCTGTAGGCTTTGCATAATCCTTCGAGAAAAAAAGTTGGTTTCCTGAAGTCGATATCCGTTTTAAAGACCTAACTGCAGCCAATACCTTGAGAAGATCTGTAAATTCGAGAAAATAGATTATGACTCCTCTTGGTTTACGCAAAGCCGATGGTGACGAGTGAAAGGGACCCAACCTGTGAGCACGTTGAATGTTCAGGACAGTGTTTTCTGGCAGATTAAGCACCATTGGCAAGAATGATTTGAAATAGGCTATAGGGTCAGAACCTTCTGACCCCTCCGGTAAACCATAGATTCGAAGGTTATTTCGCCTATTTCTATTTTCAAGATTTTCAATCTGCTTCTGAAAAGATGCAACCTGAGATTGAAGGACTGCCACCTGAGCGCAAGCTGAGCCCAGGGAGTCTACGCTTTGTTCAACCGCGGTAATTCTCTCCTCCATTTTTGCCCAACCATCTGTTAAAACTTGTATTTTGGAATGTGTCTCTTCCACAAATGGACAAAGTGCACGTATTTCTTCCAGATGAAGATCCATTGAGACTGACGTAGGCTGCTTCAGCGGAGAAGGAGGGTCTTTTTTCAACCGCTTGGTTGACACTTTGGTGGTTGTAGAGGAAGAGGTGGAGGCACTTTTAGGAGAGGAGTTCAGTGAGTCATCCATTTTGATATGATGAGTATAGAGATGTGTGCGGGCAATAAATGAGCGATTTGCGGGCACCACCAGTGATCTTGCTGTTTTCAGTCTGCCCATAAATGTGACAACTAGGATTAATAACAGGTGAGGTCGTTAGCGGTAGTAACAACAGGTATCCTTAACTCCAGGGCTAAAATTGGCAATAATAAGGAAGCATTGCGTAGTCATAATCCATAGATAATATCCCGAAGAATTCCATATAATGCAAAAATATTATCAATGGCAAAATGTGAAGGAGAAGACTGCCAATTCAAATACAAGAGATTCCACGAAGCTAATTGGTGACCAGCAGAAGCACTAGTTATCAAAGAGAAAACAATGTGACAGATATATGGTATCCTGCATGCTAATAGTATCACTTCAAAAGAGCAGAAAAGCAAACACTGCCACAATTAATAGAGCCTGCTTAAATTCCATGGTAGCAAAAGAGAAGCATGCGAAAAATAATTAGAGTTAACCAAAATAGGCAGTTGGTTGTTGAAAATAGTTAAAATGTGCTGGGTTTCGCATATAAACCGGCATTAGAAGGCATGTAATGCACAAAATGGCCGCTAGTGACACCGTCATAGAGGGAAAAGCTTCTGTTAATTTCTCGAGATGTAAGGCAACAAGTCACTTTACAGAAGCTCACTGGCTTAATACGGCTGCCAAGTTACTCACAGCGCCAAACGAAGAGGCTTCAAGGCATAAATATGCAGGGCTGAAGGTTCGTAAGGGCACGAAAAAATCCTTTCAGGTCGCGGGCATTTACAAAATGGCGGGCGCCTCGCTACCTCGGAGAAAGACAAGAAGGTCCGATAAGAAAGCGGGTCTCTCCCGTGTCTAAAAAGCGCTCCATCGGCTACTTCCCAAACTCCGACGACCGTCCCAACATCTGCGCCATTCTTCTCCTCACCGGAATGCCGCAAATTCCTCCGTCTCTGCCGCCAACACCAGGAGCGTCACGGAGACGCCGCCATGTCCCTTGGGCGCTAGCCACGCCCCCCCTACCTCTGATACTTAAAGCACTCCAAGTACATCCTTTTGAGCAGTTATATTCAGTGTATTTGAAACATATAAACTTTCAAGTGGCTTTTCTTGTAATAATGATATCCGTCCGCTTACAGAACTGGTGAACTGTTGCCTTTATTGAGCTAACATCTGTGTTTGAGAATTGACAGTGATGATGTGGGTTTGAATACTGGACCACCTCTCTTGCCTAAACCCCTCCTAATATTTATAAATCTCAAAATGTAATTTTCCCAGTTTGTGTTCCTTCCCCAACTTTTGAGGAAAAAAAGTGCTCCATATGTTGGATTTAAAAAGAGCTTTGTAAGCTTACCTTTTCAGAACCAAAACCTTTAGGAATGCAGATGACCTATTTACAACTTTTGTGTTATCAGGTCAGGGTAAGGAAGACAAACCTATAACAGTAACTAAAGGTATAAAATCTATAATGGTAATAACCTACATGACTCAGGACGTTCTTCTAACAGATAAGGTTCAAGGTCATTCTAGAAGAAGTATGTGTGCCTCTTGGACATAAGTTCAGGGAGTACCATTAAATGAAATGTCTAGGTTGTGTGCTTGGGCTTCTTATCACATGCTTCTTAAGTAATACTGATTACACAAACTATTGTCGGAAGAGGATATTTTGGATTCTGTTAGTTGTGTGCTATTTTGTCATAAGAGTTTTTGGCACATAGTCCTTCATATTTCAGTCGCAAATTATGCATTAAAATTGAAAATGTTGTCCAGTTAATTATTTGTCAATGCTTCGTTTGTCAAGGAATTGTTTTAGTAAACCTCATACAGTAATCACTGGGAGGAGGTTAAGGGACATAGAGATAATGTCCCAATTACTTACCAATAGTGTTCAGGACTCTTAGTCCTATTTGTCCTCGTCCCAGTCATTACAACCTGACAACCCTAACTCACTAGCTGGGCCTTGACATAAGGCTTGGTAGTTACAAGATGATGCTGGGAATGCCAGTTTTCTTATAGCACCCAAATTAAGTAGGAAGGATTTGCAGTAACATGATTTCCTTAAGTTTCTTCCTGTCTGTGCAGGTGTGATTCAACTCATAAAGTGATGACTGGCTGGGGGTGAGTGGGATTATGATTAATGAGGATTATCTGTAGGTAATCGGGGCATTATATAATCTAATCAATGAAACCAAGCAGCAGGTTATAAAACAACTGCAAAATCTTATTTAATCAAGTATAGTGGGAGCAAAACAAATACATAATGTGGTGCACTATAGTGCTAACTTCAAGCGCTGCACAGTTTACTGCTGGTAAAGTCAAATACCACCCACCGAATACTGTTTATGTGATACGGCCTAGTTTATGTTTTGTCATCAAACCATGGAAACCATGCCAAAAAGAATTGGGTTGATCTATTGGTCAATTGAATTAATTTAAATGAAAAACATCAGAGATTTATCTTGTGAAATATGGTTCTTTACAACATTGCTGTATTTGCTTCTGATAACATTTTGGCCACGTTTTCTTCCAAAATGCAATAAATATATATTTAATAAATGTCATATTTCATGGATGATTGTTTAAAAGTGTTTACCTCTAGATTGACAAGACATAATCTGGCCTTTCAAAAATACAAATTTATAATTTTATTTCCTTGTCTAAATATTTATTTTCTGAAATTCATTTACAATAACATTCTGGTGCATATCGAATGTGTTGTTTTAATATAATGGCCAACAACAATAAAATATGTTTATATTTTCCACAAAGCGAGTTGTTTAGCAGTGGCAATGCTCCAGCAAGATACATCCTAGATTTAAATGCTACTATTTACACGCATTGACTGTCACAAAAATACTTGTTTGTAGACGTAAAACAAGTAATATGCCAGTTGCATATAGAACGCCTACTCGAAACTGACGATGTTAAATTTAAGGGAGCTCTTACCCATGTCTCTATTTGGCAAGCACTAACAAAGTCAATAGTTCTGTCTTATAACTGAACATGCCTCTTAATTGATTTGGTGAGTTTTTGCATTTGGTATAAAAGATAGAAGAGTAGGGGAATGCAAGAGTCATTCATTTGGTGGATGAATGGAGACATGAGTTCAAGGATGAGTGACCACGTGAATTGAAAATTTCGATGTTTCAATGCATAGATCGAAACATCAATTCATCTAACCCTTGACTTATTCGTCCATCCACCTACTTGCCCATACAGAAACTCATCAATCAATAATGATGCTTAGAGCTTCAGATACTTCTGTACATGTATGCAGAGGAACATTTTTGAGATGTGTTGCCTTGTTCACTTACATTTAAATATATATTTTATTTGCCATATTATGCCATGTAGATACAATACATTGGGGCCGATTCCGATCTCGGTCGGAGGCGCACCCAATACCATTCGGTCGGGAAAAAAGCCATGCGAATGCCTGTTTCCCGACCGATCCGTACAGCAGCCCGAACGAGTAAGTACGATGCGCACAACAGCACAGAATCCGGCCGAGTCGTACTCACCCAATCCAGGTCCTGTTCTCCAACCGAGGCGAATCCGGAAACGCTGAATCGAGTCGCACGGAAGGGAAAATGCTGCTCCGTCCGGCCGAACAAGTACGATGCGCTTTCTGTATGCGCCGAACCCGTCGCTACGCACGGCACGTCAAAGCATCCGGGAGAGGCGCACATAAGCTCCGATTCGCGCCACAACACGATCCACGGCTACGAGGTGAACACGCCAGCGACGAGGACGACGCGAAGCAACGAGAAGGACGAACGACACGAACCAACCATGAATCCCTTCGTCCCGATCATACCAATATTCTACATTTACTACCGGAACAGACACGGACGCGTACGGCGCAGAAGGTAAGTCAGAGACCAACCACAAAACACATACAACACGTACACGACACATCACACACACACAGAGGGAAGGAGAATTTACTTACACCAGCAACAGCAGCACCATAGGGGCGGGATGCCCATCACCAATGCCACATATGCACACAGGGGCCTGAATGCGCACCACCACCCCTACCCAGGGGGGGCCGGATGCCAACCACCACTACCACCCTTAGCCAGGGGGGTGCCAGATGCCCACACCACTACCACCCTTACCCAGGGGGCTGGATGCCTACCACCACTACCACCCTTAGCCAGGGGGTGCCAGATGCCTACCACTACTACCACCCTAAGCTAGGGGGGCTGGATGCCAACCACCACTACCACCCTTAGCCAGGGGGGTGCCAGATGCCCACCACCACTACCACCCTTAGCCATGGGGGTGCCAGATGCCAACCACTACTACCACCCTTAGCCAGGGGGGGCTGGATGCCTACCACTACTACCACCCTTAGCCAGGGGGGTGCCAGATGCCCACCACCACTACCACCCTTAGCCAGGGGGGCTGGATGCCTACCACTACTACCACCCTCACCCAGGGGGGGCTGGATACCTACCACTACTACCACCCTTAGCCAGGGGGGTGCCAGATGCCCACCACCACTACCACCCTTACCCAGGGGGCTGGATGCCTACCACTACTACCACCCTTAGCCAGGGGGTGCCAGATGCCTACCACCACCACCACCCTTACCCAGGGGGGCTGGATGCCTCCCACTACTACCACCCTCACCCAGGGGGGGCTGGATGCCTACCACTACTACCACCCTTACCCAGGGGGGGCTGGATGCCTACCACAACTACCACCCTCACCCAGGGGGAGCTGGATGCCTACCACTACTACCACCCTTACCCAGGGGGGCTGGATGCCTACCACTACTACCACCCTTACCCAGGGGGCTGGATGCCCACCACCACTACCACCCTTAGCCATGGAGGTGCCAGATGCCTACCACTACTACCACCCTTAGCCAGGGGGGGCTGGATGCCTTCCACTACTACCATCCTCACCCAGGGGGGGCTGGATGCCTACCACTACTACCACCCTTAGCCATGGGGGTGCCAGATGCCAACCACTACTACCACCCTTAGCCAGGGGGGTGCCAGATGCCTACCACCACCACCACCTTTACCCAGGGGGGGCTGGATGCCTCCCACTACTACCACCCTCACCCAGGGGGGGCTGGATGCCTACCACTACTACCACCCTTACCCAGGGGGGGCTGGATGCCTACCACTACTACCACCCTTAGCCAGGGGGGTGCCAGATGCCTACCACCACCATCACCCTTACCCAGGGGGGGCTGGATGCCTCCCACTACTACCACCCTCACCCAGGGGGGGCTGGATACCTACCACTACTACCACCCTCACCCAGGGGGGGCTGGATGCCTACCACTACTACCACCCTTAGCCAGGGGGGCTGGATGCCTCCCACTACTACCACCCTCACCCAGGGGGGGCTGGATGCCTACCACTACTGCCACCCTTACCCAGGGGGGCTGGATGCCCACCACCACTACCACCCTCACCCAGGGGTGCTGGATGCCTACCACTACTACCACCCTTAGCCAGGGGGGCTGGATGCCTGTCACTACTACCACCTCTACCCATGGGGGGCTGGATGCCTACCACCAACACCACCCCCACTCATAGGATGGACAATGCATGACACAACCAGCACACCACAACCTAGGGAATGCAAGAAAAAGACATCCCCCCAACACCATGACAAGCGTGTGTAGACTGTGTCAAATGCCTACAACACTGAACATGACTTTGAACATACAATGTGACCCCCTAGCACATGTGCCACACATATATGTGTGTGGCCCCCACAATGCAAGCAGGCCATGACCATTGTGGCAATGGGGTCCAAACCCCCATCATCACAGTGACCAAAAGGTAAGTGTGGGGTCCATAGCTGAAGCACATTTTGAACAGTGTGGCAATGGGGTCCAAACCCCCATCATCACAGTGACCAAAATGTAAGTGTGGGGTCCATAGCTGAAGCACATTTTGAACATTGTGGCAATGGGGTCTAACGCCCCATCACCACAGTGACCAAAAGGTAAGTGTGGGGTCCATAGCTGAAGCACATTTTGAACATTGTGGCAATGGGGTCTAACGCCCCATCACCACAGTGACCAAAAGGTAAGTGTGGGGTCCATAGCTGAAGCACATTTTGAACATTGTGGCAATGGGGTCCAAACCCCCATCATCACAGTGACCAAAAGGTAAGTGTTGACAAAGAAAGAGCTGCAACTGCCAAACTGCATGGATGATTCCTGGTCACAGAACATAAAACACATCAGTGGCAAAGTAGTGCATGTGTCCCATTGCAACATAAATTGTGGGAGGCAAACAGTGCAGTGCAAATAAGACATACCTTTGGCCATGTGCAGACAAACATCACCCATGGGGGCTGACACTGTCAACATTCATCAATGACACAATGACAGAAGTGACCATCATAATGCAGACCCACATATTTGCACCAATGGGCACACAAATGGAGATATCCTGTGGAGACTGTAGATGTGAGCTGAACAAATACCATACCATGGCAGCAATGGGACACACAAACAATGATCTTAGTGCTGACCGATGACCTAGGAGTCCCAGGGACAGCAGGGGAAACCCACCAAACTACATACAGCCAATGGCACACCCAAGATATGCCAATGCAGTGGTGCAGATGCACAAACACAAACAGGCAGACCCACACTGCACATCATACACAACAGGTGAGGGGGTGCCAGTGTCCCCAGGCAACCACGCAACACATGAGGAGACCTGAATACCAATCATACAGATGTGCATACAGTGCCACACAAAGGTAACTCATGGATCCAAATCCCCTATGTGGGCAAGCAGGCATTGTCAGATGAGAGGGAGCACAAATCACACATGTCACACAGGCACGTAGGAACAGCAACTGACACAGCAAGACACAGACACACCACAGCACTACCCCCAGGGCCCCCACAATGTGGTGACCCTGGGCTGCATTACAATCCCACTGTGATGACAAAGCTAAATGTCGTTCACACTGTGAACCACAGTCATGTGCCCTGAGCAACAAACTACCATCACACCTACACAAGCACAAATCAATCAGCATGGCCAGTAAGCCAAGGCCAACATGGAGGCAGGGGCCTAGCCGGGCAACAACTCTCATCTGCACACACTCAACACCACACCCCTCGACCTCCAACAATGTGCAGCAGTGAAGCACACATGCACTGGTGACATTGCACATGCACCCATGACTATTCCAGGGTGGTGGGTGGGAACCAAGGTGCAGAAACACATCACACATGGCCACTCAACAAGACTCCTGAATGTCTGACACACTGCACACTACGCTGTACATGGACATGACGGCAATACCACACCAACCAATGGGATCCCAGCCACAGTCACACACCAATGAAGAAGCCAAGGTCACCCACAAAGAACACACATAGACAATAACCAACATTGCAGCCCGGACCCTGAGGAGTGCCAGCAGTCACACACACAACGTGTCACAATCACTGAAAGATAACACAAACTGGAAATCACATGACAGGGGCAAACAACAAGTGCCAAGGGGAAATCTGACTGTGACCCATCTGCGTCTGCACACAAACTCAGCCCTGACAGCAAACACACCTATGGGTGACACCCTGATGACCAGTAATGTGCCATGCACCCACATCACAGAGAACCCAGGGAGAAGACTTTGGGGGAACATAGGTCAACTCAGCAAGCATCACAAACATTTAGAACACTAGGGATCACAGCATGCACAGCTAAACGGAAGTGAACACACAGACATGCACATACAACACACACCTTGGGCGCAGGCAATGTCACAGGAGTACACACTGCCATGAGGGGACTCCACTCCTGTGTGAGGAAAGCTGTGCCATATGTTGCCTCAGTAGGGCCCCATCATGTCAGCTGAGCACTTGGTCACACAATCAACAATTAGCACCAAATGAGGGCTCCCGTCACATCAGCCTGGTCATGGAAGTGCCAACGAAATCATCAGCACAGATCCAACACACTTGTATAGCAATGTTGCACCGACAACACAGATGAGTCCTTCCCCATTGATGCCCAAACCTGCATGTCCAGTGGAGATGGCCACACGGTCAGGGAAGTAGACGAATTGAACAATGGCAGGCACAACAGATGTGCAGGGGTGGAAGCCACAGATGTGAAATAGCTAATCTAAGTAGGAAATCCCATTGCCAAATACTGAACACATGACACCCTCAGATGCTGCTATGGATGACATGGATACACCACAGGATAGGACACATTCCCCCTGGACCACATGGGTTCCTGCACAGTAACACTTCATGATCATGAGACCAAATATCACCATCACTGCAGCAAGGGCATGGTTAGCATCATCAACAACATGTACATCAGAAGCATAAGCACTAGAGAACAGACAGTTGCTTTATTCAGCATATGTGTGTAATGAAAACAAAGTCCAGAAAAAACACAAAGGCCAATGGCCAGTCCATTGTCAAAGTCCAAACAGGGTGACAGTGGCAGATGTCACCCTACGCATGCCTGCACAAAACCAGGGACAATCCACTAGGAGGGGCAACCGGGGGGCAGGCCAGGCACCGCAGGGACAGGATCAGGGCTCACCAGGAGGAAGCAGGGAAGGGGTGGTGGGTGCTGGAGAGCCCCTGACAACTGCAGTGGAGGTGTCTGACATGGTGTGTGCCGGCACAACTGGGGGCATGACTCAGATGTTGTGGGTGCCGGCACGACTGCAGTGGACCCTGCAGATGGAGTGGACTGGTCCGCCACTGCAGTGCCCAAGTCAGACAGGGTGGTAGTGGACTCCACTGCAGTGCCTACCACCAGGGGAGGAGAATGGGGAACAGGCAAGGTGGGCTGGACAGAGGGGAGGACACCCTCACCACATCAGTGGCACAGACAAGCGCAGCGGGGGTGTGGTGCCGGGAGAGCAAGTGGCAGGGGGAGAAGGCCGGATCCTCTTGGGGATGGTATATCTGTGGGTGGGGGAACCTGGGGCAGGGTGTGGTGGGGGCACCTGTGGAGTGGGGGCCTGAGGGATGGAGGAAGGAGACCTGGTGCCTGAGCTGCAGGGCGGCGGCGGGGTCTTGCTCTTATGACTCCGGATGGACTTGAAGGGTGGGGGCCTCAGTCTGTCTGCGCCTGGGGAGGGTGTCCGGGGGCGAGGGCACTCTGCTCTGTGTGGGTGGGCTTCCTCTTCCCCCTGAATGCTGTATCAGCTGGATCGGAGGGGAAGAGGCCGAGGTCACTGAGGAAGAGCCGCTGGGTCTTTGGGGTTGCAGGTGAGACAAGGGAGGGTGCTTTGGAGGGAGAGGAAACTGAGGACTGCGCAGTGCTCGTGGCTGCGTGTGTGTGTTCCAGGGCCCCATCCCCTGTGAGTCTGGTTTCAGTCCCCTGACTGTGCGTGCGTGTGCGTTTTGTTTGTGGCGTGTGTGTCTGTGTGCTGGATGTGTGTGTGCTGGTGTGTGCCTGTGCCGGTGTGTGTGTGCTTGGGACGGGTAAGGTGCTGGGGAGTGTGGATGGAGCAGAGGCAGGAGGGGTGAGGGACTGTCTGAGGAGGGACACTGCTGCCGTCAGGGAGGAGTCCATGGACCTATTGCCCCTCTGTAGGTCAGACATGCCCGATGAGATGCCCTCCATGAACGACACCAGCTGAGTCAACAGAGCGGTGTGCGCATGGAGGACACTCAGCATGGCTGTCTGCCCTACATGGAGCTGGCGAAGGAGGTACACAGACTCCTCACTCAGGGCAGCAGGGGACACAGGGGCAGGGGTGCGGTGCCTGGCCCAAAGGAGACACGCTCCCGAACATGGGAGCCTCCACGGACCTGGGGAATGGGAGCCGATGGGAGGGTGGTGGTGGTGCTGGTGGTGGCGGGGACAGCAACACTAGCTGGGGTGTGGTGGCTGCTGACACCCGCCTCCATAAGGGAGTCATCCTCCGAGTTGCTCTGGTCCTCAGCTGAGGTGGATGGTGCTGAGGACTCCTCGGTGTGGCTCCCCTCGCCCTCCGTGCCACTGGGTCCCTCCGACCACTCCTCGGCTGCTGACCCAGTCTGGCTCTCCGGCTCCTCCTGGTCCATGGAGCTGTCCCCTTCCGTGGCCATGGATGTATCTGCAAACAATGGGGAAACAGACAGACATCAGTCACCTGCACCAAACGCACACACCACTGTGAGCACAGCACATTTCAGAGCAAGCCCTGGAATCATTAGTTGTACACTGCTAAAAGTGCCCTAACTGAACAGGAGAAGCCAATTGTCAGTCTGATGCCAACCATAGCACTCACATCCCACATGGCCTTGCACCCATCTGTCTGGTGTCTGTTGGATAGCAACACCCCAATGTGGACACATGCACCAACTACACAGTACTTGGACAGTGCAGAGGACACGGTGTAGCATGTGGACATGCACACATCACAACTCTTGCCACTGAGTCAGTACAGGTTTCCGGATGAAAGTGACGCCCAGAGTCAAATAGGAAATGCATGTGATGCATACCAGTGACAGACACCATGATGCACCCATGTCCTGATAGCCATCGCCACAATGGTGTGCATGTAGCACATGTCACTCCCCTGCAGGATCACCAATAAGTAGACACATGCCATGGCGGTGGCATGACTGCTACGTCATACATCACTGTCTCAGTGATGTATGACTTGGCAGCCAGACAACAACACTCTGCACTGTGTCACAATAGTAGGTCATGGGGAATGCAAGTCCTGGAGCTGCACAAGTGCACATGTTCATCCCCCACACAACACATCATCTTAACCCTCATCTGTCCAGGTCATACCGATTGGACATATGGGAGACCTGTGACACTACCCTCTGAACCTGAGCCCCTCACAATCTGCTGTGAATGGGGAACAGCTGCCTGAGACTTCACATTCGCATACCCCAGTCTGCACGGGCAGCTGATCAAACACCTATGTGACACACAAGTATCATCTCCTATGGTCACATCTCCAGTGGCATGCTGAGCCCCTACCGAGAAACACCCCAGCAGTCCTGGCAACAAATCCACAGCACACTGACACAGAGGCAGACACCTGAGGGGTCAAATCACTGCGCACAATGTGTCAGCTGATACACGGGAGTGGGAGTACAGAGTGCATTGCATGGCCTGGAGTAGGCATGACTGTCCTGCCCCACATGAATGAGGGATGAGCCCCGGACAGTGGATAGCTGGCTATGTATGTGTGACACACGTAATCTGCACACTCCTGGGGCCCAAACATTGTTCCCACCTGCTGCATGGGTGTGTGCCACATACCCCAGGCACATGTGGTGGCTCAGCTCAGCAAGTGGACCGCATATCAAAGCAACACGCAGATTACATGTCCGAACACAGGCGTTGTGTGAACAATGGACCCACCCATGATGCCCACAACAGAGTTAGGGAAACAGATGCTGTCCCCCACCTTTAGTGAAGCAAACTGCAAGGACACAGTCCCAAGTGACACAATTCCCTGAATGTAAGGGCCACACCTGGGTATCAGATGAGGAGTGGGCAGTGCACAATAGAGGGACATGGCTCCTGGACAACATGACTGCTGTACTGTGGCAGTTGAACCAGGCCAGAGGAGGGCACATAGCATGTAATACAGAGTTCACAGTGCAGACTTTGACTCACCCCCTCCTTGCTGCTGTCTGGCCTTTAGCTGCCCATCCAGGTCTGGAAACACCACCGCCAGGATCTGGAGCATGTGGGGGTCAGGGTCCGTGTTCCGCCCCTCCTGCGAGGAGGCGACAGCTTCAGCTGGACCCGTGCAATCCTCCGGGTCCAGCCCCGAAGGTCCTGCCACCTCTTCTGGCAGTTGCGGAACCGGCGCTTGTAGACCCCACGGACCGGACAGCCCGGACGATGTCCTTCCAGATATCCTGCTTCCGATGGGCATTAACCTGTCAGGATGACAAAGTGAAAAGGCCATTACTACACATGCAACATATCCGTGCATGACACAGTTGTATATACATGTCTCAATCACAGGGGCACATGATGTACACAGGCAGTGCAAAGCTGCCCATGGACAGTTTGCCAGAAGTCACTACATGGTATCATTGCATGGGAAGTAAAACCTTGTTCAAATGCACTGTCACTGCACCATACCTGTCCAGTGCATGTCACTACACACTATGGGGGGTGACAACTACTCAGTGAGCCTGCTAGCCAGTGGCGTGCAGACTTTCAGCCTTGCTAGTCAGACAAAATGCACATTCAGAAAGGCAGTGCACAGAACACTGACCTGCTCCCCTGGTGTCCCATACAGCTTGCTGTACTGTGGAAGTAGGCTGTCCAGCAGGGCCTGGTTCTCCTCAAGGCTGAAGGCTGGGGCTCTCTCCACAGTAGGTATCTGTGACTACTACTCCCATCATGCTATTGCCTCCACCCCCTTCCCAGCATGCCCATGCTTCCTTCCTTTTGACTCTGCTTCCCTGTGGGGTGGGCTGCCTGTGCTGACAGGATGGCTGGGAGTGTTGTCCTGGCAGTTGCTTGGCTGAAAGTCCCAAGAGTGTCTCTGTGCTTCACACGACATAACCCAGGGTGGAGGTTCTTTGTGGGATCTTGAGTTAGGATGTGTGGCATTGCATTCTCCCAGGTGGGTTCTGTGGAGTTTGTGTTGAGGGGGGTGTGAGGGGAGGTGCTTGTGACTATGGTCAGTGCTGCAAGTCCTCCTTCCCACCCAGCCAGCCAGATATCCCACCATGGAACGTGCTTCCATTGCAGGGAGTGGAAGTTGTCTCTCAGGATGTCAGTCAGTGGTGTCCTGCTGTTGGTTGTTGCACAGTTGCCAGCAGGGCCTTGTGCTCCCCACAGCAGTAGCCAGTGTCAGCCATCTTGTGAGTCCTTTTCCACTCCCTGTGATGTGCGCATGGTTCATGGTGGTGTTGATGGGACAGTTGTGGGGGGGGCAATATGTGTGACTACGACTCCCATGATGCTATTGGCTACACTGACTTGCCCAGCATACACAGAATTCCTTTCTTTCAGTGGTCTTCACTGTGTGTTGGTGTTGTAGTGGTGGCTACATGTCTGGATGTGTTTGTTGGTTCTATTTGTGCCACTGCCTAGCTGTAGCTGTAGTTGTGTTTGTACATGTGATGGCACGGTTAAATGTAACTTTGAGATGGCATGTGTTGTGTTTATCTGAGTGACATACACATTTTGGGATGATTGTGTTCTGGTTGCTGTGTAATTGCTATGAGTGCATGGTTTGACTCTCCCCTTGACAGTGATGTGTGTGTGTATTGTGGCAGAATATTGTGTACATTTGTTGTGTACTCACCAGGCTCTGGGATGTTCTCTAGTCCATATACGCTCACTGGCGGAAGGATGGCCCGCACCTTCTCCTCCCAGGGCCTGAGGTATACTGGCTTGGCAGGAGGGCCACTGACAGTGTATTGGCTCAGGAGGTAGTCTTTCTTGAGCAGCTCCCGGACCCTCCTGCGCACGTCATACCACCTGTTCTGGATGTCGGTCTTTGTGTGAAGACATGGTGATTGTGCGTTCACCCTGTTGATGATCCTCTCCCACATCTTGGTTTTCTGGGAAATGGGGGTCTGTTGGACCAGTATGCCAAACAGCTGTGGCTCTACCCTGAGGATCTCGTCTACCAGGACTTCCAATTCACAATCTAGGAACTTGTGATTCTTCTTGGGGGGCATGGTGATGGGTGGTGATGGTGAGTGATGTGTGTGTTGGTGTGCAGGTGAGGGTGTGTGGGTGTGTGTTTTGCTGGGTGTATGTGAGGTAGGTATTTGTTGGTGTGCTGATGGTGTGTGGCTTGTGTGAGGGATGAGCTGTGGGTGTGTGGTTGCTGTCTGTTGGGTGCTGGCAGTAGAATGGCATTTGCAAAGGATCATGGTTGGGATTTGTGTCCTTTATATGGGTGGAGTTGTGGGTGTGTCTTTGTTCTCTGTCCCCACCCCCCAGTATTTATTGGCTTTGTAATTGCTTGTTTGGCCTTTTTTGTGTAATTTTTCCTTTGTACTGTCTGTGCATGTTGGAAACGTTCTTGTGACCGAGACCGACCCTGCATTTGTCTCGTACGGTGTTCTCCGTTTCGTTCACGCTGTGTTTGTGCAGTTTTCTATGCTGCGTACGCGTCGGTCGCGGTGTTTTGTGTTACTTCGGCTCGGTTTTGTATGCGTGTCGGTCGTACGGCTTGTCCTCAGTACGACTCGCTCGTGGTTTTCGCGCCTTGCATCGTACTTTGCGGGTACGTTTCGGTTGGATTTGTTCCGGGTGCGTGTCGGTCGGTTCGATTCGCGTGTTTTTCCGGCCGGATTGCTGTTTTCCGTGCGGCTCGGTCGTTCGGCTTGGGTTCGGTACGTGTCGGTCGGATTTTGCACGCCTTGCATCGTACTTGGCGTGTCGGGCGCCACAGGTACGTGTCGGTCGGAATAAATTCCGGCTCCGAGTCGGTCGGTGCTTTTTCCGGCCCGAATCGGAATCGACCCCTAAGTATACATCTTGTAAATTTCAGAATTCAGACTAACTTTTAAGCCTGGGAGGAGTTTGCGGAGTTCCACTACACGCAACTCCGCGAAGTGACTAAAAAACTCAGCCACGCTGCGTGGAGTTCAGCAAGCGGCGGAGTGCGTTAGGGTCATGCCGTTCGCGGTGATTTTCAGCGCCGGGTGTTTGTCCCACGCTGGAAAATCATCACGAACGGCACCATGTGCAGCGCAAGAAGGCGCTTCTTTCTTTCTGCTGCTTTGGTAGAATTTCTACCCGAGCGGCAGCTTTCTCAATGCGAACGGAAGGTTTCTCAATGCAAGCTTTCGTGAGCATGCGCGACCACTCGCATTGAGAAATCTGACTGCCCGCGTTGAGAAATATCGCCGGGAGGTTGATTTTCCTCACTCGCGCTCGCCACTAGACATTGGCGAGCGCGAGCAAGGAAAAATCTCACCTGGAGGTGTATTTTCCTCGCTCACACTCACCAATTTGACGTTGACGAACGCGAGCAAGGAAAAAAACTAGGCAGAATGTGGAGTGTAGAAAACTCTGCAACGTCCGCGAGTGGAGCAGAGTTCACCGCCCAGGGTTACTAACTGTTCAGTCCATGATATAGCAAAGAGAAGTTTTTAGTTACAAATGTATCTAAGCCAATTGAAATTTGCTGTCCAATGGCTGTATTTGTTTATTTGAAGGTGGTTAGCATGTAAAAAGCATACTTTTGTATGCCTTCTTTGTGTACTTCTAAATCAACTGTGGATAATTGAAAGTGGCCTACATGGAAGGGCAAGAAATGGTCGCTCCAGTGCCATCCGACCTGCGGTGATGACCTTTTGCACCCATCTTTCTGCTCTGCGACCATCTGCAGATGGAATCATCAGTGAGGTGTGTATAGAGAAGGCAACCAACTTTGTGGTGTAAGAAATTGATTTTTTGAGTAGCGGGTCCTCCGGAAGTGCGCTTAACTCTACTGACGTACAATGTGCACAAGATGGAATTCTGCCAGGACATTCCAGATGAAGCAATACTAAGATGTGGGGAATCACTTGGAGGATTTTTTCCAATGGTCACTAAAGATTCATGGCAACCTGAGGGGTGTCTTTCCTGAAGAAGGTGCAGCCTCACTAATCTCACAGAGCAGTGTTTTGACAAACGCCTGCTTCAACTTTCATGCTTAGCTGCAAGAGGACAAGAAGCATCAACTTTTAATAGCTTGTTACGAAAACGAAATTGAAGAAATGTACAAGAAATGATGAGATGGGTGCTGAACCTCTGCTATCAGGTTATGCTATTTTAAAATATTTTAAAAGTGCACAGGTATGTAGCTACAGGGCACTCATAAAGGATAGCATAACATCAGGAAAGGTTCAACGTCTTTTGCCTTACCTACAAATGCCTGGAAAGATCCTCCCCCAAATATCTACTGGAAAACTATCCTGTTCATCTTTCTGCTTAGGAAACAACCAACTATGCCTAGAATCATAAGCAAGAGCAAAGGAGTCAGGCGATTGCAGTGGTGGCTCTCACTTTTGAAACCACCTGCCTTCAGACATCTACAATACTCAACCTGCTCAGACGATGCAAACTCAAAGCCCACATATTCCAACAATAGCTCCTACCTCCAACACTACTACTCCCAACACAACCTCTCAGCTCAACAGTCATCCTATTGCACTCATCACCATATGAGGACCAGGTTTATACCCTGCACCAGTTCTCTTTGCCTTTCATCTCCCTAACCTCATCTTAAACACCTCAAACGCCTGTGTCAGAATCCCTTTAGTCATGCATTCCTGCATGAGCTGTCACCTTTTGCTACAACTGTAACTGTTGCAGTGTTGAAACCATGATGGTCAGATTCTTTTTGTACAAAATGGTTGCTCTTGCTGTACATATAAAAGCTGTCCCTTTGCCATCCCCGGGCCAGAAACAATCAATGTAACCTTGACCTGCTCCCTACAGCCTGAATTACTTTAAAGGGCTTACAATCGAGTACTGCAATCTGTGTGCTGTACAAACAAATAGGCATAAATATAAAGTGCATCCTGGGGAGAAAGGATATTAAAACCGGTGAAAACAGATACATTTTAAGTTGTTTCAAGAATCAAGATTTGGAATGAAAGATAGAGTACAGGGACCAAGCACTTATCGGAATCCCAGAGAAGAACTTACCTTCATGATGTAGCCACAGGAATTCGGGCACACAATACAATGCTCAATCAGCTGAGTACAGAGTGCAAAGAAGTATGTAAAAATTGAATTTAAAAGCCAAGAAGTGTTCATTTTCATAGATGTCCTACGAATGAAAGTGTCTTGCTTCTGATAGGCACCCGGTAGACAACCTCATCATAGAGTAAATGTGATTCCACTCTAAAAGCTCAGTGACCAGGACACCTGCAGTGATTTGCACCAATTAAGAGCCTGTGACATAGTTTCTCTGTTGCCACCAAAAATATGGAACTCCTGTAATCCAGCTGTGATTTGACAAGGGCATTGACACCGGGGACATGGCAATAAGGGCTCTTTGTGGGGAGGGGGTCGAACCCTTGAATATTTTGAACTGGAATAAGCATACAACCTATGCATTGAGGGACAGATTACTATTGATATGAATCACCAGACTGGGCAGTCGCTCCAGTGGAACGGACGGCTTGTCCATGACTAGCTGCCTAAGACTATCATTCCCCTCAGGGATGTTGGTTGATGTTAGGAGCCTCTCCATCTTGGCTGGGTTTAATTTTTGAGAATTTAAAAGACATCCACCGACAAATATGAGATTAGCACTATTCCAGTGACAAATCTTCCTCTTCCTCTGCCTCTCAAATGGGTTTGAGGGAGACCAAAGATTAGCCGTGTCTCTTCCAAATGCATATCAAAGCATGCCCCTAATAGATGGAATAAGTCAGGGGTCACATGTAGAAGGGATACAGTTTATCACTGAGGGGCACAATAGCTAAGACATTAGCTGTGGAGGTAAACTGGGGAAGAGAATCAGATTATTTCCAGTCATCTAGGAATTATTTCAGTCAGGTTAGCACAAAGCCTGGGAATGACGTAACAAGTCAAGGAGCCTGGTGCTCTCTCCGAAACTCTAGATCTGTATAAAGACGCGGTTCTCAAGCAACTTTCCAAAGTAGTGCAGAAAAGAGATGGCATGAAAGTTATTCAAATCATCTGTGCCCAGTGATGGTTTCTTCTGCAAATATTTTACAGTTATGTACTTCTTAACAAGGAGAACTGTATGCAGTTCTCTCACCAAGCAGAGCACAGACTGAATAACACGGCAATAAACACTAGGCTAATGACCAGCCATTAAAGCTTGACCACATACTCCGTGCTATCTGACACAGTAGAATCAATTTGAATGAAATTCAGAAGTAAAGCCTTGAGAAAGTTTAAGGAAGCATAATGCCACAGAGTGAAGCGTGTACCACTTCCTATGAAAATATATTTAGTATATCGAGATATGCATGGGAGGAAAAAAGTCAAAATAGTATTACGCTAACGGAAAAGAATAAAAATATGCTATGAGTCAGCATAATCGTATGGATATGAAATATTGGTGTTTTTAATTTGTATGGATTTGAAAATTTTATTAATATGAATACTGTCATATTTTAAAGAACAAATGCACAATTGTACTTCTTATGTAGTATGCTTTTATGGTTGTACACTTTACACCGAATAAAGCTGATTTGACTTGAGTCAGCATAATCAAATATTGTTACACAGCAAAGGCGGTAACAACCAACAACTTATACTTACCAAGAGTGCTCCTTTGAATCACCGTACATCAGAATATCAATATCACAAATATTGTCTGATATGGTGAATACAATATTGTTTACAAAAAGATTTTGTTAAAGGTTGCCTGTCTTACTGCAATTGGGTGATATTTTTGTAAACTAAATTTAGGAATCATTATTTTTGGTAGATGATATTTAGGTCACAATATTCTAGCAGATTGCACCCACTAAATATCTATGCTCTCATCATGAATTTAACTCTAATATGTAACTTGAAAACACAGCATACACAATTTCATTTTTATTTGCATGCATAATGGTATTGCTTGGCTATTCATGGCTGTGGGTATAAGTCACAGATACAAATGATGCACATGCACGTCAATGATTTCAGTGTCTTGCAATATACATATCTCTCAACTCTTGCCAAACAAGGCCTGAAATACTCCACTGCAATATTACCATCCTGTAATGTGCGGTGGACTTACTTCCAACAATGTGATTTTATGGACCCTCAAAGCCATGCATACAAAACCTTTACATTGAAGTCAATGGCATATATCGTCCACATATTTGATGCACATTGTGCTATTTTAAGATCCTGACCTATTGCTGACATTGTATCAACCCATGTTGTCATGGAGGCAGTGGATGCCCAATCAAGGCTGGATGGCCTCAGGCTTGTCATGTCTATCATGTGGTATGCATAGTGGATGGGCTAAAAGTCAGTATGCCACTGCTCTGAGAAGTCAACTGGCTGATGGTTGGTAATGGTTTTATTTCCCTATTGTCCAATTTGGTAATGTTATTACAGGCTGTGCTCAACTGAGACTAACTGGGATTATCTTGCCATTTGTCATATCTGTCACTGATGTTGCAGACACCTCGGCATTGGTCTCAACAAGAAGGGCATCTCCAGATTTCCCAACAACTGTTTCAACACAAAGCAATATTACTGCTACCCACTAAAATCATCTTTAAAAGAATTCGCCAAGCAAGAAGACTTCATTTCCAGCTTCCCAGTCTTGAATTGATGTTTGTGTACTTTTCCCCAGACGTTAAATTTCACTTTTCCATGGGCTGTTTCAGTACATTTTGAAAAATACTTCATTAGGACACTTTTTACCCTTGCTAGCATCCCAGATAAAATTCACTGTCTGGGCTGTGTTTTAAAAATATATATATTTTATTACCATACATGACCCCCAAAAAGTTTAATTTTGCATTTGCTAAAAAAAAAAACCTTCCTCTTTTATTATTATTAAGGTTTCTTGTGCTTTACAATGTCGCATATTTGTATCTCAGCAATGCTAGACTGTTATGTAAAGATGCATAAGTACATAATCACAGGAGTAATTGTGTGATTATGTTTGACTAACATCAACTGAGGTGGTGGGAGTACCATAACGTTTGGCTTGATTCTTTATGATCCACAGTGATGGGCACTGGTTGAGTTTCATTGAAGGTGGTCTAAACCTCAGGCTTTATATTTGATACTGAACTCAGATTGGTGTCTCAGATCTCATCAATAATCCCTTTCTGCTCACCATATATACGTCCCGTATGTAAAATCGTTTGTATGGTCTTATCTCATTGATGAGGGTAAATGCATTGTGTTTCAGCCATCATTGTTACCTGTTTTGACCATGGCCACCTTCCTTTATCCAGGAATACCACACTTGAAAGTGATTAAAAATAATGATGCCTGATTAGTCATGGGTGCCTTCAAATTTAGCCATGCAAGCATCTTTGTTCTAATCAGTAATGGTTCTCTGACTACGACAGGATCAAGATATTATGCATATTGCACAAACTCATTTATGGAAATGCTCACAGCGTTATTCGTCACTCTATTCGAATTATTAGGTGCACCAACCTTTACCTCCCAATGTCCCCACTTTAAGAGACAGCAACATAGAGAATACTCCCTGATACCACTCCTGTCGAAAAAAACTCAAAATTGAGTGCACTCTGATTTAGATCAGTGGATAAAAATAAAAAATATACATATACATACAGTACCCATTTGGTAAAGTTTCTGTAGGATATGTAGGAAGCCAAAAATCAGGCCTCATGAGCTCAAACGGGGGAAGGGACGCCTTTAGTCAAACTTTCCTCAAAGCTACTCCCTTGCCTTTGGAGAGAGCCTGCCCGTTGGCTTCCTACATATCCTACAGAAACTTTACCTAAAGGGAACTGTATGTATATGTATATTTTTTATTTTTATCCACTGATCTAAATCAGAGTGCACTTAATTTTGAGTTTTTTTCGACAGGAGTGGTATCAGGGAGCATTTCTTGGTCCTGAAGAAAAGCCTTGGGGTAGAGCTTAAAACATGTAGACCATAGAAATTCATGTACATAATGTCGTGATTTTCAAACATTTCGCCACTTTTTAATCATACCAGATAGAGGCAAGAATAAAATTGGTTTCCTACTAAGCCAGGTATTTTTTGTTTCTCCACTAACTAAAAACAAAAACACGGCTATTTGTCTCTCCATCCTCCATAATATATGATCAAAGTGCTCCCATGTAACCCGTCGGTTGTAGCACACACCGTTCCGCAGCGGAACGGGAAGAACCCAATGATGAAGCATGCCACCAAGGGCAAACCCTGGTGGGTGAGGGTCATTTAAAGAAAACTGTCTGTTTTCTACTGAAAACCAGAAGTGGAAAGATAGTCCCATTTAACGGACTTGGTTACTACATGAATTATTGGAGGCCGAGTCCTCTGTTTTTTTTACCTCTTTCTCCCCTTTTTTTCCAGATAGATGTGCCATGGCAGTACACACCTACCTGGCTATAACACAGTAGTTGGCGGTAAGGCTTGCTCCAACACTCACGCTGGTGTTTCTGGCTGTGGGGCATAGGGAATATTGCAAGACCGAAGCTGCATTACTGCACAAATAGGCTCTCATATTAGACACAGTTGTGAAAGCGCAAACTACACCTTCCCCATAGGCCACATATTAAACAGGAAAAATGTGATCTGAAAACCTGTGCTGGCAATATAGAAGTAATATCAGTGGTAATGAGGAGGGGGTGGTTATCAGGAGAGACAGCGTGCAATGAAATGTTATGTAAAAACTATCCTTCTTTGTCCCAGTGAACTGCTGCATGTTGTGTGTCAGTCGCAAATTCACAACACCCACTTAGAAGATCTTCGCGACAATCAGGGGATGTTGCTAAAAAGGAGTTTAGAATAAGACTAGTCTGTTTGCATGTTGGGTTTGCAACAGGTGCACTAAAGTATCAATGCCATATTCCAAATACCAGAATGAGTCACACAGTAATCATTGTCACAAGGATGTGAAAGACATGGTCAGCATCTTTGGTTAATATCAATGGTGGTGGGGGAGCAAGGAGGACTGAAGGGGAGTGAGTCAGTGTCAGTGGAGATACTATTGTGAACACCTACACGGCTCTGTCCCGGAGGTTGTACATCTGGCCTCTCTCAGTTCCATTGCTCCATCAAAAATATTGATAGTAGTGGTAACAGAAAGCAAAAGATGTTGCAAGACTGGAACTGAAAAATGAGACAGATTTCAGCATAGGCGCAGCTGACATTGCTTTCAAGTGTGATGAGATTGCAGATTACAGATAAAAAATATGGCTAAACAACACACACTTATGCCCTCATTATGATGTCGGTGGGAGTTGCCTCTGGCCGACACCGTTTCATTGAGGTAACAGCTCGACCATAGGTCAGCGGTTCCGAAACACCTAATTACGATGCGACCACACATTGTGTGGTCAGAAACTTCAATTTTTCTATGGGAGCTTGTGCGGTGGGCAGAAACAGCCCGCAGCACAAGCTCCCATTGTGAAATTAAAGTTTGTGAACATCCCTGCACATTCTGCAACATGGTGCAGTGATGTTCAGGTGGGCACCATAGGAGCCCCCAGGCCAAATGCGGAGGCAGCAGAGGGAAGGGGGCCCTGCTAGGGGCCCCCTTTGTCACCTTCCGACAGCCTGCCCATGTCGGAAAGGTCGACAAGGAATGGCTGTCGGAAACCAACATCATAATCCTGACAGCGGAAACGCCACCCTTAAGGTTATGGTGAGTTTCTGAAAGCGTCGGTCGGTCCCTTCGACTGCTGCATATGAAAGCAAGCATCGTAATGCGTCAGTCGGACCACAGCAGTAGATGCTGGTCAGACTGCAACCGGCAAGCTGCTGGTTGCGGTCTGACTTGCATCGTAATTAGGCCCATAGTGACGTGATGGACTATGTAGGCACATGAGAACAATGCACCTACAGATCCTGACTGTGTAACTGAAATTGACCAAATGACGAGCTTAGTTTGCATCCTCATGATTTCACAGTTTATTATATCGATAGTGGATAGCAGTAATGTCAATGGCCTGCAAAGTTAAAATACACAGTGGAACAAAAAGTTGTTTGGTATGTTTGGTTTCATTTGTGTTTGCAGGAAGGTGCAAACTCCTGTAGTTTAACGTTGTTTGAAGTTGTGCGAGTTGCCGTTTGCCAATTTGCCATGTCAGGATGGTTTGTGAGCGTGTTGTTGAGATGCTCTCCAAACGTGGTTGAAGACACTAGTTTAAGTAATGGCATTTTGTAATGGGTCGTACCAGAACTCACGATCTCTAGAGCAGGGAGCTGACGTGGAGGTACATGAAGTGATCACACAATGCTCCATGGGGGTAAATTGGAGATGTGAACTAAAACCCAACAAGCTTTGAAGCTGTCATCTGTATCCTGGTGCACCTATATTTCACAAGTTTCTTCAATACCTCTCACAGTACATCTCTCCACTGCCATGACATTCACCTTTACTGCGTTCCTGTCACATGGCCTGCTTGTTCGCTGCAATAAGGGTTTGTGGATGCAGACAGGAGAATTCTTTCTTAGTCGTCCACCACATTCGTGACCACAATTTCTGCATTCATAGTGCAGTAATGAACTTTATTGTTTGGTCAATAAAAACTGTAACAACTATAAGAAAAATACAATAAAATACACTGATCATAAAAAGATAACATTCCCTTGATAAGAAGCCAATTTGCAATTTATTTTTCAACAGCATTAATATTGTTTAGTTTCGACTGCCTTAGTCGACTAGCCTCACTTGCGCAGATGTTCAAAATGGAAAACAATATCAATTTATAGGTATATATCTTGCATGCCTCTCTCCATATTAAAGTGCACTTGTGCGTCTTTAAAAGAAGAGGAGGCCTTTTTTCAAGAAGGCAGGTTGATTTACCTGTAAGCAATCTAGCGAGATATATTGTCAAAATATATGATAGAAATACAAGGCGCTGTTAAAAACCGTACTTAAAATGCTAGGATATAAACCCACACCAATGTTATCCCAATGTAACGGATATGATCTAATAACCATAAAAACGTCTATATTTTGGAGGTTTCCCCACTAGAAGTGCCAATATGCTAGCAGTTAGCCTTGGCCTAGATGGGATAGCGTTGATATTGCAGTTTCTTTTCGCAGCAGCGCTAGCAGCCACACCGGAGTTATCTTATCTCCTTGGCAGTGGCGGCTAGCAAGTATTTAGAGTGGTTAGGCGGGTGGTACTAAAATAAGAAATACATTTTAAAATGGCACTTACCTCCATGGTATGCCGCATGATGTCCTCTTTGTCTCTCCTCGAAGCTCAGGGACCCAGGAAACTGCACTGCCCAATCCTGGTGCTGCTCTCATGCTGTTAAACGTATGAGAGAAGCATCCATTTTGGAATGAGCGGCCTCTCTCAGCGCTCTTAAAAGCATTGGAGGCCTGTGCTGTCTCGAACCCAGCTGTCTAAGACACCTAGGTTAGAGAAGTTTAAAATGCGCATGTCTGACTGTCCATCACAAGACGACCGGTCAAAGGGACATGCGCACTTTAAACATAAGTGCACAGCTCCCTGCTGCCACTCAGCAGCAATTGTCCTGCCCCTTCCTGACACTCGGTTCAGGACGGGTTGCTGAAAAATAAAATGGTAATAAATAAACTTTATTACCATTTTATTTGTCAGCTCTGGGTCATTTTTTTAGCCGGGCTGCTCCTAGTCTGTGGTCTGGGCGTATTCCAGAGTTTATCACACGTGTTATGCCCAATATGTCCTGACCCATCAGACTAGCCTACATACTGCCCACTTTGCTCCACCAGGCCTAGATTGAAAATTCTGTGCACACTGCTATTCCTCGTTTAGTTCGCCATGTCCACCCTGGGGTGACAAGTCAGTCCAGTTCAGGGGAAGTAATAAGTTACCAATTTTTGGACTTTCTTTTGGCAGAACGCACCTTTAGGTTGCGGGCAAAGATGGGACCTGAGTTCATCGACAAATTTCCCATATCTCAACAGGACCCATGGCTCTGAGTGCATAAAACATAACGTGGATGCATCCTGACACGTACGAACCCCTTGTGGAAGAAAAATCGGCTTCAGCTGTAATCTCCTGTGTGTGTCAAATTTGTGGCAACAACATAGTAGGTGCAGCCACGATTTGTGTCTACAACTGAACAACCTAAATTCCCCAGATCCTCCTTGGCCAGTTCAAGCTGAAAGGAAGTCTTTCAGTGGCAGGCCTAAAAGCTGCATGTACAGGATCTTCCTACGTGTCTGCACGTTTATGGCTTCCAGGAGGTATGGTTGCGGCTTCCCCACCAGATAGGAGTTATTATGGGTGTGAATAGGAACCGAGTTGTCTAGTAACCTTAGATAGTGATCCCTTGCAATTTCCCTCAGTTGCCTATCTGCTACTTTTTTCCAGGCTGTATAGGATACATCCGCCATCTGTAAAGCTGTTTCCTCTATTTGGAGGGATACAATAGCACTCTGCAGACAATGATACTACGGATTATCTGGAGTCTCAAAGATAAATTTCAATTGTGCCTTTAGTGAGTTAATGGTGGCCTTCATGGTCCTGAAGTAATATTTTAATAGGGAGGCTTTACAGTCTAAGGATTGTTTAACCAAGCCAAATTCCAGTCTTAATCTTGCCCTTCGAGTGTATCGTGGCTGCTGGAATATTTTCTTATAGGCGGTGCAGTGAATCTGTTCCAAGACAGAAACTAAGGTGCCTGGATAGGCATGATGCCCATACTGCAGGGCTGGAGGAGAGTTGCGTTCCTGACCCTGAGCATGGGGGTGGCTGACGAACTGCAGAGTTTTGAATTCAGTTGGTTGACACCGTGAATAATTGCTGTTCCTTTCTTTTTCAAGGACTTCACGTGTACAGGGGGTTAGTATTTTCTCCAAACCAGACTCCCAGATAGTTATATTTCCTGGCTGTGTGAATGGCCATATTTTTCTGGTGCCAAGAGGACCTTTGTCTTGTCTTGATTTCCCTGGAGATGGTTATCCACATTATATATGTGTTTAAGGCATTCAGTGTACATTGCATTCCTGCTTTGGTGCGATCCATTGTCACAATATCATCCACATATGGGATGATGTGGAGGTTAGTTGACCCTAGCTTGGAGCGTGCTAGTCAACCAGTCTCCATGAACTTCCCCACATCGGCAGTATATAAGTTAAATAGCAGAGGAGCCAGGGCACATCCCTGCTTTAAGGCATGATTGGTGTAAATTTTGGGAGTCACGGTGCTGACTCCAGTTTTCACACACACCCATTTCCCTGTATATAATGAGATTATTTCCCTTGACAGTTTTGGAGGTATGCTCCAAGCTTCAAGTTTCTGCCATCGGGTTGCCCGCTCAACCGTATCAAATGCTGCGATATAATCTATGAACCTGCAAAAGAGTGGTAGCTGATTGATTGTGCAGGTTGATGTCTCAAGAAGGATAATGTGGGATGCCGCAGCCAGGAAGCCAGATTGAAAGAACAGCAGTACTTAATTGTCTAAATCCCAGGCCTCTAGTTCTCTGAGAAGAACACAAGCACAGGCTTTCGTCTCTACATCCAAGAGCGCTATTAAGTGGTAGTTTGAAGCTTTGGTCTGGTCCTCTTTCTTGTATAAAGGGCACAAGCTAGACCCTCTTCATGCTTCAGAAACTGATGATGTTAAAAAGGCATAATTGAAGAGCAGTGTTAACAACCTAGACCACACTTCCGGAGTGCATTTAAATATACTGGCTGGAAAGCCTTCTAGACCAGGTTCTCTGTCTTTTTTCATGTGCCTGATCATGTTCCTAACCCTGTCAACATTTGTTAATTTCGGGGTTGAACCTTGATGGGGATTGACTGCTGCAGGTGGTGCAGAGTGATAGGGCACAGGGGACCGCTCTGAATATAAACTCATCATGTATCTTACCTGTGCCCCCTCCGAAACTCCATTTTCCCTTTTAGCTATATTGTTGTTTAGTTTATTGATGTGTTCCCAAAAACATGCCTTATTTTGTTTCTTAAGCAGCTGGAAGATGTTCATCCATTCCTTTTGGTTCATATCATTCTTTTCCTCCGATACTGATTTTTTGTACTGCATACATATATGTTGAACTGCTACGGTGGACCTTGCTGTGGGATTATATTTGTGTGGTTACTGATCCTTGCATAAACAACTTCTATCGGAGACAATGGTTTTATTATAATGAATTTGTGGCCTCAATTGCCTGCCATTTCTTGGACGGACTGGCTTGATGTCGTGACCTGCCAGATAAGCTCTTAGATCTTCTATGAGATTGTCCCAAGCCTGATGCACTGACGCTGAACATTTATTGATTTCCTTGACATCCTTCTTACCTAGCTAGGCAGTGACCATTAGAGTGTGTTCCCACCTCCAATTAATTCTCCTCACTAGGCTTGCAAGTTCATCCCACATGGTTACTTCGGTCTGTTAAGGGAAGGGATGCTAAGTCCAAAGTGAACCCATGTGAGTTGTGATAGCTTTCTGATATGTTCTCCTTCTCAAAATGTATGAGCTGCCCTGCTAGAGGCTCTGACAGAAAGACATTGTCAATTGTCGAGATTCCTTTGCATGTAAGGGGACACAGCCATTGGATTCCTTGCTCCTCTATCTAGTGTTAAACAGAAGTCAATTTGTAAGTTGTCAAGAAGTCTTGCATACTTTTCCCCACTTTCGACTTAAAGAGGGTTCATTTGTGTTCCCCAGCCCACGCACATTAAAGTCACCTATAAGCAAACTTTTGTGACTTGGGAAGTCTGAGAAGAGTGCCTCCAGCCTATCACATAGGTCTTTTACCATGGTCGCCTTGGCTTTTTTGGGGAACATTGAAGTAACAATTGGCGAGCAACAAGGCAATTGGTTTTTCATGCCTGTGATGGAGGCTGCCTGTAAAGCTGGGGAGCTGGAATTAATTGAAGTGGCCTCTAACTTGCTTGTGTGTTTAATGAAGATGGATCATCCTCCTGAGGGACGCCCAAAGAGGCTGAGTCGAAACACTGGCTTAAAGATTACATAGAAGCCAGGCAAGATCGACAAAGAGAGGGCTCAGGTGTCTTGAAGGCACAACATATCATTCTTCTACAGATAGGCTATTGCTTGTTTGCTTGCTCTAATGCTTTTGAGGCCGGCAAGTTTCATGATGCTATTTTGATGCTTGGCACAGCGTTTGTTCTCAAGGGTTGGTGTCAGTGGTCTGTCACGGGGTTAAGGATAACACCCCGGTCTCACCTTTGTGGTTTTCTCTTGCCACCCCTACTCGCAGCACTCACTGGGTGTTCTATCGCAGAGCACCTTCCTCTGATTGTGTGAGCATGACATTGTTAGGAAGGATGCTTCGCTGTTTGCTGCTATGGTCAAGCCGCAGTTTCCCCCTGTGGTGCCCCTCAATGCACTCGTAGTTGTTTGTCTTGAGGCCTCTGGTAGAAGAACATATGGGTAATTCAATGGCAGGGGCTTTTGAAGTTCAATTCCCCCATTCAGCAAATATTGTTTTTCTGCCAGGACAGCACCTCTATGACCCTCCCTCTTCCAGACTGTAATGGTGACATCTGTGTTTGAGCCTGAGGTTGGGGGATCAAACTCCCCCCACACTAGGTCTTCTGAGGTGAGGTACTTCATTGAAGGAATGTGTCCAAACAAGCATAGGAGGTTTCCTCTAATAAGTGTATCATGGGGGCCCTTAGAGTAGTAGCGTGGTATGAAAACCAGCTTGGAGCCATTGCGACATTCCTCCTTATTGGCTCTACCTGATGGCTCGTGCTGCAGACGGTTAGGAGTCTCAGGGTGTCTAGAATGGACTAGTGCTTGTCCTCTTCCGCTAGCTGGAGAAACTACAGTGTTTGAGCATGATGACTGTCCCCAATTCTGTTGGCCATGTTGGAGCCTGGTTGTTACATCTGAACTAAGGCAGTCCAACGGAGTGCCCATGTCAACAGCACGTCTTCCAGCGCCTGAGAGATGAGTTGGTCAGGCCAACAGAGCTCCTAAAGTTGCTGGATCTGACCATGACCCCTTTGCTTCTTGCCCATGTTGTTCATTGAACAATAGGGCTGGGACTGATGTCCTTACTGTGTCCGACTGTATGCCCACTTCAGTAGTACACTTCTCAGTGGGCTCGTTATATTGTATTGGGTTAAGCGATCCTTCATTTTCTTTTTTGACCTGTCCTACTAGAGCTGAATTGGTTATAAGGGGAAAAGATTTGTTGGATTCGGTCCCACCTGGGCATTGGTTGTGTTAGGTATCACAAGCCTCGACAGTCTCTTTTTTGCTCTCCTTGATAGGTTAGAGACTGTGAGGGGGGAAAGGTAGAACCAAGTGTTCAGATCCTCATTTTGTTCCACATTTCCGGGTGGTTCAGAAATGCCCTGGCTCAATATAGGCTCTTTCTCTGCAGAATACCCATTGGCTGCTGAGGCGGTGTTGTTCTCACCCACCAATACTGATGCTTCAACTGTGTCTATAGTGCAGTTAGACAAAGTAGGGGACCCATGGGTATTGAAATTTGCTTCCTGGTTATTTGATGTGACCCTTAATACACTGGTCTTTGCACTATCCACTACGGTGCCTAGTATCACTGGTAGAGTGCCTAACTTATCTATTATGGGAAGCAAAGGCATGGTTCCTCCTTCCCCATTGCCCTCAATTGCCCCTCCACAGTATTTAGTTTGGTCCCCAGTTCAGTCAGGTGGGTTGCCAATGATTGTATTAAGTCAATCTGAAGGTCCATCTTATTCGATTGCCAGAGCAATGCCCTGGCAATTGAGCCCTGCGAGGCACTAATGGAGGCCAAAGAGGCGCTAGTGGGTGAGGACTGGGTGACATTAACAGGGTCGTTGACCCTGTCTACATGGCCCTTTATCAATACTGGAGTTTGTCCAAGTGTCTCATCCATTTGGGCCTCAATTGTGGAAAGAAAACAATCCAAAAGATTGCCCAGATCATGATCAGTTATACTGTACCTCCTGGAAGTCGTTGCCATTGTCATTATTGAAACAGTGTTTCTCCACACTTCTGTGCCAGTGCCAGCATCCAAATTTGACCTGGACTCTGACTTGAGTGAACGTGGGCTACTACCGTCAATGTGTTTTGCTTAACCACAACTACTGCTGGTGCCATGCTAGGGATTGGAGTAGTTGGTGGAGTGGTGGTGGCCTGTGATTGCTTTTCCAGTGCACTTTCTCTCTTGTGATTTCCATCTGTTATTGGCGATGTGTGGGACTGTGACAGTTACTCAATTTTGGGCTGCTCTGTTCTCAACCTCAGCCATGATTGTGATCTGTGGACTTTTATGCCAGTTGTTAGTGAGTCTTTGAATATGGAGGTACGAGGACTAGTGTAAAGTCTGGAAAGAGTCATATTAGTAGCTGTGCCCAGCGGAGCAATGTCAATGACTTTGTATAGAAACTGCCTTATCATGACTTTTGGTGTAATTGTTTTCATCATCCGAGATCTGCTTAAGCCCCTCCTTTCCCCTCCAGTTTGTCGATCTCAGGTGTAGGGGGGTGGGGGATATTAGAGGCAAGGTCATTTACTTCTCCCAAGTCTTTTCTACAAGTCTTATGCTTCCTCCTGGGACCTAGCTTGGCTGCCTCCTTATCTCCTGCAACCCTCCCCTAGTGCAGACACCCTAACAGTGTCCTATGCTGCTCCACTGTGGAGTACTGACCAGGAGCAACTGGAAGGTTGATAGTCAGGAAATCCTGATGAACAACAGTTTTTCTGTAACACGGCCTCACCTTTCCTGGTATATATTGCAGTCAGGAGATGCCAGGGAAGTGGAACAAGCATTCTGAAAGCCCGTGCAGAGGGCTCTTAACAAGGGATGTGACGTTCAGGTAGATAATAATGCGTGCACTGAGATTAGCTGCTCGTACTCAAAGCCTTTATGACATAGTGACCTCACCTCTCCCTGCCTTGTGGCTCTGCCTATCTCTGTTCCAGGTAATGCGGGTGCAAAAATGGGAAACAAAGTCCAACACCAGGGGCCAAGCACTGTGGGGAGCCACTGAAAGGAGCCCTCCCTGGGTGAGCTGGCAGGCCAGTGTGGAACAGGCAGCAGGTGGCAAGCAGCAGCCACCCAGCAGGTATGCGCATAATAGCGAGGGTGGTGGGGAGGGACATAGGCAGTCTGCCCGTGACAAGCGCACCTTTCTGACGATGGCCGCTTCCACTCACCTGGAGATCGACTGATGCCTAGCACTGCTGTGCTTACTACCACTCTCCTTCGGTGGTGTCCACCAGTCACCAGCCTTCCTGCCACAGCCTGCCTCGAACACTTCTGGTGGTGCCCGGAGCAGTGAGCAGGTGCCCGGGCTACTGGCAAGAACTGGGCCCAAGGGCAAAAGTTGGAATCCTATCCCACCCTAATCCCTGCCTGGCTGCTCTGGCACCGCAACTCCCCCACATGACCGCCACGCTGCACCGCATATTTGGGTCTCAGTGTCTCACATTAACCACATCCTTCCACTTTCACTTGCCATAGTGACTCTGTCTCTTGCATTCATAGTGAAGTTTATCTTCCTCTTCATAGATATGGACCCCATCTTGTGATGAAGCCTCAGGAACGAAGTGCTGCCAGAGAGGAAGAGGGGGAAACTTTGCCACTTTCAGATATTTATGTGTTGTGGTGTGTGACTGATTTCTGGTGAGTGTGATTGGTGTCAGATGTGGCTGGTTTCTTATTTGCTTCATTCCTAATACTCCTCCATGGACCTTAGTATTGCACAGTGTGGCATCTGAAGCAGGTGCTTCTTCTGATGTCATGGTGCCATGGTTACTAGAGATTCCATGTTGGGTCCTGGTATCCTAGGTGATAGAATTGTGTTTGTTCAAATGTACTGGAGCTGTTACTTGAACTGGCTGGGCCCTGGATGGGTTTATTCTTACTCTGAAATAAACCTGAAGTTCTGCACATCTACCTGCCTCCTGCGTGATCCTTTCAGCTGTTTCAAGGATCTTACACTGGCGTAGTCGGCAGCTGAAAGGAAAGAAGAACCCAACAAGCCTCAACTACTCCTTTAATTTGACATTTTCTACAGGTAGAGAACGGACAACCCTACCTCAGGTACTGTCTCTTTACTTTTAACTTTTGCTGGGACCCTGCTTTAACTAAAAGAACTGGAGGAATCCCTCCTTTCAAACCCTCGACTCCTCCCTAATCTTGCATGTCCCAGGGATTGGGAGCTATCGCCGCGGTTTTTCACCCTTTTGCGTTTCTCTTGGGTGTTAAAAGGTCGACGCGGGCTCGTCCCTTTGTGTCCTTATATGACTGTTAAATCCACGTGAACCTCTGCCAACGGCTTGAGAAATCTCTGTTGTTTTAACTCTCAAGCTCTTTAAGCTTCTCTTGACTTTGTAAACATTTGGTACCTTCGTGTTGGCCATGTGGCAGGTCGCGGAAGCTTCGCGTGCTTTGTTATCTTTTGAAAGGAAGAGAAGTGAGAAACGCATTTTACCTCACGTGCTCCGCGTGTGTCTATCGCGAGCCTTCGTAAGCTTGGAAACTCATCGGAACTCTTCATCTGTTCCAACTTTGATCTTCATGCTGCTCTTCCTTCGCTTGTCATTCTCTGCCTCCACTGCGCACTTAGAACCAACGCGCTCAACACGACCTTCACGCTGCAGGGGCACGTTTTGGCGCTCCGGCTGCCACCTTGCTTTTACCCCACCTACGGTGTTGGCTTCAACTTCGCGTGCCACATCTGTGACACGCACACAATTGCTCATTGCGAGCTACACTATTATTGGGTAATCTGCATCCCCTGCCTTGCGTGCTGCATCTGTGACACCCACACATTTGAATGCAGTGTTTTCTTTACATGTCACTTCTGTGACACTCACATCATTATTGTGATATAAATAATTTTAAATAATAAAAAGGAATAAGGAAAAAAAACACCACAAGGATACGCAAGTGAAAAGGGGTTTAATCCTTCTGCATTTATTCTGTGTGCCACTTCTGCATCCGTTTTGCGTGCTCTGAAGCTTTATCTCTACTCTGTGTGCCACTTCTGAGACACGCACACATTTGAGCTTTCATATCCTCACTCTGCGTGCTGCATCTGTGGTACGCACACACATACTGTTGTGAGCACTGAAGCTTTATCTCTACTCTGCGTGCCACTTCTGTGACACGCACACATTTGAGCTTTCATTTCTCACTCTGCGTGCTGCATCTGTGACACGCACACACATACTGTTGTGACTGAAACTGTTACCTGGTAGTTCAATATTGGGATCTAGTTTCATTTCCTTTCTATTTTTTTTTTTTTAATGTTAATTCTGTGGTGAACATTGAAGTTTATATCACTATTGACTATGCAGAATGTAACTGCTCCTCCCTTCTTTCTCATGGCACCTGGGGAGCCACCTATTAAGTGGCAGAAATGGAAAAGGGTGTTTGAGCGTTATGCAAAGGTTTGTGGAGTAAGTCTTAGCGCTGAGCGCAGGTCTTCTCTTCTGCTTCACTGTTTAGGGTCGGAAGGGCAAGATGTCTTCGATCACCTTCCTGAACTCAGTGATGCAGAAGGGAGAGATTTAAATGAATTTGAAATTTGCATGAAAAAGCTTGATAAACACTATTTGCCTAAAGTTAGCACTATATTAGAGAGATATCAATTCGCCAAAAGGTTGCAAAACGAAGGGGAAAGTGTTGAGGGATACATCACTCAGCTTAGAAAGCTCGCTTCATCCTGCAAATTTGCTGAATTGTTGCATGAGCGGATCAGAGACCAGTTCATGTTGGGTTGCAACATTGAAAGGATCCGTGAAGAGCTTTGGTTGAGGGATGAACCCTCCTTAGACGAGGTAATTCAAGTGGCAAAGAGGGTCGAACACTCCCTCAAGTGTGTTGACACCATAAAAAAGGATAAGCAGGCAGCTGTTCAAGTAGTTAAGGAAGAAGCTAAAACCATGTCTAAACCTGATAATGTCACTAAGACTAAAAGTAAACCTGTTGTACATAAATGCTATAGGTGTGACAAGTTGGGCCACTTAGCTAACGACAAAAGATGTCCTGCATAAAATGTCATTTGTTCTAAGTGTAAGAAGAAGAGTCATCTCTCTATTGTTTGCAAAACCAAGAGTCGTTCTTCTAATGTCAAGTGCGTGGAAGCTGAAATCCCAGAGGAAGACTTTGTCTGTGGCCAGATTTTGGTCCAAGTAGATTCTGGTATACAGCATAAGTCTTGCCCAGTTGATGACATCCAAGTAGAAGGTGGATCCACCAGGGTTCTGTTTGACTCCGATGCCAAAATCACCATAGTTTCAAGGGTATTTTACCAAAACAAATTGGCTCACAAGACGTCTCTTCTGAAACCTGATATACGTCCCTTGGCCTATGGTAGGGAACCCATCCCACTGCGTGGTTACTTCATAGGACTCATTGAGTACAAAGACCGTTACACCTCTGGCAAGATATATGTTTCGGAAAAAGGGGACAGTATAATCAGCTGGTTCCACCAAGTGGATTTGGGTGTCATGCTCGACCCAGGTAGCAACTGTCCCATCAAATTGAAGGATGATGTAAACATAATTCTTGAAGAACCTGTTCTTGATATTGAAACTAAGATCAAGAAAAGTTTTCCCAATGTTTTTAGGGATGAACTTGGTTGCCTCAAGGGGTTCAAGCTTGATATACACCTCTGCCCTGACTCTCAACCCTCTAGCTGCAAGGTAAGAAGTGTTCCCTTGTCTGTAAGGGATGAAATGAGAAAGGAGTTGGACAAAGTCAAGCAGGGAGTAATAATTGAAGAAGTCGAAGGGACTGATTGGTTGGCCCCTGTGGTGGCAGCTCGCAAGGCCAGTGGGTCCCTCCGTCTGTGTGTAGACTTGAGGCAACTAAACAAGTGCATGGTGGTAGATCGTTATCCTCTCCCAAACATCTCAGAGCTTCTGGTCTTGCTAGGGGGAGCCAAAGTATTCAGCACCATTGACCCGGCTTCGGCCTATCACCAAATTGAACTCGCTGAAGCTTCAAGGGACTACACAGCCTTTATAACACCATTTGGGACATTCAGATTTGTAAGGATGCCGTTTGGCCTTGTGTCTGCGGCATCCGTCTTTCAGCGTGTAATGGAAAAGCTACTCAAGGACTGTAAAGGGGTTTGCGTCTATCAAGACGACGTTCTTGTGTTTGGGAAGGATCATAAAGAACACGAGGACCGTCTTAATAGTGTCTTAGGTAGGTTGAGTGAAGCGAACCTTACCATCAAAGCTGAGAAATGTCAATTTGGTATGTCCTCCATCCACTATTTAGGACACACTGTCTCAGGTGAGGGAATTGCTCCTAAGGCCAATTTGGTTGACACAATTGCTCGCATGTCTGCTCCCTCCTGTAGGGAGGAACTCATGAAGTTCGTTGGAATGATTGAATATTATAATAAGTTCATTGCAAATTTTGCTGAGACCAGTTGCTACATGAGAGCTCTCTTGAGGAAGGGTTTAGATTTCAAGTGGAGTAAGGAGTGTTATCACGAGTTTGATTCTCTCAAGAAAAAGCTCAGTGATGCCCCTAAGCTTAAAAGTTTCGACCCTTCCAAGACATCCATTATTACAACGGACGCTAGTTTCAAAGGTTTGGGAGCCGTCCTTCAACAGGAAGGTGAAGGGGGAATGAAAACTATCATGTTTCTCTCTCGTGGACTCAAGGACGCCGAGTCTCGCCACTCCGATATTGAACGGGAGGCCTTGGCAGTGTTTTGGGCCATCAAGAAGCTAAAAAAGTTTTTGTGGGGAACCAAGTTTTTGGTAAAGACTGATCATAAGCCTCTTTGTGAAACTTTCACAAAAAAAGGGATAGACCTGGTCTCTAGCAGAATAACGAAATGGGTCATAGCCCTCCAAGAGTACGATTTCGATATTAGATACATTCCGGGTGTGGAGAATGGCATAGCTGATACCCTTTCGAGGCTAGTGGGAGAGGTTGAAGGGGATGTCCTCGATGAGGATTGCGATGATAACGATCTTCAAGTGTGTGTAGTTGGAGAAGGGATCATTGATGAGCATCAATGGCGACTTGAGCTGTCTTCTGATCCTGTTCTTTCTGAGCTGTTGTCTCTCATTCACAAAGGTTGGCACTCGAAGAAACAAGCATCAGAAGAGGCTGCCAAGTTTTGGGGTCTGAAGGATGAGATGGCTGTTTGTGATGGTGTGCTACTATGTGGAACGAGGCTCGTTCCACCACTTAAACTTCGTCAAACCTTAATTGATTTAGCCCACAGGTCACATTCTGGTATGTCGAAAACCAAGGAGAGACTTCGGTCCTCTTATTGGTGGCCGGGCATGGATCTACATGTGGAGAGAGTTGTGAGGGACTGCATGGTGTGTGCCACGAGTGAGAAGTCAAAACTAACAAGGGTCCAGCCCATGGTGATCAGGGAACTTCCTCGTGGGCCCTGGAAAGAAGTGGCGTTAGACATACTGGGGCCAGTTCATTCAAATGGTCAGCTAGTTTTCATCTTAGTGCTTATAGATCTATTTTCCACGTGGCCTGAAGTTCATTTTACTTCTAGTATAGAGACTGTGCGTGTTATTAAATTTCTAGAATCGCTCATGGCCAAAGAGGGGTACCCTGAAACCATCCTCACTGATAATGGGGTGCAGTTAGTTTCACGAGAGATGGAGTCATTCCTTAAAGGTCGCGGCATCAGGCACAAGAGATGTTCCCTTTACCACCCAGAGACCAATGGTATGGTGGAAAGGTTCAATAGGGTGTTGAAAGAAACCATCTCTTGGGCCAAGAGCGCTGGTCTCAATTGGAGGGAGGAGGTTCTTAAAAAGGTTGAAAGCTATAGGGTGACACCACACAGCACGACTGGAAAGTCACCTTTTGTCCTTTTTAGAGGTAGGTCTCCCTGTACTTTAGTTGAGCCCTCTTGGGTTAGGCATCTAGAGGAGTCTGCTTCTTCCTCTTCGTCTGAGAAGGTCTCTCCTGACTGGCGCAAGAGAGAAGAAGCCAGGTGCTTATCCAGGAAATTGTACTTTGACTCCAAGAAATCCACTAAAGAGACCATGGTCATGGTTGGCGACTTAGTTGTCATCAGGCAACCTGGTTCCAAGGTGAAGTTCTCCAAACCTATACGGGTCATAAAGGTTTTCAAAAACGCTGTTAGAACTCAAAACCACAGGGTTTGGAATTTGAACAGGGTCTCAGTGTACAAAGGGGCTGAGTGTTGTGAACGTTCTGTGATTAGAAAGGATGCTAATACTGCTTCTTTTGCTTCTCCACGTTTGTCCTCTAGGAATGTTAAGAGGCCAAGCTATTTAAAAGACTTTGTATCTTGAATACTTATTCTTATGTTTAGGCTGTTGCCATTAATTTTTGTGTTTTGTTTTTCTTCATCTTCTTCTTTTCTCTCCTTCTCTTTTCTTCCCTCATCTCTCCTTCGCTTTCTCTGTGTTAACGGGGGAAGGTGTGTGGCATCTGAAGCAGGTGCTTCTTCTGATGTCATGGTGCCATGGTTACTAGAGATTCCATGTTGGGTCCTGGTATCCCAGGTGATAGAATTGTGTTTGTTCAAATGTACTGGAGCTGTTACTTGAACTGGCTGGGACCTGGATGGGTTTCTTCTTACTCTGAAATAAACCTGAAGTTCTGCACATCTACCTGCCTCCTGCGTGATCCTTTCAGCTGTTTCAAGGATCTTACACACAGCACTATGTTCACATGGCGCAGGTGTGATATTCCACCCAATCTCATTTTATGTTCTGAATGCTACATGTAGACTTTTTGTGCGTATTTGTTCAACTAGTAAAAGTATGAGCACAAATCATACTAGCCAAGCCATGATTTAAACATGCAAAGTATGGGTGGGATTTGGAAGCCTTCGTATATGTAATATGTTTTGAGAAACAGATCAAATTAATCTCATGTCAGATCATAATCCCTGCCTGTGTAAATTTCCAGACTCACATATTTTGTGACGGAATAATGTTGATTTACCAAATTGTTGTGCAGCTCTCCCCATGATCATCTACAGATAAAAAGATGATAGCACAACATGGTAGTATGATTAAAAACAATTGTATCTACTGTTTACGAATTTTGACAGCTGCTATGCAATTCAAGGTACTTGGAAAATAAGTTAATGCACAAAGGAGAAAAAGGAAACTTCAAGAGAAACATAAGTGAATGAGTGCTGGCTGAGCCATTAGTCATAACCAACCTTTTATGTAATTTGTAAGCTGTGACATAGATTTGTTGATATTTCGTAAATCCCGGGCTAAGAGTGTGCAAATTTGACAAGATTTTTCTTGCAACTTTCCTGCAATTTTATGCAACTTTTGCTATTTGCTACCCACAGATCGCGAAGTTCTCTGCATGTGGAGTTTAATGCTATTGTAACCTCTTACATTTTTGGGAATTGCCAATATCCACCCGATTTCGAAGCTCCAATGAATTATTACAAGTTTACCGCAAAAACTACTCCTGAGGGAAACAAAAGTCGATGACTCTGCGAACCACGGGTTGCCCATTAACCATGCTTTACGCAGGACTTGGCTCCCGGAAGAAAAGTATGTACCCCATATATTGAACTAGAAGTTACGCCTTTAAAGTCGCTTTTATAGATGTAGAGCATTTTGTCGCAATGAAAACATTTAGCAGCAGTGCTTTAAATGGGCCGGTACTCACCGGTACTGAGTACCGGCACTTTTATATTTTCTCCCCTTGAGTACCGGGACCTTTTCTCAGACAAGGAGAGTACCGGTACTCATAACGGCACGGTTTTGATGCGGTTTGTGCTGCGCTCCTGAGCTCCATCCTTGGCAGCACCTTCTGCACGGTTTCAAGCGCCTTTCAAACCGAGCTGAAGCCTGGGCTGAGCTGGTTCAAAAGCGCCAGGACTGCAGCTCGTTTTCAGTAGACACAGAGAGCTGCGTGTGCCTCTCTGGAAGTTATGGGAGGAGGAGGAGTATGGCTGCAGGGTGTCTTTCAGAGGGGGTCGGAAGGTGTCCAAAAAACCGAATGGGCGCTAGTGTGGGACACATTGTGCAGGGCAATACAGCTTGTTAGCATGCCCATTGTTTTAAACGCCCGCAAATCTTCGCCCATCAACAATTTAAATATAAGGGATTTGCATGAAAGAAAACCCCTGCCTTCTAGACTTAAATCAAATCATTCATGATTTTTTTTAAAAACTGCAGAACTGGTATTTATTTGTTAGTGTGCCGTTTATTCATAAACATTTGTTATATAACTATAAACTTAGGTGATTTGCAGCAATGAGACACACCTATGGCAGTCTCTGAAAGGGTTCAATATACGAATACATACATCACACAAAATGCGACCCCCGACTCTGTGCTGCATCTGTTAAAGTTTTTGAAGGCCTCCACTGTCGGGCACTGCGTGTGAAAGAGAATGTGTGAGGGCCAGGAAGTAAAAGCAATAAGTGTGTGAGTTTGCAAGAATGGGTATAACTGTGAGAATGAAAAGTAGTACTGTGTGCTTGTATGAATCTAAATGTGATTCAGAGAGCCTGAAATGGGCATTTAAGTGTGTGAGGGGGCATGTGTGGTTGAAAGTGGGCAAATGTATTTAGACTGCATGTAGGGAATGTGTGTTAACAGTTCATCTCCATCTTTTCTAGAGATAATTTTGTTATTTGTATGATGTTCTCTGATGATTTTGTGAAATTTTGTTTATTTTTTTACGAAAATGCCAGCTATGTGAACAAATGATGCAGCAGGTTTACCATTCAGAAGACAAATGTAGTGGTGGGGGAGCCAACAGATTTACAGGGAGAGCCGAACCAAGGGTCTGGCTGGGCTCTAAAAAAACTTGCATGAGCCGAGCCCTGGAACTGTTTGAATGTAAATCATCCAACAAACATCACTTAAAATAGGATAAAGACTCTTCAAAATAAAAAAAAGCATATTTTTTGTAACATGGTACAGCTTTGACATTAATAGGCCACATGATAAAATACTGAGGTATAATGAAGAAAAAGGCAGATTTATAAAACTATAGGGGCATATTAGCAAGACCGGCGATAAAATTATCGCCGTTTTAGCGGCAGGAAACTGCCGCTAAAGCGGCGATAATGGGCTTGCTAATATGCGTTATGGAATTCCAATAGAAGCCCAGGTTAGATGTCCTGCACATCTAACCTGGGCTTCTATTGGAATTCTATAACGCATATTAGCAAGCCCATTATCGCCGTTTTAGCGGCAGTTTCCTGCCGCTAAAACAGCGATAATTTTAACGTGGGTCTTGCTAATATGCCCCTAAATATTTGCCTAAGATCACAGAGCTTGGTTAAGTAGAGAAGCCGGGATGTATCCCAGGTTTTCTTGTTTCACTTTGTATATATCAGCCACTAAATGAGTATCTATTTATCTCTCCTTTTTGTACGTCAGATGTTAATGTTTTGTTTTTAACTTTGTGCATAAGGGTACAGCGAGTGCAGCTGGCAGAAGCCACATGACATTTCGGCTCATTTTGGGCTCGAAGTTCCAAGGGAACCTTGAGTTGATCTAGAGCCCAGCATCTTGTAAGTGGCTCACACACCTCTAGGCAAGTTTACTTTATAAATAGCTACTCATGAGGCCAACTCTAGGTTTATTAATCGGGCATGGGCCAAGGGTTTGCAGCAGAAAATGGGTGCAGTCGCCAAAAGCAAAGTCTGAACGTAATTATCTTTTAAAACTCTGCCCCAAAGAATTTGACAAGACAAATGTGATAAATGTATTCTGCCTTGCCTAACTCATCGCAACATTCTGCATTTCGAAATATTACGGTACAGAGATCTTTGGTATCCAGTAAATTCCCAGGTACAATGGCACTTTAATAACTCTGGTGGTTAATGCACTTGCTGTAAATATCTGTGTGCTTTCTTCTAATCAAAGGTTTGACTGAACATAAAATTGCATAGAGGATCAATGTTGCTGATGTAACGCACAGCATGAGACATGCAGATCACAGATTTGTTTTTATATAGAGAGCTTTGTTGGTTACTGTTTTTGCTTCAGAGATCATTGTGCTACCTGCAGGTCACAAGTTAATATCTTTGTCATATAGTTTAGTGATTCATGATCCTGCATCAAAGATACGCATCAAACTACAAGACAAACGTTAGGAAACTTGCTAAAAAAAGGCTACTTGGTTAATATTAAGGACTGTTTGTTAAGTACTATATAAATGGTTAGACATTCTTACAATGCATGCATATTTTTTTCATACAAAGCTTAGAAAGGTAAAAAACATAACCCCGCCCCTTGCCCCACCCCAAACTCCACCCCCAGTCCACTGCTTATCAGTAGCGGTCCGTGGTAGGAGTGCCGGCCGGGCGGTGACGTGGTGCGGGGGATGGGCAGGGTGGGGTGGGGGGTAGTAAACCACGGATTACGGCCGAATACAGGTAAGTAAACATTTAAATAAATAAAACGAATTTCGTTGCGCGCACTGCATCGCATTTGCATAGCTGCAAGGTTTCAGATTGCCATGTGTGACATTTTCATAATTTCAGTGAAATTATGAGTGACATTTCAGCGACTATGAGTGACACTTTCTCGCGAGCAAAAATCATGCAATGAAGACGAGGGAAACTTCTAAACATCAGAAATTACAGCCATTTGAGCAACAAGAAACTCCAAGAAGTTCTTGAAACTGCTGCAGAGCACCAGAAATGGAGGGGCGCTAACCCTAGTGCTCCCTCCTGTAACCATGACCTGAGGCTCAAACCTACTTTCCACCTGCGCGTCACGAGCCGGCACAGCTGTCACCGCCACACAATCACCCGAAGTACAGAGAGAGCGGGGATCCGGTGCCAGCACCATGGCAACGGTGGGGGCGCGGATCCCCTCTCCTGCCACTGCCGGCCAGCTCTAGGGCGCGCTGCGTGTTCTATCCCTCCACCAGCACCCCATGCCTCCACAGCTGGACCCCACATCCATGGATGGACCCCCTAACCCTCAACTGCAAACACCTCACATCCAACAGCTGGTCCCGCCCCTCCACAGCTGGGCCCCCCACATCCACAGCTGACCCCACGCCTCAAAAACTAGGACCCTCACATCCATGGACGGACCCAACAACAAACAGACGACACAGTGAGTCTCAGACTGGCACCCAGCGCCAGCACTGAGCGACGTGACTTGAGCAGGACGCTGCCTCTCAGACACACTCAGAATGTCAGAAGTGAAGTGACGAGCGTTAGAAGTACTTAGTTACTGTACTTACTGAGTGCGTGTTGAGTTGTGAGAAGTTCTCTCTCTGGCTGCTAGTAGCCACGGGGGTGACTCATGTGCGGCGCCTCGGCCTGCTGCCTCTACAGTGGCGGCGCCGCCGCCGCTCGGCTTCTTCAGACTCACTCCGGCGGAGCCTCGCTGTGTTAACCAGCCAGGACATGAGGTAATGGGCGCCAGAGAGGCGCCGCACTGCCAGCCAGTTAACGCACGAGTTGTCACAGGGCAGGCGCCGGGGACTCCCTGTAATTTAATTGGGCAGCAGGGTGAGTCTCGACATCATGACTCACTTTGTCATATCATGTGGTCAGCTCGCCGGGCCGCGGGAATCGAGCCAGCACTCTGCAGAACACAGTTTTGCAACATTGTGGCTAGTAACAAGCAGAAGCGTCACAATGAAGCTTATTTGGGCACGCACGGGCTAGAGCAGCATCCGGCGATGTCAATTACTGTCTCCTGGACTGAGTCTGCCGCGGGGAGCGAGAGCAGACTGTGTGCACTCTCAGCAGAGCAGCCCCCCCATGGCACACGTCACAGGTCAGACGCACCACACCAGCCAGGCAGCGCGTGCTAGCAGCACCCTGGGGTTAATTTAGCCAACTTTCAGCGCGTCAGCAGAGAGTGGGCAAATGCGTGACAATGCATTTCAGTGCGGTGATGCAGAACACCGCACTGAAATGCGTTAGCGTCACGCCTGAGGCGTGACACTTGGCAGGACTGCATTTGGCGATGCAGCGCTCACAACGAAATTCGTTTTATTTATTTAAATGTTTACTTACCTGTATTCGGCTGTAATCTGTAGTTTACTACCCCCCACCCTGCCCCTCCCCCGCACCACGTCACCGCCCGGCCGGCACTCCTACCACGGACCGCTACTGCTGCTTATTATTGGTGAGTACCTGCACTTATTTTTTTCCATTTAAAGCACTGTTTAGCAGTAAACATTGGGAACAACGGGATGCACATGTAGGTATATCACGTTTATCACCACATTATGATTTTTCCAAATAAATTGCTTGTTTCACCAATCCTTGTTTTAGTTATGTATGTCAACGTCAACGTGCAATTTTGAGTACATCTCTCAGTAGATAGAGCAGTGTAACGTCAGTGGCACCACGGGAGAAATAGCTTCCAATATGCAGGCCAGCCTCGGGGGAGAAGGACAGTTATTATTCTGCGTCACTAGAACAGCTGTTTTTGAAGAGCAGTCGCGAGATTTCGATTCTGTGTTCAGGGAAACATGCTACAAAGTATTGTGCATAGACTTTTGGACGCCCGTCCAATTACTGTAGTTCAAATTAAATCTTTTGTTTCTCCGCTGAAGGCTTCAGAGTGCCATGAATTTTAACGAGCACTTTGGGACTTTCTGTCAGTTTAGCAAATGATAAATCTCTTGTCTTGCAAAGCAATTTGTCTGTTCAATAAGAATGACAGGTTTTGCTCTGTTCCAAAAATAGGAAAGGCTGCAGTTATTCACACTGTCGGTCTCCCTGTAGCACTCTCCTTGTTGTTGCAATTCAGGAGTCACCTAACTTGATTCACATTAGCTACATATTAGTCTACACTGCGCAACATTCAGAACTGCTTAGATTGATTCAAAAAGCCAGTACATGCGTATAGACTTAACGTAAACCACAGGGAATCATGTCTCATTTACAATATGACATATCATGCTTTTCCACTATTTCTACATGGTTCACTTGCTCCCTTCTTCTCTCTTTATTTTTTACTCGCATTCTCTTCCTCTGGCCGCCTACATCTTTAGCTCTAAGAGATCTCCATTGGCTGCCCTTAAAGGAGAGAATTCATTTTAAATCTCTATGTGTAGTGTTCAAAGCATTACATGACTTAGGTCCAATATCTATGCAGGAGAGATTTACCTGGTATACTCCAGGGAGAAATTTACGATCATCAGGTATGTATTTGGTAACCACCACCAGATTTAAGAAGACTAGGACAGGTGGCAGAGCCTTTGGGGTAGCAGCCTCCCGACTTTGGAATGACCTTCCTTTGAATATCAGGCAATTGAAATCTTTACTTCCATTTAGAAAGAGCCTAAAAACGTGGCTTTTTCCTAAGAATTAGTGTTACAAGCATATCGTACAGACTTTTTTATGCACAATGTCATCTGGGCAAGTCACAGCGCCAGGATACCCGTAGGGTGACAGTTTTGCGCTTTATAAATTCAAAAATAAATAAATAGTGCAGGTAAGAGCGGTTGGGGGGGAGGGGGTCGACAGATGACTTGTTTCGAAGGGGGGGTTGGGTTGGGGCGGTCGACGGGCAACTTGTTCTCGGGGAGGGGGGTAGTCGACAGATGTGCTCACCTCCGCCACCAGCAAAAAGAGTGCCTCCCGGGGCGGACCGCCGCGTGCCCCTTCCCTATCTACGCCACTGTCCTCTGGACTTTTTTTCTGACACCCTCATTCTAAGTCACGTTTCTCTTCCTACTCATCTTTTCCTCTCTCTCACGCTCTCCTTTTTGCTCTTTATTCCTTCAGCATCTTTTCTGTCTCCTCCTCCTCTCCCTTTTGTACCCACTCTTCTTTTTCAAAATCTCATCATGTCCCACTCACTGTCTTTATTCACTTCTAACTCTGCTCATTACTTATTTCCCTTGCCCTCAGACCCCTCCTATGCTCACGCTCTCGCACACTCTCTCTCTCACGTAAAAGTGCAGTGGGAGACAGGAAATAAGAGGAGGCACGAAATTAAGGAATGGTTTAAGCACGAGGGAAGCAGGGAGCATGTTAGGTTATGCTGATTGAAGGATTTGCTGCACTTTAGCCACACTAAAGTTGCCTCAGAGTAGTGACGGGAGACAGAAGGCGGAAGAGAGGACTCTTAATGGTTAGAAAGGAAGAGAGGTTCAGGAGTAGCGTGCTACTCTCCGAAAAGCTCTTCGACACCTTGTCAGGGGTAGTAAGCACTATATTAATACAATCACAATATATTCGACATAGGCTGGTCTTTTGACAAGAGTAAGGTCTTGGATCCGGCGTGATTCAATAAGCGTGGACTCATTTGTTTTACAGTTGACTACAGGCCCTGTCATGGGTTTAGAATGTGGAGTGGTGGTGGTAGCAGCATACCATGTTTTGTGAATAAGTAGTTGTGACCAGAGCTTTTTATCTGTCTATTTGAGTGGAGGCCTCTTGGCCCACACATATAAATATCTGTTTCTGTGTGCTAACTCTGGATCAAGAGCTCATATTACAGTGCATCATATGCATCTTCATGCGTGTGTGACCTGTGCTGTGCAAGAATTGCAGTTATGAGTGAACCAGAGTAAGGGAGGCCTGAGGGTTTCATTTTGGAAGCCACTGGACTATCCATGCTCACAAGGGAGAGGTGAGTTTTTTTTTCTGGAGAGTGGAAGTGTATTGTTGAAATTCCTGAAGCTGAAGGGAGGAAACTTAGACACTGAAGTGGGTAAAGAGGAGAAAGGGCTTCCTTTAGAAACTCAGTTAGGTCCTTTTGCTGAGAAGGGAAGTCTTTCCTCTAGCCACTTTAAACCTGCTGGCACTGATAGGTCTGTGTGTCAGGGTCCTCAGACACTTATGTGGATTTCAACAATACTCTACTGCAAATGGACTGTAAATGGATAAAACCGAACGTTGTCAACATACAAGATGATACTAAAGTTGTGAAAATGGCTTTCCTAATACCAATCTCTTTTAGCCATTCCTCCTGGTAACCTCTTCATGCAAAAGAATAACATTTGCCTACAGAGCCTACTTAATTTGGAGTATTCTCAAGTACAGCAACAATGCCCTGGATACCCAACTTTCAGAAGGGCTCTTTTAAATAAGGACACATGACCACATTTTGAAGACAAACAGCTGTATGACGGCAAAGGAGGCTTTGAAAAAACAACAAGCTTTACATCTGGAAGTAAACAGTTTGAATTCCTCAGCTACATACATTCCAACCTTTTTTTCAGAATAAACTACTAATCAATGGAATAGATCTTAAGCTTACCCACAACAAAGACAGGTTCTGTCTCATCAGTGGCAATGGTGAACTATGTAAACTAATCTGGTGCTACCTTCTGCTAGTTTATTTGTAGAGTCTGAAAAGGATTGCTCAGTGTCACGCTGAAGCTTTACAACTATTAAACGTCAAGTACACCAATGAAAATTACTCACTGTGACAAGATTATGCCAACAAGGAACTTTATTTTTATGACAACTACCAAAACTTTTTATATTAGAATTTGTTTATAACACTGCATTTAGAGGACTATATATCTCAAATCCTTTCAATTTTAAAAACTACAACAGCACCGACATGGCTCAAGGAGCTGTGATTCCTTCAAAACCATACACCCCAGCTTTGAAGATTGTAATTTTGCAAGGGAAGATTTAGGATTGGTTTGCATAACTGGAAAGCACTTGTGGGACTTCAGAGTAGTCATGTCAAGAGCAGGATATGGGAGGGGTATTCCCTGTTTCCATTTGTTCTGAGTCCTGATATTGAAGATGGCAACCAAATGAAATGCATTTTAAGCAACTCCTGGTAGTAAATGTAGTTGTATTCTGTGTTGACAATGTCATACAAATGAATCGTGCAAGACAGATTTTGTTAGATTAACATAAAAAAATTGAGAAATTGATACTTCAAATTCATAATTTCTCAAGCAAACAATTACACCAAGAAAGACTTTTTTTATTTTTTTCAATTGACACACTGGGGCCGATTCCGATCTCGGCCAATAGGGCTCCGAATCGGATTCGGCTTTACCGGATCCGATTCGGAGCCCTATTTCCCGACCGAATCGTACGTGCGTCCGGGCGAGCGAGTACGATGCGTGCGCTCGCGAAATCTCCGACCGACTCGTACGCAGGACCCGACCGCTCCGACCGACTCGCATGGACACGACTCGCACCGCGCAATGGAGACGTTCCCCGGCCGGGTAAGTACGATGCGCATCGCGACCGCTCCGACCGACTCGCGCAGTCCGGCTCCAAGGAGCTGTCGGAGCCGCACTTTGGGGTCCGTGTCGGACCCCCTGGAAGCGTAGCCGCGGAGTCGCACACAGGGGACACATGGGTCCCCCCTACACGTGCATGTACAGTGCGACCCGCATCAACGCGCACACGCTGTAGGGGACGCCCTTTTTCGCGTCATGCCCATTGAGTCAATGGGAGCTTGTGTACGCGTCGTACGACTGGCTCCCATTGACTTCAATGGGAGTCCGACCGAATCGAGTCCGATAGCATACGTGTGCATCGTACTCGTTCGGTCGGACTGCTAGAGTCCGATTCGGTCGGAAATCTCTCCGGGTCCGGCTCGGTCGGAGAGATTTCCGGCCCGAATGGGAATCGGCGCCACTATCTGTTGAAATTAGTTTAAAAAAGCAGCTCACTCTTCTTTATAGCACAGATCCACACTACGTGGAAGACACTCAGCGGACAGCCGTGTTTATATATAAAGACAGTCACAATGTGAACAGTGTTGAGCATTCCCCACACACATTATCTATACAGAACATATATTTATGTTTTTTTTTTTAAAACTGCAAAAAGGATAATGTATGATAGTACAGCTCCAGGATACTCGGTCACATGTGGTGAGGTTTGTATCTATTTTATTAGTAAAAAGTGAGAGGGTATATATAGAATTTTTTTAAACTGTATTGAAACAACCACTTGAACAATCACCAACTTGTTATGAAAAACGTGAAAAAAAACAAACACTCTGCAAGTGCAGTTAAAATCGTTTATGCAGTTTGTCAAAAGTTTAAAGTGATGAGCTATACATGTAAAAATAAAATTAAGTCTGAATACTGGATCTGTTTCATTTATTTACAATCAAGCGTGCATAACTAAAACTGAAAATGGTAACTCAATAATATGTATGTACATGAATACAGGTATTTAAAATTCAGTTTGCAGGACAGCGTCCAGAGACATTTTAGACAGGAAGTCACATCTTCATTTTGAATATGTTTGTGGGAGGGATGGGCGGAAACAGAATCTAGGAGGCTTAATATGTGGCTCAATTTTGACGAAATTTTATTGAATAGTTGAGGTAGGTAATAAAGTCCATCACCTTGAAGGGTAAGGACGCTCGTTGCGATGTTCTCTCCGTCACTCTTCTCTTTTCTTCTTCTTTTAGGACTCTCCACTCAACGAGGTCAGGATGACGTACCCCCGGAGTCTCTCCCAAAGAGAAGAAAACAACGGTAAGTGGAATGCCCCTACCTTAAGTATGATTTACCGTCACCACACCCAGAGTGTAGGTAGAGGGAGGGGAAAAGCAATAACTTGTGTCAGTCAGGAAAATAGTCTTGAGACTTTCTATCTTCTTTTCGAATCACTGACAAAATATCGACCTCAAAAATATCGAGGTACAAAAATATCGTGACAAAAATATCGAAGTCAAGAATATCGACATCCTATCTACATCACGGTAAGTACAAAAATATAGAAAATTAGATATCGATGTCAAAAATATCGTAAAAAATATCGTTTTTTTTAAATGTTAAAAAAATAATCTAAAATAAAGTAAATAATACATATAAATAAAAGAAACATAGTTATAATTATTTAAAACATTTTAAAAATAAAAACTGATACATATAATGTTAAAATAAATTAAACATATACATATAAAATATAATATATATACTTACTTAATAATATTCATAAATAATTATTTTAATAACATAAATTGTTAAACATAGTTTATAAATTATAAATACAGACATACACATACAAAAATAATATTATTAAAAATGTAATAAATATATTTAACAAATTTAAAAAATTACAATATTTTTAATTTTTGTAAAATAAATTATACACAACATTAAGTAAAACAATACAGAAAAATATTGGATAGCGGAGGGAAAAAAATGACTATTCCCACTCCAAAGAGTGCAACAGTAGGGAAAGTGTTGGATAGCGTAGGGATAAAAATTACTGTTCCCACTCCAAAGAGTGCAACAGTAGGGAAAGTATTGGATAGCGAAGGGGTAGAAATTACTATTCCAACTCCAGACAGTGCAACAGTAGGGAAAGTGTTGGATAGCGTAGGGGTAAAAATTGCTATTCTCACTCCAGAGAGTGCAACAGTAGGGAAACTGTTGGATAGCGTAGGGTTAAAAATTACTATTCCCATTCCAGTGAGTGCAACAGTAGGGAATGTGTTGGATGGCGTTAGGGTAAAAATTACTATTCCCACTCCAGTGAGTGCAACAGTAGGGAAAGTGTTGGATAGCGTAGGGGTAAAAATTACTATTCCCACTCCAGAGAGTGCAACAGTAGGGAAAGTGTTGGATAGCGAAAGGGTTAAAATTACTATTCCCACTCCAGTAATTGCAACAGTAGGGAAAGTGTTGGATAGCGTAGGGGTAAAATTACTATTCCCACTCCAGTGAGTGCAACAGTAGGGAAAGTGTTGGATAGCGTAGAGGTAAAGATTACTATTCCCACTCCAGAGAGTGCAACAGTAGGGAAAGTGTTGGATAGCGTAGGGGTTATAATTGCTATTCTAACTCCAGAAAGTGCAACAGTAGAGAAAGTGTTGGATAGAGTAGGGGTAAAAATTACTATTCCAACTCCAGAGAGTGCAACAGTAGGGAAAGTGTTGGATAGCGTAGGGGTAAAAATTACCATTCCCACTCCAGAGAGTGCAACAGTAGGGAAAGTGTTGGATAGTGTAGGGGTAAAAATTACTACTCCAACTCCAGAGAGTGCAACAGTAGGGAAAGTGTTGGATAGCGTAGGGGTAAAAATTACTATTCCAACTCCAGAGAGTGCAACAGTAGGGAAAGTGTTGGATAGAGTAGGGGTTAAAAATAACATACTTATCAATTAAATAATTGTTTTAATTAAATAATGATTTATTAATAAATTAACAATAAATTATTTATAAATACCAATAAATGAAAATTAATAATTACTTTAATAACATTAAATTTCTTCCCACCCTATTCCCCAATAAACACAAAACCCACTCCACATAAAATGTAACACAATTAATATAATTATCAATTAATAAAAATTAATTAACAATTAATAATTAATTAACAATGAAATAATTATCAATACCAATAAATAATAATTAATAAAAAGAATTACCAATTAATAATTAACAATAAATTAATTATAAATACCAATAAACATTAATAAACAATTACTTAATTATAATAAATTACTTCCCACCCTCTTCCCCTATAAACACACAACCCACTCCTAAACTAAATTAACACAATTAATATATTTATCAATTAATTAATTAATAAAAAATTAATTACCGATTAATAATTAATAAACAGTTAATTAATTATCAATACCAAAAAATAAAAATTATTAATTACTTTATTATAATTAATTTACTTCCCACCCTATTCCCCTATAAACACACAACCCGCTCCACTAAAAAATGTATACAATTAATATAATTATCAATTAATCAATTAATAAAAATTAATTACCAATTAATAATTAATTAACAATAAATTAAATATCAATAACAATAAATAAAAATTAATAATTACTTAATTACAATTAAATTACTTTTCACCCTATTCCCCTATAAACCCACAACCCGCTACAGAACTAAAATGCAAAATTTAATTAAAAATAATTAATAATTTCTAAAAATTATGAATTAATTTACTTTAATTGAATTACTTCCCACCCTATTCCCCTATAAACCCACAACCCGCTACGGTACTAAATTGCAAAATTTACTTTAAAAAAAATTACTAACTTCTAGACAATTAATGCATATTTTTAAAAAAAATAATACAAAACATAACAAAACGTGTGGAACACATACATATAAAATACATACTAAAATACATAACACTAACATAAACATCGATATTATTAACATCGATATTTTTACTATCGATATTAACAACTTCGATATTAACAAAAACGATATTTCTTACCTTCAGGTCGATATTCTGGTCACCAATATTCTTGATGTCGATATTCTGTCCCTACGATATTTAAAACTCGATATTAATGTAGGTCGAAATTAAAAAGTCGATATTTTGACTGTGCCCCCTTCTTTTCCAGGGTTCCATGTACTCCCCTTGTTCTAAACAGCCTTACCCCAAAGAGAATGTAAAATTAAAGAAGAAACTGAATCCAGCAAGCGATGTTTCCTGGGGAAGGGGCTATTCCCTCCAATCTCCCAATATGCATACATAGAAAGAAAATTTGCAAAATATAATGCGAGGATGTTTTCTTATAGAGCGTGAACACATTAAAGTAAAGTGTGCGCACTGAAAATAAACATGCAGGCTAATCCCTTTTTAAAGCATGATACCCTTTCAGAGCAGAGCATGAAAGAAAAGTGCACAAATACACATGCAGGACTGTGTTCTCATGTACCGGGTGGCGTCAGAGTTTGGTTTGGCACATTTACAGGGCAATTTCCCCTTTGGCCCCCTCTTCACCCTTTTCACCCCACCCCTCACTTTCCTCCCTCCTGCCCGTAGCACTCACCGCGTCTTCCGCTACTCTCCTGAGTTGCGGCGGCTTCAAAGGAACCTCCGGGGGGGGCGTCCACCAGTCCTCGCACCAGTTCTCCACTTCTTCACCGGTCTCTTCCTCTCCCACGGTATTCTTTAGGCTCTCCCGGTCTTTCGGCGGGTCCTCTTCTGAGCTCCTGTCCTCCAGTCTCGTACTCGGCATCGCGTCTTCCAGGTTCCTCCACGCCACCCGCTCTTCCTCTGAGTCCGTCCTCTTACATGCTGGTTGTCCCTCCTCTTCCGGCCTCTTCCTGGATCGCCATTCGTCGTGTGTCTCCCAGGGTGAACAGCATTTATTTCGCATGCGGAACAACGCATGCCATAACAACGCGGTCGTTACAATGACCACGTTGTTATTTCGCATACCGTTACAACGCAAGTCGGAAAAACGACTTGCGTTAGGGGGCAGAAGGTGCTGGATTTAAAATCCAACACCTTCCCTAGTGTCCGCACAGACTGGAGTTGGAATAGTAAATTATACTATTCCAACATCCAGCGCCCTCTACAGCAAGTCGTTGTTCCGACTTGCGTTGTAACGGTATGCGAAATAACAACACGGTCGTTGTAACGACCGCGTTGTTATGGCATGCGTAGTAAACGCATGCTTAAAAAAGGTACATATTCGTCTCCCAGGGACTTCCTTCTTCCTGTGAGGAGGAGGGAGTTACTTCGGTTAACTCTTTCCTTACTACGTTGACAACCGGGCCGCCATAGGTGAAATACAGGGAGTCTCCGTCCTTGCTCCGGACCTCCCCCTCACAATGTTTTTCTTAGATTAGATTCCAGAGGTAGACTGTCCTTGAGGGTGACAGTCAGGAAGGGGGTGAGGGAAGGGGATGTAAGCAGAATATAGCATGGATTAAAAAACAACAGGGTCTTTGGAGGAATAGAAGCATGATCTTTCAAGTTTTTTCAAGTTGCTTGAGTTCTGCAGTTACCTACAACCGTAGAAGGAATGTTCAACTCTCAGAAACTGTTCCCCCTCTTAAGGCTTTCTGTCGCGATTGCATTTTGGGGTTAGTGATGCTTTTGACTAGGTCATACGTGCTGGAGCGTACAACAGATTGGCTGCTGTAGAGGAATTCCCTATTCTCATTACAGGAGGCTATGGGGCCGATTCCGATTCGGGCCGGAAAACGTACCGACCGACTCGGTACGGGAATTTATTCCGACCGACACGTACCGGCGCTGCCCGATCCGCCTAGTACGATGCAATGCATGTGAATCATGACGACTCGTACGGAACACAAGCCGAACGACCGAACCGCTCGGAAAACAGCTATCCGGCCGGGAAACCACGTGAATCGAACCGACCAACACGCACCAGGAATGAACCCGACAGAAACGTACCTGCGAACTCCGACCCGCGCAGTACGATGCAATGCGTGGAAAACCAGACCGAGTCGCACGGAGCTCAAGCCGTACGACCGACACGCATACAAATCCGAGCCGAAGCAACCCAATACCCCGCGACCGACGCGTACGCCGCACATAAAACACAGCAGAAACACAGCTTGAAAGACTCGGAGAAGCTCGCACGAGACAACTGCAGCGTCCGACTCGGTCAGAAGAACATCTCCTACATGCCCCAAAACTACAAAGGAAAAAATACAAAAAAAAGGGCCAAACAAGCAATGACAAAGTCAATAAATACTGGGGGGAAAAACATGGAACAAAGACACACCCACAACTCCACCCATATAAAGGCCACAAATCCCTACCATGATCCTTTGCAAATTCAACTGACCTGCCAGCACAGAACACCATCAGACAGCAACCACAGACACACCCACAACTCATCCATCACACAAGCCACACACCATTAGCACCTCCCTAATAGCACCCTCACATACACCCAGCAAAACTGACACTCACCTACCCTCACTTGCACACTCACACACACATCAATCCCCACCACCACCCATCACCATGCCCCCAAAGAAGAATCCAAAGTTCCTAGACAGTGAATTGGAAGGGCTGGTAGATGAAATCCTCAGGGTAGAGCCACACTTGTTTGGTACACTGGTCCAACAGACCCCCATGTCGCAGAAAACCAAGATGTGGGAGAGGATCGTCGACAGGGTGAACGCACAATCACCATGTTTGCGCACAAAGGAAGACATCCAGAACAGGTGGTATGATGTGCGCAGGAGGGTCAAGGCCCTACTCAAGAAGGATTACACCTTGAGCCATCGCACCGGCAGTGGCCCTCCTGCCAAACCAGTATACCTCAGGCCCTGGGAGGAGAAGGTGCGGGCCATCCTACCACCAGAGAGCGTACATGGACTATCAAACATCCCAGAGCCTGGTGAGTACACAACCAATATACCCAATATCGTGTGACAATACACACACATCACTGTCAAGGGGATAGTGAAACCATGCACCGTTAGCAAAGCCACAGTAACCAAAACATAATCATCCCAAGATGTGTATGTTAGTTAGACAAACACAATACCTGCCATCCCATAGTGATATGTAACTGTGTCATGACATGTACAAACCTAACAACAAATAGAGCAAGGCAGTGGCACAAATCTAACCAACAAACACTGTCAGACATTTTGCCACCACTACAACACCACTTCACAGGGAAGCTCACTGAAAGGAAGGAATTCTGTGTATGCTGGTGAAGTCAGTGTAGCCAATAGCATGATGGGAGTTGTAGTCACAGATATTGCTCACCCTCACAATTGGCCCATCAACACCACTCTGAACCATGCTCACATCACAGGGAGTGGAAAAGAACTGACAAGATGGCTGACACTGGGTACTGCTGTGGGGAGCACAAGGCCCTGCTGGGAACTGTGCACCAACCAACAGCAGGACACCACTGTCTGACATCCTGAAAGCAAACTTGCACTCCCTGCAATGGAAGCACGTTCCATGGTGGGATATCTGGCTGGGTGGGAAGGAGGACTGACAGCACTGACCATAGTTACCAGCAGCTGTTCTCACACACACCCTTAACACAAACTACACACAACTCACCTGGGAGAATGCATTGCCTCACACTCTAATTAAATATCCCACAAAGAACCACCACCCTGGGTTATGCTGTGTGAAGCACAGGGACACTTCTGGGACTTGTAGCCAAACTAACGCCAGGACAACACTGTCAGCCATCCTGTCAGCACAGGCACACTACCCCACAGGGAAGCAGAGCCAAAAGGAAGGAAGTATGGGCATGCTGGGAAGGGGGTGTAGGCAATAGCAAGATGGGAGTGGTAGTCACAGCTCAACATCCCCCACCCACATGGCCCAGCAAGCTCACACTGAAGCATGCACACCTCACAGGGAGTGAAAAGCCACTTCAAAGATGTCTGACACTGGTGCTCTGTTGTGGGGAGCACAAGGCCCTGCTGGGAACTGGGCACCAACAAACAACAGGACACCACTGTCAGCCATCTTGCCATTGCTGTCACACTCACACACAGTGAAGTACACTCAAAGGGAAGGAAGTATGGGCATGCTGGGAAAGGGGGTGTAGGCAATAGCAAGATGGGAGTGGTAGTCACAGCTCAACATCCCCCACCCACATGGCCCAGCAAGCTCACACTGAAGCATGCACACCTCACAGGGAGTGAAAAGCCACTTCAAAGATATCTGACACTGGTGCTCTGTTGTGGGGAGCACAAGGCCCTGCTGGGAACTGGGCACCAACAAACAACAGGACACCACTGTCAGCCATCTTGCCATTGATGTCACACTCACACACAGTGAAGTACACTCAAAAGGAAGGAAGTATGGGCATGCTGGGAAGGGGGGTGTAGGCAATAGCATGATGGGAGTGGTAGTCACAGCTCAACATCCCCCACCCACATGGCCCGGCAAGCTCACACTGAAGCATGCACACCTCACAGGGAGTGAAAAGCCACTTCAAAGATGTCTGACACTGGTGCTCTGTTGTGGGGAGCACAAGGCCCTGCTGGGAACTGGGCACCAACAAACAACAGGACACCACTGTCAGCCATCTTGCCATTGCTGTCACACTCACACACAGTGAAGTACACTCAAAAGGAAGGAAGTATGTGCATGCTGGGAAGGGGGGGTGTAGGCAATAGCAAGATGGGAGTGGTAGTCACAGCTCAACATCCCCCACCCACATGGCCCGGCAAGCTCACACTGAAGCATGCACACCTCACAGGGAGTGAAAAGCCACTTCAAAGATGTCTGACACTGGTGCTCTGTTGTGGGGAGCACAAGGCCCTGCTGGGAACTGGGCACCAACCAACAGCAGGACACCACTGACTGACATCCTGAGAGTCAACCTGCACCCACTGCAAGGGTGGCATGCTTCATGGTGGGATAACTGGGATGGAGGGAGAAGGATGTCCGGATGTCAACCAAATACCACCAATGCTGGCCATGCACACACCTCAACATTCACATTGAAATGCTTCATGTTGTCAGGACAATGTGCTACACCAATATCAACTTCTGACTGTGACAACTTAGGACAATGCAATGTACAGGCCCGCATCCAGAGGTACAGTCACAACTGTCAGGTGTTTGAACCATTGATGCCTGTAGAAACATAACATACATTGTGTGTCTCTTCCAAAAACAGGTGATGATGGGGACACAGCAGCAGATGATGAGGAGTCCCTGTCCCAGGCTCCGGGGGACCCTGAGCTCTCTGGTGTGGAACAGCCTCTGCCCTCCTCGGATGGCGAAGACCTACCTGGCCCCTCCGGTGTGAGTCATCATGCAGCACCAGCAGGACCACCATATGCACCCCCTGCACCCACTCCTCCAACAACTGCCAACACACAGACCACCCCCGCCGACACAGACAGACCAAGGACCACCAATGACAACAGCACAGGGACCCCGGCCCACCGTGAAGCAATGGACAACAACCCCAGTACCAACCCCCAAGGGGGCCTAGGGTCACCTGTGCGTGCCACCACAGGTCCCGCACGTGTGGCCAGGGGTGGTGGGAGGGGTGGTAGGCAGAGGTCACTGTTTGCAGAGGGGTCTGGACTGCATGATGACCCACAACTGGTACGCATTGCTGATGCGTACCAGAATAGCACCGGAGAGGTCAGCCAGGTAGTGGGGATCCTCAAGGACATTCAACAGCAGCAAGCTGCCCATCATGCCCGCTTGGACTCCCACATGTCCCGTGTGGAGACACACATGTCCCGTGTGGAGACACACATGTCTGGCATGGAGTCCAAGAGGGACACATTGCAAGAACTGACAGCGGTGCATAGGGACATATTGACATGCCTCCGCCAGATTAGCACCAACATGGCCACACCTCCCTGTGTGCCCACAACATCTGGTGCCGCAACAACTGCAACTGCCACAGGGAGGGAGGATGACTCTGGTGGAGAGTCCTCTGCACCTAAGCAGCCTGCACGTGAGGGTCCCCCCCCAAAGAAGAGGGGTCGTCCGAGGAAGGAGAACTGAGAGGCCGATGGCCATGTACATCCCCCAGGAACCAAACACCTGTTCTGGAAATCCACCTTTGTGTACAAACTGTTCACCCTGTCGAATGCAACCCAACTCTCCCACATGACATGGGGAGTTTAAGTTGGACCAATGTATCAGATGACTGTGGACTTTACTCAGGACATTTCTGCTACCAACACTTCCAACTCATATGGGAACTTTGGATTCCAATCCCAATGTACAGCACCCACCATCCTGTGCACTATCCTCACACATGTATGTAAATAAACTCACTAATACACCATACTTGCCTCTGTTGTGATTCCAACGTTGTTTCTGTCATGGAGATGATGATCTGCTAAATGACACTGTGCATGCTAACTGCTACAGCAAGTTCAACACCGTCATGTGAGTCATGGCGACGTGACACATATGAGGGAGACACACCACTAGGGCTACACAACACATACACACCAGGGTCATCTGACTCATCGCCTACACTGATGTTGCCAGGAAATACAGTGGAATGCACAGACACCACACCTATTCACAGTCTGTGTTAACTAGCCCACAGGTGAAGTAAGCTAATGTCAGTCAGATGTGTGACCACAGACAACGCACATCCCAAAGTGAAGCACAGGTTTATTACACATTTGCAACATGTTGTTTCCACTACAGATGCAAGGTAATCCCACGTGGCAGTGGCCACACAGTCAACAATTGTAGAAGAAATAAATTCCAGGGGTGTGGGGCACATCACCTGTAGGGAAACGACTGCTTCCACCCTGGAAGTTGAATCATGGTGTCGAGGGATCCGAGTGGACCAAACAACTCTGAAAGCACCCTGTGAAGGACAGACATGACACATAGTCAAAAGCACTGAAGAACAGGACAGAACTGCAATACTCATGCCCAATACATGTCACAAGATACCTACACAAAACCAAGTTAGCATGTCAACACTGTTGGGGAGTACAGACTACCTGAAAGGACACATCGCTGCACATGGCCACACTCAAACAGCAACAGAGCACCACCAACACATATCATGCAAACTCATATCATTGACAGGACAACTCTGGATACTCACATTCAGCTGACGAAGTTGGTGATGAGCTGTGTGCGGACATCACCATCATCATCATCATCATCACTGGCATCGTGGCCCAGGCCAGGATCCTCCACAGGTGGCGGATGTTGGTCATCGTCATCCAGAGGCAACTCCTTCCGCACTGCCAGGTTGTGTAGCATGCAGCAGACGATGACAATCTTGCACACCTTTGCTGGGGCATATGGGAGGGCCCCTCCTGTCTTGTCCAGGCAGCGAAAGCGGCTCTTCAGGAGACCAAATGTCCGCTCGATCACTCTCCTGGTCCGACCATGTGCCTCATTGTAGCGCATCTGGGCTGGTGTCACAGGGTTCCTGAGGGGTGTCAGCAACCACGGCATGTTGGGGTATCCGGAGTCACCTACATACAGACAATTGCACATTAGCTGAGTTGGGTAAAGAGGGTGGAATACAACATTGCAGAACACACACAATGGTAAAAAGTCAGTACACACCGACAAGCCAGGCACGCTGGTTCTGCATCTGTGACATCATCCTCGGGATGCGACTACTCCTCACCTTTTATCATTCATCTTGCCCCAGAAGCTATTAGTGCCTGCTTGACCACCACATTGAATACAATCATCACCTCAGGGGTCTTTCCACAGTGTTGGAAAAAGGTCTGTATCAGACCCATTTTAAAAAAACCCTCACTTGACCCTTTGGAGGTCATGAACTATCGACCTATCTCCTGCCTCCCATTTCCTTCTAAGCTACTTGAGAAAGTCTTAAACAAGGAGCTGACGGATTACCTAGACAAGAACAACGTACTGGACTCAACGCAACATGGATTTCGTGCTCAGCACTCAACAGAATCTGCCTTGATTATGGCGATGGAAGAGATAAGAAATGTGATGGATGGAAGGGGCAGGGCCATCCTGATACTACTTGATCTAACCGCAGCGTTCGACACCGTAAACCATCAGGTGTTGGTACAACGGCTGAAAGCGGCTGGTATTGGGGAAAAGGCTCTGGCCCTTTTAGCCTCTTACTTGGCTAATAGGGTGCAGGCAATTCACTGGAATGGACTTCAGTCAGGAAAGATCACTCTCCCTTGTGGAGTACCCCAGGGGTCCGCCCTGTCCCCCACCATGTTCAATGTATATGTAGCCCCACTGGCCAGACTGATAAAAAGTCATGGTCTTTCTCTAGTGTCATATGCTGATGACACCCAGCTAGTGGTGTCAGTCACACAAGATGTGGACCTAACAGCGGAAAGGTTCCGGAACTGCTTATTGGCACTGATGGGCTGGATGAACTCGAATTTTCTGAAATTAAACACGGGTAAAACCGAGGTCATAGAGTTCGGCCAGAAGCCCTCGGTTTGGAGCGAACTCTGGTGGCCGTCTGAAGCCGGAACGTACCCTGTCCCGGTACCGAAGGCCAGAAATCTGGGTTTCTTGGTCGACAAAGACCTAACGCTTGCTTTTCAGATTAACCAAGTGTCCTCCGCCTGTTTCTTCACACTGAAAGTATTACGGAAGATTCTCCCTTTTATACCACTCTCATTAAGGAAAACAGTGGTCGGCGCATTGGTGTCATCCAGAATTGACTACTGCAACGCCCTATACCTAGGTGCTGGAGTCAGGCAGCTTTCCAAACTACAGTCCTTACCAAACGCGGCTGCAAGAGTACTGTTAACCCCTTGACCGCGATCGGAATTCCGCTCGTGTGCTGGACATTCCGATCGCGGGTGTGGTCGTGACGAGCTCAGCTCGTCATGCGCACGGCGCTACCGCGCAGCATGACGAGCTGAGCTCGTCACGTGCATCAAAGGGGTGAAACTTACCAAAACACCACCCCACTTCCGCGAGCTTAAGACTCCTCCATTGGTTACCAGTCCGCTGAAGAATAGACTTTAAAGCGCTTTGTCTAGTTCATAAAGCCCTATATGGAGGAGGGGCGGTAGACATTCAATGCCTGTTTCCGCGATATCTGCCTGCTCGATGCCTTAGGTCAGCAAACACTGGACTGGTCCTTATTCCCAGGATAAGAAGAGCCAGATGGGGCGGGAGGGGGTTCTCCTATCAAGCGGCCAAATTGTGGAACTCACTCCCAATCCATCTGAGACTGCAGAATAGCAGGACCCTTTTCAGAAAGATGATTAAAACATGGCTTTTCTCCAAGATCTAGGTCAGTCATTCAGGTTGGATTGCTATTACCTCAGCGCCAAGACGCCTCGGCAGTAGTGCGCTCTACAAATATCTCAGTCAGTCAGTCATCGTGTGCAGAACCGGGGAAACGTACACACACATGTGAGATGGTCATATCTGCAAGACATACCACCAGAGCATTGATAGAATGGTAATGTTTCCTGTTCCTGTATGCCTGCTCATGTGCCTGTGGTGGTACCAGAGCCACATGTGTCCCATCAATGGAGCCAATGACATGTGGCGTCCTCCCCAGGGCATAGAAGTCACTCTTGACGTCAGTGAGTTGTTGACGTTTAGGGAAATAGATGTACTGGTTCAGGTATCTCAACATTGCCTCCAAAACATCGCGTAGCACATGGCTGAACATGGTCTGTGACATCCCACCAGCAGACGCCACAGTGTGTTGAAAGGTACCGGTGGCAAAGAAGTGTAGGGCTGCCATCACCTTCACCTTGGGAGTCAGCGCTGTAGGGTATGTCCGGCCAGGTTGCAAATGTGGGGCCAACCGCACCGTCAATTCCTCAATCAGCGGCCTGTTGAAGCGGTACCGTCAGATGCAGTTACGTTCAACCATGGTTGCAAGGTCAGGGAATGGTCTATGGACAGCTGGTGCCCTGCAGTGCATAGGTGAACAAAGAAAGATTGTCAGTCACCCCACATATGTGGCATTGACCATACTCAATATCACATGATACATCATTACAAGACACAAGTACTTGATGTGTGTGCCGTTCTGTATGGACATATATGGCACCTACATGGCCAACATCTAACATCACAGTTCAACATGTGTTGACAACAAGTTCCAGGTCGTGCAATGGGAAATCATTAGGCTGTGTCACAGTACCCATGTACTGCTGTCACGTTCCAAACACACCACAGTGACAAGTGAGGACAGATGTGCCACAGGCATCACAGCTCATTGACAGGTAGATTCCCAGGGACCCTGTATTGCCACATGGACATTGGCATGACATGGCGTATCATGTACACGTCAGCAATACAACCATGACTCCCACAGGTAGTGGCCCCTGTTGCCTCTGCAGGACAGTCATGGACGTCTGTGACACACACACGCACAACATCAAAGTGGATGCACAAACAACGTGGATGTGGAGACTGTCTCCCATTGTGCACATTGAATCAGAGACATCTGAAACACAACATGCACACAGACTGTGGAGGGCCATCACTATTGTGGCAATGGGTCACCCTGTGACGTACATACCTTCCCACATGGGACTCAGGGTGTATGTGACATGACATACACATACACAACCTGGAAATGTGACCATGCCACATGCCCTGAACTGAACAGTTGCACATCACAGTGGTCATGTGCACAACACACAAAGGATTCTGTCCCCATGAACACGTGCACGGCCTGGGAGTGGCTGCCCCCAAGTGCCACCAAAAAAACACAGGTTGACCCCCATACACACACAGGTAATGCAGCCTTACATGCCTTAGGATACAGTGTGGACAGGCTGTGGTGTTGTAGGTGTGCCCCTGAGTCCCTGGCAAGTAATTGTGGCTGGCATACGTTCACCAGTGACAACCATGGTGACATATGCAAGTTATTTGTACAGGGACGCGTTGTACAGCAATGGACCGATCGGTGTGCACGCATTGGCCATTGCATATGATGTGGACAGAAATACGCGTTGTACAGGAATGGACCGATCGGTGCGCACGCATTGGCCATTGCATATGATGTGAACGGGTACGCGATGTACAGCAATGGACCGATCGGTGCGCACGCATTGGCCATTGCATATGATGTGAATGGGTACGCGTTGTACAGCATTGGACCGATCGGTGCGCACGCATTGGCCATTGCATATGATGCGGACAGAAATACGCGTTGTACAGCAATGGACCGATCGGTGCGCACGCATTGGCCATTGCATATGATGCGGACAGAAATACGCGTTGTACAGCAATGGACCGATCGGTGCGCACGCATTGGCCATTGCATATGATGTGAACGGGTACGCGTTGTACAGCAATGGACTGATCGGTGCGCACGCATTGGCCATTGCATTTGATGCGGACAGAAATACGCGTTGTACAGCAATGGACCGATCGGTGCGCACGCACTGGCCATTGCATATGATGCGGACAGAAATACGCGTTGTACAGCAATGGACCGATCGGTGCACACGCATTGGCCATTGCATATGATGTGAATGGGTACGCGTTGTACAGCAATGGACCGATCGGTGTGCACGCATTGGCCATTGCATATGATGTGAACGGGTACACGTTGTACAGCAATGGACCGATCGGTGCGCACGCATTGGCCATTGCATATGATGCGGACAGAAATACGCGTTGTACAGCAATGGACCGATCGGTGCGCACGCATTGGCTATGGCCTGGCATGGCAACGGACGCGTTTTCCAACCATTAACGAGTCTGATGCAGTGAATTCAGTTGGCCACCCACAACAATGTTGCAAATTTATGGGTGTCATGAAGTTGAACTTTTGAAGGATGCTGTGGGTGTGTATAAGTGGTGCAATTCCATGGATTGGCCAGATTCAGAAGATGCAAATGACTTGGACCTATCACTTTGGACACATGGGACAGTACCTGCCTCTGCAGCACACATATAATGCTGGCTGTTCCCCTGAGAGCTCACTTGCCTGCACTACATGCTCCAGGACGACATCTGCCACCACCACTGCTGCTGTATATGCATCCTCTGGCTACTGCAATGGCACGTGCTGTGGAGAGAGCCCCAGCCTTCACCAATGAGGAGAACCAGGCCCTGCTGGACAGCCTCCTTCCACAGTACAGCAAGCTGTATGGGAAACCAGGGGAGCAGGTGAGTGTGCTGTCCACTGCCTTACTAAATGTGCATGTTGTCTGACTAGCAAGACTTACAGTGTGCACGCCACTGGCTAGCATGCTCACTGAGTAGTTGTCACCCCCAAAGTGTGTAGTTACATGCACTGAACAGGTATAGTGCAGTAACAGTGCATTCCAACAAGGTTTTACTTCCCAGGCAATGATACCATGTAGTAACTGCTGGCAAACTGTTCATAGCCATCGTTGCACTGCCTGTGTACATCATGTGCCCCTGTGATTGAGACATGTATATCCAAATGTGTGATGCACGGATATGTTGCATGTGTAGTAATGGCCTTTTCACTTTGTCATCCTCACAGGTTGATGCCCACCAGAAGCAGGAAATCTGGCTGACCATCGCCCAGGCAGTAAGATCCGTGGGGGTCTATAAGCGCCGGATCCGCAACTGCCAGAAGAGGTGGCAGGACCTTCGGGGCTGGACCCGGAGGATCGCAAGGGTCCAGCTGAAGCTGTCGCCTCCTCGCAGGAGGGGCGGACACCGGACCCTGACCCCCACATGCTCAGGATCCTGGCGGTGGTCTTCCCTGACCTGGATGGGCAGCTGAAGGCCAGACAGCAGCAAGGAGGGGTGAGTCCATGACTGCACTGTGAACTTTGTCTGACATGCTATGTGCCCTCCTCTGGCCTGGTTAAACTTCCACAGTACATCAGTCTTGTGGTCCAGGACCCATGTCCCTCAATTGTGACATGCCCACTCCTCATCTGATACCCAGGTGTGGCCCTTACAGTCAGGAAATTGTGTCACTTGGGTACTGTGTCCTTGCATTTTGCTTAGCTCAAGGTGGGGGACAGCATTTGTTCCCGTAGCTTTGTGGTGGGCTTCATGGGTGGGTCAATTGCTTACACAATGCCTGAGTTCTGACATGTAATCTGCGTGTAACTTTGATATGTGGTCCAATTGCTGATCTGACTCACCACATGTGCCTGGGGTATTTGGCACACACCCATGCTGCGGGTGGGAACAATGTTTGGGCCTCAGGAGTATGTATATCAAGTGTGTCACACATACTTAGCCACCTGCCTACTGTCCAGGGCTCATCCCTCTTTCACGTGGAGCAGGACAGTCATGCCTACTCCAGGCATACAATACACTCTGTACTCCCACTCCCGTGTATCAGCTGACACATTGTGCTCAGTGAAATGTTCCCTCAGGTGTCTGCCTCTGTGTCATTGTGCTGTGGCTTCGTTGTCAGGACTTCTGGGGTGTTTATCGGTTAGGGCTCAGTATGCCACCTGAGATGTGACCATAGGAGACGATACTTGTGTGACATATAGGTGTTTGATCACTTGACTGTGCAGACTGGGGTATGCGACTGTGAAGTTCAGGCAGCTGTTTCTCATTCACAGCAGACTGTGAGGTGCTCAGGTTCAGAGGGTTGTGTTTCATGTCTCCCATATGTCCAATTGGTATGACGTGGACAAATAAGAGTTCAGATGATGTGGTTTGTGGGGGATGGACATGTGCACTTGTCAGCTACAGAACTTGCATTCCCCATGACCTAGGATTGTGACACAGTGCAGACTGTTGTTGGCTGGCTGCCCTGCCCATGTGACTGGAGACAGTGATGTATGACTTTGCAGGCATGCCTGTGCCATGGCATTAAACTCCCTAAGAGTGATCATGCAGGTGAGTGACATGTGCTACATGCACCCCATTGTGGCATTGACTATCAGGACATGGGTGCATCATGGTGTCTGGTGCTGGTATGCATCACATGCATTTCAAATTAGACTCTGGCCATCCCTTTATCCGGACACCTGTACTGACTCAGTGGCAAGAGATGTGATGTGTGCATGTTCACATACTTCACCGTGTTCTCTGCAATGTCCAACTACTGTGTAGGTGGTGCATGTGTCCACACTGGGGTACTACCATCCGACAGGCACCAGACAGATGGGTGCAAGGCCAGGAGGGATGTGAGTGCCATGGTTGACCATCAGACTGACAATTGGCTTCTCCTAATCTTTTTGAGCACTTTTGGCAATGTTCAACTAAGGATGCCAGGGCTTGCTCTGTAATGTGCTGTACTTACTGTGGTGTGTTCGGTCAGTGCAGGTGACTGATGTTTGTCTGTTTCCCTAATTGTTTGCAGATACATCCACGGCCACAGGAGGGGACAGCTCCACGGACCAGGAGGAGCTGCAGAGCCAGACTGGGTCAGCAGCCGATGAGTGGTCGGAGGGACCCAGTGGCACGGAGGGCGAGGGGAGCCACACCGAGGAGTCCTCAGCACCATCCACCTCAGCTGAGGACCACAGCAGCTCGGAGGATGACTCCCTTGTGGAGGCGGGTGTCAGCAGCCACCACACCCCAGCTAGTATGGCTGTCCCCACCACCACCACCACCACTGCCCTCCCATCGGCTCCCATTCCAGAGGTCCGTGGAGGCTCCCATGTTCAGGAGCGTGTCTCCTTCGTGCCAGGCACTGCACCCCTGCCCCTGTGTCCCCTGCTGCCCTGAGTGAGGAGTCTGTGTACTTACTTTGCCAGCTCCATGTAGGGCAGACAGCAATGCTGAGTGTCCTCCATGCACACACCACTCTGTTGACACAGCTGGTGTCGTTCATGGAGGGCATCTCATCGGGCATGTCTGCCCTACAGAGGAGCAATAAGTCCATGGACTCCTCCCTGACGGCAGCAGTGTCCCTCCTCCAACAGTCCCTCACCCCTCCTACCTCTGCCCCATCCACACTTCCTGGCACCCTACCTGTCCCAAGCACATGCACACCTGCACAATCACCCAAACACACAGACACGAGCAGCACAGGAACACCCAAAACAAAGACAAAACGTGCACGCAAGCATCCTCAGGGGACTGATACCACACCCACAGGGGATGGGGAACAGACACACACACAGGCATCCACAGTCACTCCGCAGTCCTCCGATACCTCTCCCTCCAAGGCCCCTTCCCTTGCCTCACCTGCAACCCCACCTAGAAAGCAGCTCTTCCTCTGTGACCTCGGCCTCTTCCCCTCCGATACAGCTGATCCAGCATACAGGGGGAAGAGGAAGTCCACCCACACAGAGGGAGTGCCCTCGCCCCCGGACACCCTTCCCCAGGCACAGACAAACAGAGGCCCCCACCCGCAAGTCCCCCCAGACCCAGAAGAGCAAGACCCCGCCACCGCCCTGCAGCTCAACCACACATTCTCCTTCCTCCATCCCTCTGGCCCACACTACACAGGTTCCCCCACCACACCCTGCCCCAGGTTCCCCCACCCACAGATACACCATCCCCAAAATGATCCGGCCTTCTCCCCCTGCCACTTGCTCTTCCGGCCCCACACCCCCCGCTGCGCATGTTTGTGCCACTGGTGTGGAGACCATGTCCTCCCCCTCTGTCCTGCCCACCTTACCTGAACCCCATTCTACTCCCCTTGAGATAGGCACTGCAGTGGAGTCCACTACCACCCCGTCTGACTTGGGCACTGCAGTGGGGAACCTGTCCACTCCATCTGCCCAGCCCACTGCAGTCGTGCCGGCACCCACACCATCTGACTCATGCCCCCCAGTTGTGCCAGCACACACCATGTCAGACACCTCCACTGCAGTTGTCAGTGACTCTCCAGCACCCACCACCCCTTCCCTGCCTCCTTCTGGTGAGCCCTGATCCTGTCCCTGCGGTGCCTGGCCTGCCCCCCGTATGCCCCTCCGAGGGGAATGTCCCTGGTCCGTAGCAGTGCAGGCAAGCAAAGGGTGACATCTGCCACTGTCACCCTGTTCGGACTTTATTAATGGACTGGCCATTGGCCTTTGTGTTTTTTCTGGACTTCCAGGTTTACACCCACATATGCTGAATAAAGCTACTTTCTGTTATCTAGTGGTTTTGCTTCCGATGTACATGATGTTGATGATGCTAACCATGCCCTTGCTGCAGTGATGGTGATTTTTGATATCAGGAAAATGAAGTGTTACTGTGCAGGACCCCATGTGGTCCAGGGGGAATGTGTCCTATCCTGGTGTGTATCCATGTCATCCTTTGCAGCAATATGAGGGTGTCATGTTTTCAATATTTGGCAATGGGATTTCCTACTTTTATTTGCAATATCACATCTGTGGCTTACACCCCTGCACATCTGTTGTGCTTGCCATTGTTCACTTTGTCTATTTCCCTGACCGTGTGACCATCTCCACTGGACATGCAAGTTTGGGCATCAATGGGGAAGGACTCATCTGTGTTATCAGTGCAACTTGCTATACATGTGTGTTGGATCTGTGCAGATGATTTCGGTGACACTCCCATGACCAGGGTGATGTGACGGGAGCCTTCATTTTGTGCTAATTGTTGACTGAGTGACCAAGTGTTCTGCTGACATGATAGAGCCCTGCAGAGACAACGTATGGCACAGCTTTCCTTACACTGGAGTGGAGTCCCCTCATGGCAGTGTGTAATTCCGTGACATTGCCTGAGCCCAAGGTGTGTGTTGTGTGAGCATGTCTGTGTGTGTTCACTTCCATTTTGCTACACAGGCTGGGATCCCTAGTGATGTTCCTGTTTGTGATGCTTGCTGAGTTGACCTATGTTCCCCCCAAATCTTCGCCCGGGGTTCTCTGGGATGTGGGTGCATGGCACATCACTGGTCATCAGGGTGTCATCCATAGGTGTGTTTGCTGTCAGGGCTGAGTTTGTGGGCAAACGCAGATGAGACACAGTCAGGATTCCCGTTGGCACTTGTTGGTTACACAAGTCATATAATTTCCAGTTTATGGTAGCTTTCAGTGATTGTGACACGTTGTGTGTGTGACTGCTGCCACTCCTCAGGGTCAGAGCTGCAATGTTGTAAGTTGTCTATGTGTGTTCTTTGTGGGTGACCTTGGCTTCTTCATTGGTGTGTGATTGTGGCCGGGATCCCATTGATTGGGGTGGATTTGACGTCATGCCCATGTACGGCGTACTGTGCAGTGTGTCAGACATTCATGAGTCTTGTTGACTGGCCATGTGTGATGGGTTTCTGCACCTTAGTTCCCACCACCACCCCTGGGATTGTCATGGGCGCATGTGCAATGTCACCAGTCCATGTGAGCTTCACTGCTGCACATTGGTGGAGATCAAGGTGTGTGGTGTTGAGTGTGTGCAAATGAGAGTTGTTGCACGGCTAGACCCCTACCTCCATATTGGCCTTGGCTGACAGACCGTGCTGATTGATTTGTGCTTGTGTAGGTGTGATGGTAGTTTGTTGCTCAGGACACATGACTGTGGTTTACAGTGTGAACGACATCTACCTTTGTCATCACAGTGGGATTATCATGCAGGCCAGTGTCACCACAATGTGGGGTCCCTGGGGGTAGTGCTGTGGTGGGTCTGTCTCTTGCTGTGCTAGTTGCTGTTCCTACAAGCTTGTGTGACATGTGTAATTTGGGCTCCCTCTCATCTAACAATGCCTGATTGCCCACATAGGGGAATCAGATCCATGAGTTACTTTTGTGTGGCACTGTATACACATCTGTGTAATTGGGATTCAGGCCTCCTCATGTGTTGTGTGGTTGCCTGGGGACACTGGCACACACCCCCATCACCTGTTGTGTTTGATATGCAGTGTGAGGCTGCCTGTTTGTGTTTGTGCATCTGCACTACTGCATTGGCATCTCTTTAGTGTGCCATTGGCTGTATGTTGTTTGGTGGGTTTCCCCTGCTGTCCCTGGGACTCCTAGGTCATCAGTCAGAACAATGATCATGGTTTGTATGTCCCATTGCTGCCATGGTATGGTATTTGTTCACCTCACATCTACAGTCTCCACAGGATATCTACATTTGTGTGTCCATTGGTGCAGATATGTAGGTCTGCATTATGATGGTCACTTCTGTCATTGTGTAATTGATGAATGTTGACAATGTCAGCCCCCATGGGTGATGTTTGTCTGCACATGGCCAAAGGTATGTCTTATTTGCACTGCACTGTTTGCCTCACCCAATCTATGTTGCTATGGGACACAAGCACTACTTTGCCACTGATGTGTTTGTTGTTCTGTGACCAGGAATCATCCATGCTGTTTGGCATTTGCAGCTTTTTCCATGACAACACTTACATTTTGGTCACTGTGATGATGGGGGTTTAGACCCCATTGCCACATTGTTCAAAATGTGCTTCAGCTATGGACCCCACACTTACCTTTTGGTCACTGTGATGATGGGGGTTTAGACCCCATTGCCACAATGTTCAAAATGTGCTTCAGCTATGGACCCCACACTTACCTTTTGGTCACTGTGATGATGGGGGTTAGACCCCATTGCCACAATGTTCAAAATGTGCTTCAGCTATGGACCCCACACTTACCTTTTGGTCACTGTGATGATGGGGGTTTAGACCCCATTGCCACAATGTTCAAAATGTGCTCCAGCTATGGACCCCACACTTACCTTTTGGTCACTGTGATGATGGGGGGTTAGACCCCATTGCCACAGTGGTCATGGTCCGCTTGCATTGTGGAGGCCACACACATTTATGTGTGACACATGTGATAGGGGGTCACATTGTATGTTCAATGTCATGTTCAGTGTTGTAGGCATTTGACACAGTCTACACACGCTTGTCATGGTGTTGGGGGATGTGTTTTTCTGACATTCCTTATGTTGGAGTATGCTGGTTGTGTCATGCATTACCTGTCCTATGAGTAGGGGGTGTTGGTGGTAGGCATCCATCCCCCTATGAGTGGGGATGGTAGTAGTGGTAGGCATCCAGCCCCCATGGGTGGGGTGGTGGTAGTGGTAGGCATCCAGCCCCCATGAGTAGGGGTGGTGGTAGTGGTAGGCATCCAGCCCCCATGAGTAGGGGTGGTGGTAGTGGTAGGCATCCAGCCCCCCATGAGTAGGGGTGGTGTTGGTGGTAGGCATCCAGCCCCCCATGAGTAGGGGTGGTGTTGGTGGTAGGCATCCAGCCCCCATGGGTAGGGGTGGTGGTAGTGGTAGGCATCCAGCCCCCCATGAGTAGGGGTGGTGGTAGTGGTAGGCATCCAGCCCCCCATGAGTAGGGTGGTGGTAGTGGTAGGCATCCAGCCCCCCATGAGTAGGGGTGGTGGTAGTGGTAGGCATCCAGCCCCCCATGAGTAGGGTGGTGGTAGTGGTAGGCATCCAGCCCCCCATGAGTAGGGGTGGTGTTGGTGGTAGGCATCCATCCCCCTATGAGTGGGGATGGTAGTAGTGACAGGCATCCAGCCCCCCATGGGTAGGGGTGGTGATAGTGGTAGGCATCCAGCCCCCCATGGGTAGGGGTGGTGGTAGTGGTAGGCATCCAGCCCCGCATGAGTAGGGGCGGTGGTAGTGGTAGCCATCCAGCCCCCCTTGAGTAGGGTGGTGGTAGTGGTAGGCATCCAGCCCCCCATGAGTAGGGGTGGTGTTGGTGGTAGGCATCCATCCCCCTATGAGTGGGGATGGTAGTAGTGACAGGCATCCAGCCCCCATGGGTAGGGGTGGTGGTAGTGGTAGGCATCCAGCCCCCCATGGGTGGGGTGGTGGTAGTGGTAGGCATCCAGCCCCCCATGAGTAGGGGTGGTGGTAGTGGTAGGCATCCAGCCCCCCATGAGTAGGGGTGGTGTTGGTGGTAGGCATCCAGCCCCCCATGAGTAGGGGTGGTGTTGGTGGTAGGCATCCATCCCCCTATGAGTGGGGATGGTAGTAGTGACAGGCATCCAGCCCCCCATGGGTAGGGGTGGTGGTAGTGGTAGGCATCCAGCCCCCCATGGGTGGGGTGGTGGTAGTGGTAGGCATCCAGCCCCCCATGAGTAGGGGTGGTGTTGGTGGTAGGCATCCATCCCCCTATGAGTGGGAATGGTAGTAGTGACAGGCATCCAGCCCCCCATGAGTAGGGGTGGTGGTAGTGGTAGGCATCCAGCCCCCCATGAGTAGGGGTGGTGTTGGTGGTAGGCATCCATCCCCCTATGAGTGGGGATGGTAGTAGTGACAGGCATCCAGCCCCCCATGGGTAGGGGTGGTGGTAGGCATCCAGCCCCCCATGGGTGGGGTGGTGGTAGTGGTAGGCATCCAGCCCCCCATGAGTAGGGGTGGTGGTAGTGGTAGGCATCCAACCCCCCATGAGTAGGGGTGGTGTTGGTGGTAGGCATCCAGCCCCCCATGAGTAGGGGTATTGTTGGTGGTAGGCATCCATCCCCCTATGAGTGGGGATGGTAGTAGTGACAGGCATCCAGCCCCCCATGGGTAGGGGTGGTGGTAGGCATCCAGCCCCCCATGGGTGGGGTGGTGGTAGTGGTAGGCATCCAGCCCCCATGAGTAGGGGTGATGTTGGTGGTAGGCATCCATCCCCCTATGAGTGGGGATGGTAGTAGTGACAGGCATCCAGCCCCCCATGGGTAGGGGTGGTGGTAGTGGTAGGCATCCAGCCCCCATGGGTAGGGGTGGTGGTAGTGGTAGGCATCCAGCCCCCATGAGTAGGGGTGGTGGTAGTGGTAGGCATCCAGCCCCCATGAGTAGGGGTGGTGGTAGTGGTAGGCATCCAGCCCCCATGGGTGGGGTGGTGGTAGTGGTAGGCATCCAGCCCCCATGAGTAGGGGTGGTGGTAGTGGTGAGCATCCAGCCCCCATGAGTAGGGGTGGGGTTGGTGGTAGGCATCCAGCACCCCATGAGTAGGGGTGGTGTTGGTGGTAGGCATCCATCCCCTATGAGTGGGGATGGTAGTAGTGACAGGCATCCAGCCCCCATGGGTAGGGGTGGTGGTAGTGGTAGGCATCCAGCCCCCATGGGTGAGGTGGTGGTAGTGGTATGCATCCAGCCCCCATGAGTAGGGGTGGTGGTAGTGGTAGGCATCCAGCCCCCCATGAGTAGGGGTGGTGTTGGTGGTAGGCATCCAGCGCCCCATGAGTAGGGGTGGTGTTGGTGGTAGGCATCCATCCCCCTATGAGTGGGGATGGTAGTAGTGACAGGCATCCAGCCCCCCTGAGTAGGGGTGGTGTTAGTGGTTGGCATCCAGGCCCCTATGGGTGTATATGGCATTGGTGATAGCCATCCCGCCCCTATGGTTGTGCTGTTGCTAGTGTAAGTCATTTCTGCATCCCTATGTGTATGTGTTATATGTCGGGTACGTGTCGTTTGTTTGTGTAGTGGGTGTTTAACTAAACGTCTGCGCCGTACGCGTCCTTACCTGTTCCGGTAATAGATGTAGAGTATTGGTAGGACCTGCGCGATGGGATTCATGGTTGGTTCGTCTCGTTCGGGTTTCTCGTTGCTTCGACTCGTACTCGTGGCTGGCTTGTTCATCTCGTAGCCGTGGATCGTCTTGTGGCGCGAATCGGAGCTTATGTGCGGCTCTCCCGGATGCTCTGACGTGCCGGACGTAGCGACGGGTTCGGCGCGTACGGAAGGCGTATCGTACTGGTCCGGCCGGAAGGTGCTGTATTTTTGCTTCCGTGCGACTCGATTCTGCATTTACGGATCCGGCTCGGGCGGGGAACAGGAGCTGGAATGGGTAAGTACGGCTGGGTCGGGATCTGGGCAGTTATGTGCATCGTACTTGCTCGTTCGAACGCATGTTTGAATCGGTCGGGAAACACACGTTCGGCTTGTTTTTTTTCCGGACGAATGGTGTTAGGTACGCTTCCGGCCGAGATCGGAATCGACCCCTATGTCTTTAACAACAGCCATTTTACTTATCAACATTTATGCAGGTACCTTTGACTTATATTTTTTTTAAAGTCATCAACAAAAGGATCTGTGGTTGGTGGAGGTTAATGACAACAGCCATTTTACTTATCAACATTTACGCAGGTACCTTTGACTTATATTTTTTTTAAAGTCATCAACAAAAGGATCTGTGGTTGGTGGAGGTTAATGACGTGCAGGAGGCGGGGGATTTTCATAGTCAAAGGAATAGAAAATCAACCTGTTTCTCTCCTCCAGACCCTGACAATGAGATTTTGAACATTTTTTAAGAATGATTAAGTAAGGGTTGGCTTTGGTGTGAGAATTAATATCCGTACAGTTCAGAATGCATTTACAGTCGGCATCCAGGCGTTGCATCTCATTTTTCCTCAATGTCGTATTTATTGTGGATAGATGTTTCAGTGGATACAGAGGTACCAAGTACATCTTCTGGGCATGCTCCATCAGTTTCCTCTTAATAGGCCAGTGATTAGTTGAAAAGACTATAGCCAGCAAAGAGCCTATACATCAGGCCAGACTGCTTCACCTGTTTCTTCTTAGAATGAACAGACATACATTTATTACAGTGCTTATTATAAAGATGGTGTTTCTTCTTCAGAACTTGGAACTGACACTCAAACATGGGACGTTACCTTTAGGGGTGTTTAGGATAATCTCTAATATTGCAGCCACTAAATCATCTGAACATATACACACAGGATGGAATTTCTTTGTTGGGGGTTAGCTTAAACTAGCATTTTTTGAGGCTTTGATTTCATTGTAGAAACACTGGCAATACTGATCTTTTTTAGACTATAAGGTCTAGACTGTGGATGGTATGGTGTATCTGCATGATTCTTTATACAGGAGTAGGTCTTAGTTTTGAGTGATTAAGCAAAAGGGTACTTCAAGTGGAAAAATACCTATAAAGAGTCTATCGCCTGCTAGTGTACTTACTTTTTAGACCTAGTAAGAAGTAACAGTGGGGTTTTTCTGTAGCATCCTTTAAAGACCGCCCAGAAATATATTGTCACTAGGGTACATATGTTTTGCTATAAAGGCTATCTGCTTCTTGTCATGGTGGCTCTAAACAAAACTAGGTGTTTGTTGAAAGCTATTAAGGAGCTGCTCTAAACTTTGTAAAACCTGTTCTGCACTATGTAACATATGCTTAGATTGCTGTGGTGAGAATATTTTGTGACGGCTTTCTCGGGTTGATCCCCCACTTCGCCCATAAGGGTGGCTACAATTATATTTACACATCTTGGTGGTGGCAAATCCTCATCATTGAAACTAGTGAGTATTCCTTTGTTAAGGTTTGTGTGTGTGAATGTTTTGGACAGACTTCACCAATAAAGCCACACAATTGTGGTCTGGGTTTGAGTTCAAACACTTGGAGCACTTTCTAAAAGCATAAAATAGCTTTTACCACAAACGAAGATCCATTTGAATTACATGAGAACGGGTACTGCAGCCTGGTGTCCATAGGCGAGTCATAGCTTATGCCTATCAATACACGTGTAGCAGAGGTTTGTAGTCCTCTGTCATCACCCTTTTATTGAACACCACAGAAGGATTAATGCAAAGCCACTGTTGTAATTTCCTAACTTTTTTTATACCTGACAATATGAGGCTCTTCTACTATAATTGTTTTATCATTTTCATGGTCACTTGCAGTGGATTATTAATTCACCAGATCATTTATGCTGTAAAAATTTATTTAAATTAAGGGGCGTGGCTAGGCGGTCCAACATGGCTGACGAGCCTTAGAATTGCTCCCGTAGCTCGCCGATAATCCTACATTAATCCTGCCATCCAGCTGCAGCTGCAGCTGCACTGACCCTCCGTGGGACTAGGCGAGACTGTTGAGCACCCGAGACGCCTCCGGGACGGCTGCTGCCGTGGTCATACTCGAGCCCCGGAACCGGCCTGGGCGTGCCCAGCCTCCGACGGGACGGGCCCGCTGCCTGGAACTGTGTGCGGCCTTGTGCCTGGTTACCTGCGGGTGGTTCCCCCCCCGGGGGTGTCACCTTTGTAGGGGCCGAAACCTCTGCCCCAGCGGATTGAGTCAGTGCCTGGCTGGCAAGCTGCGACGGAGTTGGCCCGCCATCTTTAGCTCTGCCTGGGCGAAGCTCGGGGTGGCGATTGCCGGGGTAATCCAGGAGTGGTGGCCCCCGCTGGCATAAAAACGTGACCGGCGGTCAGGTCGGACCGCGGTGCCCCCGGCCCCCCCCTTCCTGAGGCCTGAGATTTGTGGCAGCGCTTCACGGGCCCAGAGGCCTAATTCGCGATCGGCCTGACTGTGGGCGTGGTGTGCTGCAGCTGGGGTTCTGCTGTGGCCCTAGTTCACAGCAGCCCACCCTCCCCCTCTTGCCCGCTGTGCACCCTGGTGCAATATAGGGCCGCCAGGAGACTGCATGATCGGCTGGTGCCGGGGTGTGGGGGGATGCCTCCGGACGTGGCAGGATTGCGGCCTGTTGGGGCCTGGAGACACTCCTTAATTGGGCTGCTTGCCGTTAACTTGATCACTCGCTTGGGGCCGCAGGTGCCCGAATACTCCGGTGTTGCTTGGAGCCACGGATGAGTGCCTGGTGGGGGCAGGGTGCCCTGGGGCTTGGCAATCATATCGGGCTGCGTTACCCATGGGGCTTGAGCCTGCTGTGGCCTTAGTGCAATACTGTGTGGCCGGTCCAGAGATGTGTGACGACAGATTGAGAGGGAGTACCGGCGGGGCAGCGGATTCTGTTTGGGACCCGGGAGCTGCGATATCCCTGAGACGTCCCGGTGAGTGTACTGGGCCCCCGACTGTTTCCTATGGCCTGGTGCACCTCCCCTGCTGTTGTGCGGCCTTGGGTGCCGCCCCACGTGCATTGAGCAAGTCGCCATTTGGAGTGGGTTTTGCCGCTGCCTAGCCCCCAACCATAATCCTTTTCATCCTGAGGAACGCCGGAGCGACTTACAGTGGTGGCATCAGCCCGGCTGCTGTTGAGATATCAGGGGCTGGAGACACCCATTAGGAGGGGTGGGGGGTCATCACCTGCGAAGGCGGCCAGGCTAGGTCCTGGTGCGGCTTGTGGGTGTGGAGCCCTCCCCCGGTAGCCACCCTGGATGCTGAGTGGTGTGACTCGGAGGTGCTGGCCGCATGTTGGTGACCTACTGGCTTCCGCCTACTATCGATATTTATCGGGTGGCACTTCTCCTCAGACCTGAGTAAAATGGCTAAAGATAAACCCTCGGGGGCCACATCTAAACAATCTACAATGGACAAATACATCGGTGCTGGTGCCCAGTCATCAGCCCCCGAGAACGTGGCGACCACTATTCCTGATAATGATGCGTTGTTGGCGGCTATCACGCAGTCCAGGGACTCGCTGGAGGCCAAAATTGGCACGGTCGGGTTGGACGTCATGCTCCTTCGCCAGGACCTCCACAATGCTGTCCAGACAATAACCGAAACTGAATCACGAATCTCTACAATGGAAGATGCAGTGACCGCCCTTCAAAATAAGATGTTCAGCCTGGAGTCGCTGACGCGCGGCCTAGCTGCTAGAGTGGAGGATGCGGAGGCCCGAACACGGAGGAATAATCTCCGCTTTGTGGGGTTTCTCGAGGGATGCGAGAACAAAGACACAATGGAATTTCTAACCAAATGGCTCATGGAATGGCTCCCTCCCGATTCTTTGCCTACATGCTTCATAATTGAACGGGCACATCATGCCCTGCAGCAGAAACCACCTCCCGGGGCATGTCCCCGTCCAATAATTGCCCGTTTCCTTAATTACAAGGACCGAGATGTGATAGTCCAACACGCAAGGCTGAAGGGGGTCCTCACTTATGCCTCCCAACCTATCATGATTTTCCCAGACTATACTAAAGTGGTCCAACAGCGCAGACAATCATTCGCTGAGGCAAAAGCCCATCTCCGCGGCCTGAAAATTCTATATTCCCTACTATTTCCAGCCCACCTTCGTGTCTCCTACAAATCTCGAACCTATTTCTTCGAGTCTCCTGAAGAGGTGATCAGTTGGACGGATGAATCTGTTAAATTGAAGCCCTACGTTCCCTTGGGAGTAGACTCAGACACTTCATCCGGGGGCCCCGGCCGGGACCCACCCAGGACTGGCGGGAAGCAGCAGCGTCGGTCGCGCTCTAGGAGAAGATCCCAAAATCGCAGTAACTCTTGCAGACGTGCAGCGGATGGTCAACAATCTCCTACACCTTCATAATAAACGCTGGCAGAATTGTTCGTAAAGATACATTAATCTTGATGGCTGTTTAAATTTGGGCTACACGGACTTGTACATTCTAGTGGGCTTGAAGACGCTTTAATGTACAACATGTTTACTAGGGGTCCATTGGTTGGGAGCGGATCCTACCCCCCGTTGGGGGCGGGACACTTGTCATACCTCGACAGATGCTTCAAAGTTCTGGAGGTATGGGGGGAGGGTGGGGGTGGGGTTTACGGAAAGTTTATGTTTTTAATGTCACAATATTCTATCTCATATATAGAGTCCGATCGTATCATACTACTTACATATTGGTCGTTTTGCACGTCAGATACCCGATATGGCAGACACCCAGCCGCGGCGACTAAATATTGTTAGCTGGAATGTCCGTGGCTTGCTGGACAAGATTAAAAGAGGGGCCATACTCCGCCAGGCTAAGCGATACAATACAGATATTCTCATGGTACAGGAAACACACCTGCTGGGCAACAAGACACCCTGCCTCGGGCGCTTTGGCTTTGTCCAGACCTACCACTCTGCATTTACTAGAGGATCTCGGGGAGTAGCGATATTAATCCATCGCAGGGTACCATTTGTTCATGATCGGACCTGGTCTGACCTCCAGGGCAGATATATAGTGGTGACGGGTACACTATACGGTGAGCGCCTCACTCTTGTCTGTGTATATGCCCCCCCACCCCTGTCGTGGAACTTGGTGGAACGGATAACTTCCCTATGGGCGGAGATTACGCAGGGCCTGACGATAGCTGGGGGTGATTGGAATGATGTTATGTGCCCTTCAACTGACAGATGGCGTAGTACGGGGCTGCGGGCTGACATGCGTGAGTCGAAACTCCTCAGACTGATCCAGGGAGTGGGATGGGTCGATACCTGGCGGAAACTACATCCAACTGTAAATGAATACACATATTTCTCTAGCATCCACGATTCTTTCTCTCGCCTTGACTATATATTCAATTCTGCTCCCCACATTCACAAAATAGAGACAGCCGAGATCTTGCCCCGGGGCTTGTCAGATCACTCTCCAGTTACACTATTATTGCACTTGGGCCCCGGGCGTTCCCCGCCCTGATGGCGCCTCTCGCCATGGCTACTGAAGGATGATCACTTTCACCACCAGATGTATACCGCCATTACTGAATATTTTTCCCACAATGTCGGCACAGTCGATTTCCCCGGGACCCTCTGGGAAGCCATGAAACCAACACTAAGGGGGGTGGACATTGCCTTTTGCACTGCACGACATGGGCAGCGCCAGGAGAAACTAATCCGCACTGAGGCCCAAATCATTGATCTAGAACGAAGGAGTAGGGATGCAGATTGTGGCGGGATTCTCCGTCAGCTCTCCATAACGCAACAATTGTATGCTAGAGATCTGTTGGACGAAGCCAAAATGTACTGGCTAGCTACACGTAGCCAGATTTATCAGTGGGGGGACAAATCTAGTGCCCTTTTACATTGTATATGCCAGCAGACGCTCCGACCCGTGATCCTTCCCGAGATTCGTGGCCCGGCGGGCGAGGTGCTTACAGACCCCGCTCAAATCGCTACAAGCTTTGCTGAGTATTTCACAGACCTATACACCCCATGGGAGATTCTCCCTGAGGCCACCATTGACTGATTTCTGGCTGATCTGCCTCTGAGGTCCCTTCCGAACTCTGTGCGGGATGACCTTGACACCCCGGTCTCAACTGAGAAGGTTCAGAGTGCCCTTGCGGACATGAGCTCGGGTAAGGCGCCGGGACCGAACGGATTTTCCTGTGAGTTCTTTAAGAAATATTCATCTCAAATATCACCACATTATTTGGCGGCTCTCCACGCGGCGGTGGAAGACGGGCGGCTCCAGGGGGACTGGCGTCACACCGAAATAGTGATTTTCCTAAAACCAGGTCGGCCCCCAGAACTACATACCTCATATAGACCGATCTCCCTACTCAATGTGGAGGTGAAATTGTTGGCCAAAATCATTGCGAATTGCATCGTCCCTCACATAACAACATTAGTTCACCCAGATCAAGCGGGCTTTATGCCCGGTCGTGCCACCCGACATAACATCTGTTGTGCACACAAGCAACGCTATTGCTTCTGAAACCAACTGAACGAGCTGGCAGCGCTCCTACTCACCGATATTGATAAGGCCTTTGATTCCCTTAGTTGGACCTATCTCTTTGCTCTCCTCAGTCACCTTAACATCGGCCCCCGACTCCTTAATTATATCCGCCTCCTATACACAGACATCATCGCCTCGGTGCGGATTACTGACTCCATCTCACGGCCGTACTGCATCGGGAGGGGTACTAGGCAGGGATGCCCCCTCTCTCCTTATCTTTTTGCACTTGCTATGGAGCCACTCGCAGCGTGGGTAAGAATGGATGCCCAGGTACACGGCTTTGAGTGGTCACGGGAGGTCTCCGATCGTATAACGTTGTACGCTGACGATGTATTATTTTATTTCACACGACCAAATAGATCCGGCCCGCGCCTGCTTCGAATAATGCACATTTTTGGCGAGAACTCCGGCCTCTACATGAACGCCCGCAAATCGGATCAAAGAGCAGGTGCGCTTCTGGTCACATTTGCCCTTGTCACTCTTTGGTAGATCGGCCATTTTTAAAATGATCTCGCTACCCCGCCTTCTTTATCAACTTCAAAACCATCCCTATCCAATACTGCATACATGGTTTCGGCAACTAAACACTGGCCTTGGCCATTTCCTTTGGGGTGGGGGCTCCGTGCGTGTTGCACTAAGAACGTGCTTCCAGTCCACATACTGTGGGGACATCGAGACTCCAGGCATCCAGGCGTACCATGCTGCGTCCCATCTCCTCATTTTAAATGATTGGTGGTACGGAGATAGATGTGACCCTGCTTACGCCGTCGAGCATTGGTTAATGGACTCTAAATCTCTACACACAATCCTACATTCTAGTGCGAAGCTCAAACCACTACCGCCTGCAACCCGGACGGTCTTTGTGACTTGGCGACAAACACTGCGTAGGATGGGGTGGTGGGGCAGACTCACGAAAGAGACTCCTCTTTGGCGCAATGACCTCCTACCACAATTGTCTGAACTACAGGGGTTCGTGGGATGGAATACTATTGGAATTTCAACAGTTGACGCCGTCCTCCATGGTTAGACCCTGAAGTAATTCCAGCAGGTACAAACTGAATTCCACATGCCTCGGTCTCAATTTTATAGATATTTGCAATTTCGCCACGCATTCTCCCGATACCTTGCTCAGCAAGACAATATTCCTGACTTTAATCTTGTTGAGGCCAAAGTGTTCCTCGGCGAGATGGGTGCACACAAAATCACAGCACTATATTGCACATTTGGTCACCAATAGCCACACTACACTCAATAAGACCAGAGATGCCTGTCGGGAACATTTGGGTCCACTAGATGAAGACGACTGGGTCGAGGCTCTTGAGTCTACGCGGGGGCGGCCATTGCTTTGCGCCTCCACCCTATACAATTTAAATATCTCCACCATGCATATTTCACTCGCTACAGGCTTGGCGCGCCGGGATGATTGCATCCCCCCTGTGTCTGCGATGTGGGATGGCCAAGAGCACTTTCCTCCACACGGTATGGGAATGTACCGCTCTATCGCGGTTTTGGCGTGGGATACTGACCTGTCTCTCTGAGGTCCTGGGGTGGGACGTTCCACAGTCACAGCGTCTAACTATGCTTCACTTTACGGAGGGCATTGGGGGTAACAGATACAAAAGACACCTACTATTCCTGGGGCTCACTCTCGCTAAGCGTGACATTGCCAAGGCTTGGAAGGCGACTTCACCGCCATCTGTAGGGGGCCTGGAAACGGGGCCTTTATTTCTCCATGGGGTTAGAAATACCGATTTTTAAAGCACGGGGATGTCCCCAGAAACACCCAAAGATATGGAAGAGGTGGGCTGATTATCGGGATCTGTATCTTGAACCTATCCCCCTGCGGTACGCAATGAAGATCTGCCATAAAGATCAAATGTTTGGTATTCATATTGAGAATAATTGTATCTGTGATCACATGCTACGATTAGTGACTTTGTAAGACAATACACATATGGACTTTGTGACATTGATGTTTCTAATTAATAATGTATATATGCGTTTAACTCAGATTTTTGCATATTCCTTGTTTCGACATTTGCATATTGTAAAAGTTGACATCTTTACCGCTGCTATGCTACGTATACAGTGTGTTGCCCTGGTCTCTCCTGGGCCTTTTGTGTTTGTCAACAATAAAATTTGTTGTGAATTTTTTTTTATTTAAATGCTGTTAATATTTAAGGTGATACATTTGACTTTCATACTTACTATGTTTTTAAAGGTTTGGTGCAAATACATTTTTGGTAGTGTGAACACATTCTACAAAGTGTTCCTCGTGGTTTAGCTTACTCGTCAAATCCCCCAAATAATCCATAAGCTGTGGATCTTCATCCCTCTGTTTGCTTGTGACAATAACAGTCTGTATTGTGATAAAGACGCCTGTCCTGAAGTTTACCATTAACGTTTTAAATCTCTCAACAATTGTGAGTGGTTGTGAAACACACCATGAACATGCTTATATTTTTACACATGGTTGGGTACTCTTTTGTGTATTTCCAACTCAAACAAGAGGTTCCATTGTCTATAAACTCACAGCTGGAAACCTCATAACACAAACTAGAAAAGTATTTAAACAGTTCCTCAATGTTGAACCTGGCCCTCTTGGCAGGATCATCATCAGACTTTTTGACCTGAACTGTCCTTGTTTTCGTTTGCATTAGGTCTCTGTGCCCTTTACCACTGCTGTCCAGTGCTAAAGTGCGTATGCTCTCTCCCTAAAATATTTTAAAATTGGCCTACACCGTATTGGCACATTTAATTTACCAGTAAGTCCCAGGTAAATGAGTACTACATGTACCCAGTGCCTGTATATTAAATGCTAATAGTGACAGCACTCATTGTGCCACCCACTAAAGTAGCCCTTTCAAACATGTCATCTCAGGACTGCCACTGTATCCTGAAGTGCTGTTTTAAACTGCCAATTTGGCCTGGCAAAATAACTTTTTGATAGGTATACACATTCCCTTTTAATACTTATAAGTGACCACTAAGGTTGTCCCTAAAAGCTCCTAGGGCAAGGTGCATTGTATTGAAAAGGTAGGACATGTGGCTTTAAATTTTACATGTCCTGATAGTAAAAAACTCCTAAAGTTGCTATTCACTATTGTGACACCTGTATTACCCATAGACTAACACTGGGTTACCTTAATCCACTTAATACATGATAACTTAAGGTTGGGAGCAGATACAAAATTCATGTTTACACTCAAATGAATTGTAATTTAAAATTTGGATTTTGAGTCAAAGTTCTGAAAATGCCACTTTTAGAAAGTTTTTAACAAGGAGGGTTATGGCAAAATATGAGGAACGCTACATCTACAATAACAATCCATATATAAATCATGTGACACAATGGCTCCGATATATAGATGATGTGTGGTGCATCTGGACAGGGACTGAGGATGATCTCCTCAAGTTTCATCTATGGCTCAACGACAGGAATCTGGACATCCAGTTCAGTATGGCTCATAGTACAACTAGCCTTACATTCTTGGACGTGGAGATACGACCAACAGAAGCAGGATTGATAACCACACTATACACTAAGCCTACAGATAAGAACACCGCACTGCACTTCAACAGCTATCATCCTAAAAATTTGAAACAAAATTTGCCGTATGGCCAGTATCTGCGTGTGCGACGGAATTACACACGCAAGGAAGATTATGAGATCCATTCTCAAACCCTCACTGAGAAACTGAGAGCCAAAGGGTACCCCTCTAAGTTGTTGAAACATTCACGCAAACGTGCGTGGTTCACACCACGAGAAGTCCTGCTTGAAAAGAAAATCAAGAAACCTATGACCCGCCTAGTATGTGTCTCTACATTTGGACCCCTTACAAATTCCTTCAAAAAAATTGTTCGCCGAAATTGGCATTTAATTAAAGATGTTAACAAAGATCTTCAGATACCTCTTTTGCTTTGAAAAAGAATGCCAGCATTGGCCAACGTATTATTCGCGCCTCAGAAGAACCTCAGAAGAAGACTGAATCAATACGTCCTTTTTTCAACCTTCAACCAGTTACTGGACATCACAAATGCGGCAACTGCCAGGCTTCCAGTTCGACTTTAGAGGGTTCTGAGTTCATTAATGGGCCTCAAAGATGAAGACACAACGAATTTTCCAATTGCAAGACCAAAAATGTGGTATATGCAATCCTCTGCCCTTGTCAGCTGGTTTTCATTGGTAAAACGACGCAAGAAATTAGACAGCGGATAACTCAACATCGCTCCAGAATTAAGAACAGAATTCTTAATGCACCCCTTGTCACGCACTTTCAAGATCTAGGTCATTCAGAGAAAGATTTCCATTGGACAGTCCTCAGCGCAATAAAACTGAACCACCGAGGTGGCGATTGTGAAAGAATACTTCTTCAAAGAGAGGTCTACTTAATTATGAAATTTAATACTGCCTCTTCTGGCTTGAACGAGATGTCCGAGATAAACAGACTATAAAATCGCCATGATATAGCCTCGCAATATCACACATGATTATTCTGCCCTGTTGTTAAACTACCAGTACCATCATGCAATGCGCCTCTCCCATAATCTGAATCTACAAGTTAGGTCTGAGGTTGATTCTTCCAAACTTCCGCATTATTCAGATGCTTTTTGACTCGTGCAAGTTTCAGAAATCAGGCAAGTTATGAGAATTTACTTGCTCACGTTTGAGAGAGCACTCTCAGCATTTGAACACATGCTTACATCTTGCTTTAATCTACTTAGGTACTGACTAATTGAACTGTTACCGACAAGCAAGGATTCTGCTGGTTAAGCCTCCAAGAAGTGAGTTCATTGCCGGTTTATTTGTTCACAGCGCTTTCACATAAAAGTATCGGAATAAGCAGTTTCTCTGACCTCACTAGTACACACAATTATTTCTCACAGGGTTACCATAATGTGAAATCTTTCCCAACGACAACTGCAATCCACCACAGAGCCCATGGTGTAAAGGCAAGTCGCAGTAGCTTTGTGTTAATTTTATGGTAATAATATCCACTTTTTGATTTAAAGAAGTCCTGCGCTGTATGGATATTCATTGCTATGTGCTATTTCAATAGAGTCTACTTAAACAAGCATTGGCATAGCCAATAGGTCTCGCCTTTGGGACCTTATAAGTGTTTAGCCATGCAACAGTTGCATAACTAAATACTTATAAGGTCCCAAAAGCGAGACCTATTGGCTCCACCATTATAATCGCGGCACCCGCGCTTTACTTTTAACATTAAAAGTAAAGCGCTTTAACATTAAAAGTAAAGCGCGGGTGCCGCGATTACAGCAAAAGTAAAGAATAGATTATTTTTCTATTTCTTTACTTTTGCTACAATCGCGGGTGCCGCGATCATAGCAAAATTACAGCATATCATTACAAAACAAGCAATGCATGTGTTGCTGTGTGAGTGTCAAATAAGAAATGTAAACACACAATATATATGAAATCCGCAACCATGTCAGCAAAATGGAGTGGAGGCCTGAGGACTTTTATACATCCCAGCATTTACCTTTTAACTTTAATAGATTCATATTAAAAGGCACAATTCATTCAAACAAGAAAATAACTTCCACGCCGATTTCCAATATAGTTTGAAAAGTCACTGGATTTTGGACGCCTTCCCACTTTTGACCAACCTTCACCAAGTTTGTCACACTGAAAGGTTAGATTGTGAAGGTTGCCCCCTCTAGTTTGGTTCACATTGGTCAATAGGGGTTTTAAGTTATTAAAGGTAAAGTGTCACCTTTCACTAGAGGTAAGACTGTGCCTCTGTATGGCTGTGTATGTAAGAACAGAATTGTCCAGTAATTGAATTGTGAGAGGGGGCATTGTAGGTGAAGCTCTCGGGCTGAAGGCAACGGCAAACAAGTCTAGTTACATTAATTGGAAGCGGCATTAACAAACAAATGCCGGCCCTGCACTCCTTTCAAGAGGGGGCTTGGTGAGGCTGCTGTGCACCCTGCCTTGTGTAACTGGCTGCCAAGCGACAAATCAAAGGAAGCAGTGTACTCGTAGCACCAATGAAAGAGGACTCAAAGTGCAGACGTCACGCGGCCGGGTGACGAGAATGCCCTCACGAGCCGGATGCCTCCATTTTAGATCCGTTTATGTGCAAGTAGGGAATGGAGCAGACATAGTCAGAATGTTAATGTATGGATAGCCAGCGGCAGTGACTCGTGTCTCTCTCTCAAACAGGGCCTCTTTCAACCTCACATTTCTTCCTGAAGACAGGTCTGCGTTGTTGAGAATAAAAAGAGCGCGCTTTTTATTCTTCTTCCCTCAAATCCAAGACTGTAAACTATCGGCCTCTCTGTGTAGGTTTACTGGGTGTTAATAGATAGGAGGCTTCTGGCGTGTTCAAAGGTAGTTTAGGCTTTGAATGGGCCACTGCTGCCTAGTCTGTGTATATGTAGACGGGTGCAGAGACCGACAGCCAAAATGCCTATTTCTCCTTAGTAAGGAAAACGCTTGTCCGAAAAAGTGCGAGACTATTTGTTACTCTGAAGGCACAGGGTAGATGATTACTTTAATAGCTGGGTGTTTACTTCAACCAACGCGTTAGACAAAAAGGCTGCACGAGATGAAAAGGGGTTCCGTCTAGGAAGGATGGGGAGGAACCCGTGAAGGGGGAATTGTGACAGGACAGGAGGGTGCACTGGAGCAGTTTCACGTGTATCAATATTGTATGTAACGCCAACATGCCGTTTGTCAGGCGCTTCCTGCGATATACAGACAGAACAAGCATTGGCCGCGCGGCCGTGAAACTGACACGGCCGCGCGGCCGTGAAAGTGAAAGTAGTGAGGAAGCGGGTTTTGGAAGTGCAAACAGTGGCTTTTGCTGGCGACCAGCTTGCGTTCACGCGAGCGTCCAGATGGCGAGGGAAGCCATATGGCGCCTGATCACGCGTGCACGCTCGCGTGAACGCAGGCTAGTCCGCAGCAAAAGCCACTGTTTGCACTTCCAAAACCCGCTTACTAAAACTCTCGCCAGTGCAGCGCATGCGCTGGCTCAGGCGAGACCTAAAAACGGTCGTCCTTCACTCAGTTCCACTAAGCCCGCATTTTTGTTCTTTAAAACTTTCAGAAACTGACATTTAAAGAGGATATATGTTCCCTCACGGGTTTCATTCTTTTACAAGCGCGAAGGGTAAGGACATACTTGTTATCCTAATAATGATAAGTAGGGTGATTTGTAACACTAGGGACACTTTTCTAATCACTCCTTATGTATTTTTCATGTGTACCACAGTGCTTGGCCTAGTCCCGGTCCTGAGGAAGAACCCTTAAAGAAATCCGGGGTTGTGAAACGCTTTGTCCCCTTTCAGCTAGTCATAACTTTAATCTGCAACTACGGAATCATATTGTACGCAAACAGGGCAATCTGCCTGTTGCCATTATTGCACAGGACTAGCTGTTGTTGGCAGGTGTAGCCTTTGAAATTATAAATTGTCTGTGCCGCCACACCTCATTGTACAATCAAAGGACTGGTTACCTCCACTTGTCTGTAACATTGTGTTATTATTTTTTGTAATTCATTGTGCTTCTCCATATTTGTTGTTTATGTTGTGTATATCAATTTAAATGTGTTGTTTTGCTTGGTCATGATATGTTAAAAAATCGAATGCTCATGTTTAAATTGGATTAATTCATGAAAGTGTAATAAACACACAAAACCACTTTAGCAGCTTAGGTGGTTCTTGTATGAATCTTCTTCATTTAAATAACAAGCACCCTGGCATCTTGTTGTTTGCAACTTTTAGAAAGTTGGCATTTTTATTGCCTAACCCAGTTTGCCTTTCTGCCAGTGTCCAGAGTCACATGACTCTGAATTGCGCTCCTGCTGTGGGATGTGTACTGCTTCCAGAAAGTGACACAAAATGGGCTTATGTGTGGACAGGATCGGCCGTACTTCTAGTGTGACTAGGAGGAGCTGTACCCATCCTCACATAAACTTTAAAGGGTTTTGCACCCTGCACACACAAAGTAACCTGACACTAGCCTTTTGTCCCTCCAGATATTCAGGAGCCAAACCCAAGAAGAGCAAGGGAGTGGGCTAGTTGTTGCCCCCACACAAAGGCTGGCACTGTTGCTGAAAGAAGGCGCACTCAGACCCCAAATCAGATCACTTCTGAACCTGTGGAAGACTCAGAAGAAGGACCATCCTGCTACTGGAAGGACTGTCCTGCTCTCTGTGAAGGAATACTAGAATTTCTTTTTGAACCCAGGGCCACCAGCGTGACTCCAAGGACTAGTTGGCTGGCCTTCTGTGTGAGCTACAACCCCCAGAGACCTTGCAACCTGCCTTCCTGCTATTTCTGGCCCCTGCTGTAGTGAGACCTAGGCCCCAAGTGGTGGCCCCAGGTCCTGGATCCTTGGCATGGTGCTAAAGTGGTCTCCTAACTAAACCTAACAGCTGGAATTTGGAAACTTTTTTTTTACCAAAATCTTCTCTGGAAACCGACAAGAGACCAGGAAACTAACTGCAAGCCGATCTGACAAAGGCGCATGGCTTGTGGGATTGACTTCGCGACAACTCCCACTACATTCTTCTCTTCAGCAGCAAATCCTTTTCAGTAGGACCTCTCGACGAAGGTTTCCAGCCTTGTAGAGCCTTATCCCGCTGGAGGAATTAAAGCTCCGAAAAAACTTCTAAGTCTGAAGGTGAAAATCTTCACAGTGAATTCCCCCAGCGTCTCCCTGACAATGATGACCTCCTCTCAGCTACAGCCGAATGCCTTGCCTCGCTGAAGATTTTAACTTCTTCAAGAAATTACTAAGGTAAGCCAAGACCAGGACCAATCCACCTCTTGTATCTGACCTGCGCTTAATTGCGGTCAGCCTTTTGACTTTGACACAGCCTTGCGCAACCAGATACCCGCAGTTGATGCTTTGTTCTTTTTAGAGCTATTTTTCACTAAAAAAATTTAAAATGCATAACTTCGGTTACATTGATTTAATTTAATTTCTTTTCATGTCATATCATTTATTAAAATGTCTTTTTTTAAATTACTTTGGGATTTTTCTTGTGTTGTGTTTCACTGTATGTCAGATCTAGCTAGTTCAGGACAAACTGTCTGGGAGACTAGCTGATTTCAGGACAAGGCAGCTCAATGGAGTTAAGTATAAACAATAAAGTATCTGAAGGCTTGGAGGGAGGAAGGGGAGAAGCAGGCTGGAACAGGCAGTGAATAAGGAACTGGAAATCTGCAGGGTAAACCATAAAGATGCACAAGTACAAACAACAGGACGGAAAAAGTAGGGAAAGAATAGTTTGTCTGTCATAAATGATAGTTTGTCTGCTCCTTGGGGTGATCTCTCTGTGGAGTGAAAAAGATGTTACCAGAAGGCAAGGGGCATATTAAGTCAGAGTCAGGGAGGCACCCAGCAGCCCCTATGAAGGAGGAGCACTGGGTGGTTCTCTGTGTCATAGGCACAAGCCTTGGAGTCTAACCGGCACCCTTGGAAACAATGAACATCAGGATAATTATATATCAAGAAGAGAATAGTAGAGGGTACACAGAAACAGGATCTGGGCTCTGGGAAAATGTGGACTGGAATAAGGATCAGGACTTTGACTAGAATACACAAAACTGGAGTACTGGAAATCTGCACGGTAACTAGTACAGGAATGGTATATGCAGTCAGAACAGGAACACAAGACAAGGAATCTGCATATACAAAATAGGTCTGGATGTAAACCTACAGGATCTAGGGTTAAGGGTCAATAGAGAAAAATACAACTCTAACGGGCTTGGGTGAGCTAGAGTGAGAGTTGTTGATTAATTACATAAAAGCTAATTGACTTAATAATTTTCAATTTGAGGATTAGTACCATTTTCCATTTTTACATGAAATAAGGATATTTTCCTATTTTAAGTTACAAGGCAGGTTTGGGGCAGTATATATCAAAGTCCATGTTTAGAAATGACCCATAATTATATATTCATGAGTCACCCGCAAGGCCCTGCCCTGTGGCCTTGTAAGCCCACAGGGCAGAGTGCTAGAATAAAAAATAGGGCATACTACATGTTGGTGTTGGTCCACTCTCACAGTGAAATAAAACCAAAAGCTATTTCACTCAGTAGGGCTTGCTAGACACTTACCTCAACAGGCTTTGGTAGGATTATTTACGATCTATTCCAACTTGGAGAAATGCTAAAATGTGATTTTAATGATGAAAACACATTTTTGAGAACTTAACTGGAAAAGTTACTTTAAAAAAAGAAAAAAGTTCTATGGGCTGACTGGGCCAGAACTAGCTTAAAACCTGATCTGCAACTCATCACCTACAGACCCAGAATACACATAATTGGCTGGGAGAGTTAACAACTCTTGCTCAGAAGGCAATATCCTGCCTCTGAGCCCAGGAAAAGCAAATGTGTAAACTGCTGACCACTTAGCTGGAATTAGCTTCCTGTGAGTGGATATGAACATTTCACAGAATAAAGGGCAGCTTTTGCACTTCCTCTTTAGACTTGGAGATGCCAGAGAGAGCTTCTCCTATTCATTCACAGTACCTTCCAAGACAGTCAGTCTCCAGTCACAGTAAGGAAGAACACCAGTTTTGACCTTGTCAGATGTGGGAGAGCTAATCTAAGTAGAAGAGTGGCTTGATTGCTGAATACAGGCATGCCTGCTGTAGTGTCTTGTGAATTAGAGATGACAGACACTTTTGGTTCCTGACGGACTCTGTAAAACAGTGACATAAGTGTGTGGATGTGGGTGATAAAATTCATGATGTAGAATGTTCAGTTAACAGTTACACGCTGAGATATAAAGACGAGTAATCCCTAGCTCTGTGTGTGGTGGATCATTTACATCTATCAGGCTGTGGAGGATGCTACAACTGGCAATGAGATAAGGGATTACGTAAACCGCGCAACTCGAAGAACTGAGAGTACTGCCCCAGAGAGTTTGCCGTGGTCCAGCAAACTGCTCTTGTGTGCCACGTGTTCCCCAGTCAAAGTGAAAAATCGACAGGCGGCGTTTGTGGAGTAAAAGCACCACTCTAGCCAGTGCAAGGCCTGGGAAGAAAGTGAAGGCCTTACAGAAAGTTTGTTTGTCGTCGGCTAGAAATTTGCTGGTAAAGTTGAAATAAGAGATACTGCGCAACTGCCTAACACCGAGCCGTCATTTATACAGTACAACAATGCTAAAGGCAACGACAACCATGTACAGAGAAGCTCTAAAGGCTGTGATATGCAAGGAAGCGCTAAAAGAGGAAACATTTCTGATACAAAGAAATGCTAAAGGCAGTAGAAACCAGGTACAATGCAAAAAGCTGAGAGTGGGGAAGATCTAGTGCAAGAAACGAAACCGCTACTCACTGCCAAAGAAGAAGACAGCACCTCGCAATCAGAGAGAGGGAGTGATGATCTAAATGGTAGAGCATGGCTAGTGCTTAACGAAGGTGCCGGTCCAAGTAGGCAGAAGACGCTTCCGACAGCTGAGAGTTCCACAGGTTATGATGCTGCCACATTTCTAAAACCACCGCCTCCTTTCGATACAGCGAAAAGGCAGATTATTGGCAGCAGAAGGACTACCTGGATCAAATCTTTTGATTAAATTGATGCACTGGAAGAAGCAAATGATTAGAAGATCATTAAATATAAAGAATAAGGCAGGTGAAGGAGTAAAAAAAGTGATAAAGCAAATACCACCCGATGGTGAAGTGACGTACCGTCAAATCAAAGAGGTGCTAAACACCAAGTTCAATCCAATGCCAAACGTCTACTATGAAAGGTACATTTTTAACCAAGAAAGGCAGAAAGCTGGTGAAACAATGATGAGTTTGTAGAAAGACTTGATTTGCTCATCAAACAGTACAAGTTCTACAAGTTCAATAATGAAGAGGCCATGCGTCTCAGAGGTTGTCTCTCCGATTCCTTCAGACGATGAATACTGAAAAAGACACTCAGCGTGGAGCTAGTACTCAAGGCTGCGGAGTGGAAAAAAGAGCTAACCGAGAAGAATCTAACATGGAGGCCAAAACGGCCCAAAATGAACCAGCGTGAAGTGTGAAAAGTAAGTCGAAACACAAGTCAGAAGGCCATAAAATAATATCTCCAAAGAAAAAGAAGTTGGTTTTCGATGTGAATTTTCCTTTCCACATGAAGGTAAATGTCCTGCAGTTGGACAGATATGCAAAGGATGCGGGAAAGAGAACCGTTTTGTAACTGTTTGAAAGAGAGTTAAAGATCAAGTGCGTTAGGACGAGAAAACAAAACAAAAGAAAGATCAACTGCGTCACATCAAGAAAACAAAATGGATGTTCCAGAGACGTTTCAACCACACCCACAAGGCCAAACGGCAACATCAGTTGAAGCAAGTTGAAACTGAACGACGTTGATTGTTGTCAAATTCCTCGCCTAAAAGTTTGTCACCGTCATTGACAAGTGACAGTGAGGAAGATGGGTGTGCAATGTCAATGTTGACTGCTGGACGACGTGCGCATGTAGGATTAGCTTCTTGCAAGGAAGAATGCCGGTTGAAGCTAGGTCAAGAAATGAAAGTGCAAAATTCATTTGGACACTGTCGCAAAATCACACTGAAAGTGAATGGGTGCTCCATATCTTTAATCATAGACAGTGGCGCATCGAGAAACATTATGCCAGTGGAAAAGTTCAATGAACTGTCTCCAGTGCCTCGTTTAACCCCATCGAAAACTAAAGTATATACGTGGGCTGCTTTGAGGCCACTGAAAAGTCAAGGTTCATTTATAGCAACTGTGAAGCATAAAAAGACAAAAGTACAAGCATAAATTAATGTCCTGCCAGGCACTTCATCGAGTACTGATACTGACATGGGGCAGATTTCTGTAAGCTACAATGTCATTGCCTATCATGAGATAGTGAATCAGTTTCCATCCTTGTTTCATGGACTAGGAAGGCTTAAGACCATGAAAGTGCAACTTCACATAAATGAGGACATCTGTCCTGTTGCTCAATGACATTGTCGAATTGAATTTCATTTACAAGAGACTGTTGAGAAAGGACTTGAAACACTAATAAAGCACAACATTATTGAGCGATCCACTGGTCCGACGCCATGGGTTTCACCCATAGTGGTAGTGCCACAGAAGGATAGTGGAGGAGATGTGCGCATCAGCATTGATGTGCACCAAGCGAGCAAGGTAATTGAAAGAGAACCGCATCCAGGTCCACACATTGCTGACATGATTACGCAGCTGAATGGAGCTTAAGTATTTTTCCGCCTTGCTTTAAACAAAGGGTATCATCACCTCGAACTGGAAGAAAATTGCGGGTACATTACTACCTTTTTGACTCATGTTGGATTATTTAGATATAAAAGGCTACGTTTCGCAGTGTCATCAGCTGCAGAACTCTTTCAGGATCTCATTCATCGCATATTACAGCCAATCACAAATGCTTTCATTTACAGTGATGACATACTAGTTTTTGGGGTCACATGAAAGGAACATGAAAAAGCTCTTACACAAGTGTGTTGTAGACTCGCGGATCCAGGTCTCACTTTAAATAAGGCAAAGTGTGAGTTTCATAAAGCCAAACTCAAGTTTTTTGGTTATATCTTTTCTGATTGGGCATGACTCCAGATCCAAATAAAGTATCCACTTCTCCCCCACAAAATGTGACTATGCTGCAATACTTCCTTGATATGGGCAGTTACTGTTCAAGGTATAAACATGACTTTGCCACTGTAAGTGCCCCATTGAGAGACTTAATGAAATGAAATGTTCCATTTCAATGTTCACTTGAATGTGAACAAGGCTTCAAGAGTCTGAGACAAAAGGGTATTAAATTGGCCCATGAGGGACACCGTGGAGATGTTGCTACTAAATGAGCTCTACAGGACTGAGTGTGGTTCCCTCATCCTGATGAAAGAGTTGAAAAAGAGTTAGAGGCATGCCATTTGTGAAGTTGCTTGTCACCCAAAAACAACCCCACATCCATTAAACATGTCCAATCTTCCAAAGCATGCATGGGAGAAGATTGCAATGGATTTCTTTGGACCCCTTGACAATGGACATCATCTGCTAGTAATTGTTGATGAATATTCCTGTTTTCCACTTGTGGAAGATCTATCGTCAACTACTCATGACAGAGTCATTGAGAGATTAGAAAGTATTTTTGCAACATGGAGTGTTCCTTCAGTTTTGCTATCTGACAATGGTCCACCTTTCAATAGTCGGGAATTGAAAGATTTTCTCACTCATCTAAATGTCAAGCATCAGACAAGTACATCTCTCTGGCCACAAGCGAATGGAGTTGTCAAGAGATTTATGAGCACCCTCAAAAAGACTGCTCAGTGCGCTGGAAAAACTTGAACTCAGATCAGTTCTTCAGTCTACACTTCGTGCATACAGGTTAATTCCTCATTCTACCACGGGTGAAAGCCCTGCCACCTTAATGTTTGGGAGAGCCATAGGAACCAAATTGCCACAATGGACCACTGGGTAACACAGAGCTGTCATTTATACAGTACAACAACGGAGAGATCTATTGACATCAATTAACTTCACACCACTGATTCATCTCACAAATGCAAAATGAAGACCTATGAGGACAGACGCCAAGAGCACTGTTTTCAAAAGAGGAGATCAAGTTATTGTCAGCCAGAAATGAAAATGCAAGTCTGATACTCCTTTTAATGCTGACCCACTGAGGGTTGTGACTAGTAAAGGACACATGGCAACTGCTCACTGTTCAGGAAAGTCCATTACGCAAGATTCTTTGCATTTGAAGCCCCTGCCTCAACATTTGCCAACTCCAGGTGTCAGGAGCGAGACTCAGCCATCTGAGAATCCAGAGAGCCCAACAACTGTATCAATGTCTCTGTCACCAGTGCCAGTCATGGACACTTCTCTGGTATCTCCACTACATCACATGACCAGATCTGGACGATTGATTTGAGCACCAAAACGACTTATTGAATAGTTGTGATGCATATATGTATTAGTTGTACTTTTTATTTAACACAGGGGGATACGTGGAGTGTCTTGTGAGTTAGAGATAACGGGACCCTTTTGGTTCCTGATGGACTTCGTAGAACAGTGACATAAGTGCATGGGTGTGGGTGATAGAATTCATGATGTAGAATGTTCATTAATGGTTACACACTAAGGAATAAATCCGTGTGATACCAAGCTCTGTGTGTGGCATGATCATTTGCATGTACCCAGGCTGAGGAGGATGCTGCACAGTCCATCTTAAAATAGCAGCTTGCGGGTACTTTTACTGTAAGGCAAAGAAGAAATGCTTTGAAAGGAGGTGAATGGACTGATGTTCTTCAATAACTGACTAGTGCACAGGATAGGGGCACTTCGACCACCTCCTCAGAACATTTCTGGACCTGGGAAGACTGCATTTGAAGAGGGTCCTAATGGACGAATTGCACAAGGATTAAAGACTCCTGACTCCTGTTGGCATCCAGGGTTTGGGACTACTCTCCAAGGTTCAAGTGTTTTCTTTGCTTTAAAATTGTTGCTACTGCTTGAATTTAAAACGCACTTCTCTGAGGATTGCCTGGTGCTTGTGCCATAACTACCAGGGATTAAGCACAGATTCTGCCAGAATTGTATTTTGACCAACCAAGAGTGCGTTTATTCTATTGGTAGCTAGGTACCCCCCTCCATAATTATTAACCCCATTCCTGATATCTGTGTATTGGTTCTTTAATCCGTAAACAGAATTGTCTTGTACAAAAAATGAAAAAAAAATAAGATCATGGTGCAATATAGCATCCTGGTGCAAATTAGCACATCTCTGGCATTTTATGTAATCTGGTCCCAGGTATTTTGACCCAGGTATTTCATCCAGGTTCATTACATCTATCCTTCAAATTACAGAATCAATACCATGGGAAGTTTATAGAATTAATCACATGATCCTTTCTGTAGGAGATTGAAAATGGTTTGTCTTGCACAACCTTTGAAAGCAGGGACCAATCTTCCCTCAACTCTGTATGCTAACATGTATGCCACATAATGGCTGGGACATCAGAGGCCTTAGCACATAATGTGAGCACTGCAAGTACTAGATTAGGACACTTTCTGCCACAGTAAGACACTGCTTCTGCCACAGTTTTGGCTGACTGGTGCCTTAAAAGGTTCAAGAGCTGGAGCAGCGTCCTTTTACCACATTAGTCAGTGGTAAAGGTTGCTTGTCACGGGATGTTAAAGGCATGCACAGCTTTGGGCTGCAAATACAGCACCATTTACTGACTTGTTTGCAGAACACAGGACATAACACAATGGGGCATATTCTCAAGAACGTGCGATAAACATCGCCAAAATAGGCTAACGCAATTTTCCATATCGCCGTCTATCGTGGGAAAATAACTCTGTGTCAACGTCGTATTCTCAACACGGCGGTAACATGCGATAGCATTCCCATAACGCCTCAAATGTCCGCGATACAACTACCGCGACGGCGATAAAAAAGGAAACCCGAACGTGAAAAAAGTTGCGATGGGCCCAACCGCGATAGAAAAATCGGCGACAAGCAGCTCCAGGTTTGCAATTTCCACATCAGGCGGAAAAAATCACCATAAAAGCTGCAAAAAAACAAAACAAAACAAACATAACAACTGCGAAGCACAATGGAGGTAGCTGGAGCAAGTACAGAGGACAACCCGAACCCCACAAGCCCCACGGAGGACCAGCCTGAGACCTCGGGGTCAGGGAAGGGCAAGGAGAAGAAGAAGAGGAAGACGCGGTTCAGTCCGCAGGAAAACAGGATCCTGATAACGGAGGTGGCAGAACACCATCAACAACTGTTCGTCACCTCCACTGTGTCATTGATAACTAAAAATACAATATGGCAGTCCATCCTGGACAAGGTGAATGCAGTCAGAGTGCTGAGGAGGACAATGGAAGAGCTCAAGAGGCGCTGGAATGATGTGAAGCGCAAAACCAAGCTGAAACTCGCAAACAACCGTAAAGCAGCAATGTAGACTGGGGGTGGGAGTCCTGCGCCACAGGAGGAGCTGGATGAGATGGAGGAAATGGTGTCCAGTCATCAGTGGGGAGACGGGGGCAGGAGTCGGGGGACCGGACACTGCTCAACATGACCTGACACAACAGCAACAGGGTGAGTAACCACCAGGGACTGGGGGGACGGGGGGAGATGGGCACAATGGCACACATGCACAATGAAGTATAGCACACTGCACAACCACAATGACTCGGGATCATGTCCCTGATCTCCTTGCCATACTGCAGCACACATAGAAACAGCAAGTAGTCCCCTGTCTACAATGTGCCCAGAGGGGGCCCTCCCCACACATCACCAATCTCACAACAAACCCATGCACATGTGCTGAACCCAGCAAAGCTGCAGATCCGTGAGCCCCACTGACAATGCAAGTGACACTGGATGACGATGAGCATGCCTGCAGGCCACTCATCATGACATGTTGCACCCCACGACACCGAGGTGGCTGAGTGTGGTCCACATCCGGAAAGGAGCAGGTCACACACTGACACATCCACGTGCACAAACAACCCCTGACGGCAACAAGACATCTGCAGACAAACCATGCCCAAGAGTCCCAACTCCCACCAAGAGCCCAATTTACCCAAGTATGCAACATCTCAGCACTGTATAAGCACAGAAGGCAAAGGCACACCGCCTGAAAGGGAGAAGGGCCAGCCAAATCAGAGCTGAAGGGGCAACTTACCCACAATGCAGCACACACACATAAGAATCAGAGCACCTCAACATTGACAACAATGTGGTACAAACTGCAACACTTTCACAACAGAACAGAGGACACAACTGCTGCCGCTTGTGTGTAGAAAATGGCCATTCGCATTTGGCATAGCAGGAAACTGTGAGATGACAATGGACAAGTACAACCTCACATCCCTGATGGTGTAGAAATGTCAACTGTCCCGCATCAAATAGGCATCTCTTCACAAACAGTCACAATGTACATCGTCATGCAGTCCGTTAGTAAACTTGTACAATACGTGAACATACATGTGAACACAGTGTCAATCTGCATCTCCCCTCCACATTGCAGAGGGAGAATCAACACCTCCTGCAGAGCCGACTCAACAACTCAGCACTGATGACGGAGAGGAACTCCCCAACATCGACACCGACGCCCTCCAGCAGCTCATGGACAGCTTCGGCACCCCACCTCCAGGAGCAGGGCAGCCCAGCTGCATCCAGGAGACCCCACCCCCTGCACAGACCACACAGCAGGAAGCACCCACCACCACTGCTGTCTCCCAGGACCCCCACGAACAACACATGGCATTCCAACGCCGTGTGTTAGGGTGCCAGGACAAGATGGCTTATCAGCTGCGGGTGGGGTTCGACCTCATGGCAGACAAACTAGATGCCATAAGTGGGTGTCTAAGTCCCATCAGGTCCACTTACAGTCCCTAACGGACACCCACTGTCCGCTCCATGCTCTCCAATAATCCATGGCTGACATCGCTGGAGTCATGACTCGGAGACAAGAAAAACTGCCTAGTCTGAGTGGCCCCAGCGATGTCAGCCGGGAGTTGGGGCACATGCGGAGGATCATGGAGAACATGGAGCGGATGCATGCGGAACGATTGGCTGCCACGGCTGCACACCAGCGAGATGTAGCTGGGATCTTCCATGCCCTGCAGATCCTCATCATGGCATTGCCGCCACACGGCCTGGTGCGGATGACTGCTGCTGCTACTACTCCATCCACATCTCCGCCCCCTGAAGTGTCAGTGCCACACAGTGTGGCAGACTAAACACCACTACCCACATGTGAGGCACCTGACACATCAGAGGACGAAGATGATGATGAATCTGTCCTGGTGGTAAGATTGAAGTGGTAGCATACATCACCGCCATATGGCCTGTTTCAGCTTGGTTCTGCCCTCTGCATCATGCCCTGGAATAACATCTTCCACTGTCCCCCGTTACACTCAGCGACACTCACCTTGGACCTCGACATGGACTGCCATATTTGGATTGGTTACCAATGACACAGCAATCACACTGCGGACTGAAGTCTTCCTCTTCCGATGAACCTGTCAATCCCAAAGGACTCTGGCTGGCCCTCCACGGGGCGACAATGTAAAGTGGGGTTTGCATGGCCCTGTACTGCTCCAGCTTCAACACCCCACTGAATGCAAATTAAACATTCTAATTCACACTGATGTGTCATGGCCCTGATCAATTAAGCATGAAAGTATTGATGGATGTAGGGACAGTGATTCTACATAAATGGTACACCCTGGGTTATGCTATCAATGCGCATGAGTGGCCCCAGCGATGTCAGCCGGGAGTTGGGGCACATGCGGAGGATCATGGAGAACATGGAGCGGATGCATGCGGAACGATTGGCTGCCACGGCTGCACACCAGCGAGATGTAGCTGGGATCTTCCATGCCCTGCAGATCCTCATCATGGCATTGCCGCCACACGGCCTGGTGCGGATGTCTGCTGCTGCTACTACTCCATCCACATCTCTGCCCCCTGAAGTGTCAGTGCCACACAGTGTGGCAGACTAAACACCACCACCCACATGTGAGGCACCTGACACATCAGAGGACGAAGATGATGATGAATCTGGCCTGGTGGTAAGATTGAAGTGGTAGCATACATCACCGCCATATGGCCTGTTTCAGCTTGGTTCTGCCCTCTGCATCATGCCCTGGAACAACATCTTCCACTGTCCCCCGTTACACTCAGCGACACTCACCTTGGACCTCGACATGGACTGCCATATTTGGATTGGTTACCAATGACACAGCAATCACACTGCGGACTGAAGTCTTCCTCTTCCGATGAACCTGTCAATCCCAAAGGACTCTGGCTGGCCCTCCACGGGGCGACAATGTAAAGTGGGGTTTGCATGGCCCTGTACTGCTCCAGCTTCAACACCCCACTGAATGCGAATTAAACATTCTAATTCACACTGATGTGTCATGGCCCTGATCAATTAAGCATGAAAGTATTGATGGATGTAGGGACAGTGATTCTACATAAATGGTACACCCTGGGTTATGCTATCAATGCGCATGTATGGCCGTGACCCAGATAGGCAGTGAGACACACATCGTCATTCAAAACAACTCACATCACAGTTGAATACAAGTGAATGTGCGTAGACTTTATTAGCATATGCGTGTCAGTACGGGCAAGATAAGTGCCACAACATGCGGAACAATGCAGCAGTATGTCAGAATGAGGAACGTTGCCACGCGCCACTGTCCACTCTGGGGGAGTGCCTCACCTTTCACAGGTGTGGGTTACCCCGCGTTGTTGTCCGCTCATGTATTCGGAGTCCAGGCGAATGCAGCCATGTCCACTGTTGTCGTGGGATATGTGACCAGAACCCCAAGATACAACAAGGTGTCGGGACATGTGCAATGGGTTCCAAACTGTTGTGGCTGCAGGTACGTAGTTACACGTCCATGAAAGCGATTGCAGCTTCATAGGCAATCATTTCCAACATGAGGGCGTTGTCGACTTCATCGAACAGGACGGCGAGGCTATCCATTAGCACGTCCGGACAGATGTGCTGCGTCCACCCCCTGTCACCAATTAGCACTGCAGCCCAGTAGGGGAGCGGTTCAATGTGGTCACTGCACACGAGGAGTTGTGCAATCTCCCAGGTCCAGCTGCCAGCATGTATGCCAAGTATCAAGGCATCCCATAAACGGGTATCACAGTGACACTCCTGGTCGTGGGCCAACAGGGGGCACACACACATGTCAAAATCCAGTTCTGCTACCGTCCTGTTGGATAGGCAGACATCCATGGACCACTCGAATATGCACGATCAACAATGCAACACAGGCTGAACGCAGGTGACGTTGGCAAGGCGGAAGCTTAGCCGGTAACTGATCCGCAGCACTTCCAATGGCAGTGCCCCCAGTAAACGCAGCATACGTGCACGGTACAGTTCCACGTGACAGGGGTTGTGCATGTGTCCGGGATGTTCTGCCATTGCGTTAGTGGCTCTGGTTGAAGCGGCACTGTTCTGACCTGCGCCTATTCTGTGGATGAAATGCCACAGCTCGGATCAATGAGTTGTTTTAGTGTGCAACGGTTGTACGCCTGGGATGGTGTGGGAGTAAGTGTGAAGGCCATTCCATGCAAGATAACTTCGAGCAAGGACGTCTGTGTGTGGGGTGTGTATACGTTGGTCTTTCGTCGGGCTGTGCATAGTGTGGGAGTCATCAGCTGCTATGGTATCTGTCAGGGGGTGCTGGGCACATGCAATTCTGAGGTCGGAGGTGCAGATGTGCTTCCGCCTGATAGTTCAGACAAAGGAGCTTCCAACCCTAATGCTGGTTTCTCATCTGCTTGCATTCAGGAAATGTGGAGTGGCTTGTTGGGGGTGGGGTGGGATGTGTGCGACTTTGGAATTCATGTGTGACATGTCTTGCATGTGGCAAATGAGCGGCATCACTGTGTGTTACGTTACCTCACAGCTGCTCCTCCCTCCCCCGAGCCTATTTACTTGTGTGCGCTGCGTGGTTGCATCACTTGCACTCCTACGGCACACCATTGTCATGCCTGTCTGTGCATGTCCACATGCCTGACAACGACACTGTGATGTTGACCGTTGAAGTTGGGCGGCCACATAAGTGTAGGCCTGTGGGAAGGATAGGGCGGACACAGATGTAGAGTTCATGCCTGGCTGAACCCGCGCTGCGATTAAGGCTAGGCATTTGGCTCATGCTGCAGAAATACAGATACACACAACACTTGGCATGTATGAGCCAAGACCCTCAGCGGTCTTGCGCTCCTTCATTTCTCCGTTCGTGCGAGCCCGCCCTCCGGGTGCATGCTACATTGCAACATTGTCGATTGCGGGCTGGGTGGCGCCGACACTACAACAGTGACACACTCATTAGTTACTTCCTTGTCCAGGCCAGAACTGAACCACGCCCAGAGCCCCGGGCAAATCCTTCACACCCCAACGCTGGCCTGGCGTACGCCAGCCCACTCCGCTTACGGGGACGACGACACGGATACATGACCGGGGTCTTCCCCACTGCCTGAGGTAACATGGCTGCGTCCGCTGTCCACAACACTACACACACCAGCAGTATATGTCCACATGGACATGTCTGTGCTCTGCATACTGTAGTCTGTCCAGCACATCACCGCTATACTTGGCATTGCGTACATTCTTATTCATGGGTGACTTGCCTCCTTCACTCATACTTGGTTCCCACCTCTCCCCACATTCTGCAATTGTGTGGCTGTGGGGCCATGCTGTTTTGGGAAGGTCAGCTGTCTTGTTCTGCGCTGCCTCGGTGGTAGTCCGGGGGGGTGGTCCTAGGGGTGGTGGCGGTGGGTGTTGTGGTCCTCTTGGGTCTCCGAGCTGCATGGTCAGTAGCTCCATGACATGTGTTGGTTTTCAGATGTGGCTCTGGGCTGGGCTCCCTTTCATGCTGCAGGTTGTCATCCTGCTTTACACCAGTAAAAGGCAGGTGTTAAATCCCTGCTGCTAACGTGCCTTATTGCCTGTTTTCAAGTCGCATCGCGGATCTGGCTGGTCGATGAGAATATCGCGAAGTGGTGTTTTCGTGTGTTTTTGCACGGGAATGCCTACTCTGCATATCATTAGCGTTAGTTGTCACTCTCATCCGTGGCGATGTTTTTTGCGGAGGATATCGCTGGGAAACTGGCGATATCGGCAGTTTGCACCAGCTTGAGAATAGGGCGATGAGTCTATCGCCACTTTTGCGGCGCTAAAGTGCCGGTAAGTCGGCGATAAGTCCTTGAGAATATGCCCCAATGTGTTCAAAGAAGCATAACACAAGTAAAGCATAACGCGGCACAATACATAATACAGTAAAAACAGAATACAGCACCCTCAGTACAACACATCACAATGCAACATTACAGCTAAAAAATACAACATAACAAAAACCAGAACCCCTCACTGCCTCGATAAAATGCCACGTGACGTGTGCACAAAATGTAGCACATCACCACCTACAAAAACCTGTATTTATAATACAGTGGTAAAATGTGTTTGGAGCTAGCACTGCCTTAACTTACCAGAAAAAAAACTATTCAAATATATATTGTGATTTGTCCCTAGGATTTAGAACAGGTTGCTTGAGATGTTGACATTTAACACCAAATCCCAAAATTTCACTATTTTAAATTATATCGTCACTAAACCAAATTTGACTTGTAGCTGGATATTAGTCAGAACTGGAATGTGTTTAAAAGTGGCAATAATTAGTGGAATTGCTTAATAGAAGAGTAAATAAATAAATGATGGAATGAATCCCTAAACAGTGGCTTTCAGCACAACCTTGACATGAAAACACTGAAAGGAAATCCAAAACGAAACACATACACACAATATGCAAATTCACCGTTTTTGTAACATTCAGAAGAAACATCTGCAGAGGTTGGCAATGGGGGAAAGGGTTTGATCAAAAAATCCTACACGTAACTGCTTACACAAGCGTACAATGTGATCCGTGCATTCATTAGAATAAAAAATCGCCAGACATACTTGTTAATACATACTGAAAAGCAATTGTTTCAAATCGTCAGCAAAAAGCAGCCCAAAGTTGAAAATAAAGGGTAGCTTTATTTTCAGAATGCATTAGGAGATACGGGATTTAATGTGACAAAGTAGGAAGACATTGTACTTTTCAGATGTAAAATAGTTCCTCATGCATTGTATTGGGGGCAATTCCTAGGATATAGAATGATACACAAAACACCCACTAGCATAATGGGAGATATGTTTACTCTCTAAAGTCCATTGCATGTATTTTATGAGTGGTGGCAAAAGCTCTGGCAGACATATGACTGTCAAGCCAGATCAAAAGTGTCTTTTACTGATTTTCTGTGCTCTCTTTTCCCAGGTCTCATTGTATTAAGTGACTTGGGGTCAGATGTACAAAGTTTTTTTGTGGTCGCAAATGGCCCGATTCGCAGAATCGGGCCGTTTGCGACTGCAATTTTTTTTTTTACAATCTACAAAAGGCGAATTGAGATTCGGTAACTTGCTCTTATAACCAAATGCTGATTCAGTATTTGGAAGGAGCGTCCCTTCCAAAAAGCTAATCAGAATGGTATGTATTAAGGTTTTGCGAACAAATTCCAGTCACAAAACAGTAATACTTTACCACCAGTTTAAAACTGGTAGTAACCCATTTGCAAATCTCCTTTGAGATTTTTAAAGTAATATTTTTTAAGAGCAGGCAGTGGTCAAATCTCGAGGTAACCCATTTGCAAATCTCCTTTGAGATTGTTAAAATAATATTTTTTAAGAGCAGGCCGTGGACCACTAACTACTCTTAAAAAATTAAAATGCAAAGTTTCATTTTCTCTTTTTTACCACATCCCATTTTCCTTGAAAATGGGCTGCATTAAAATAATAATAATAATAATAATTTATTAAAAAGCAATCACAGACATGGTGATCTGCTGAACTCAGCAGCCCACCATCCCTGTGATGGCTGCAATGGGTCCCAAATTGCGACCTACCTCATTAATATGCATGAGGTAGGTCTATTTGTGACCCACTAGAAATTGCTAATGAAACTCAAAAGACTTTCATACATTCGGGATACAGATTTCCTAACTGCGATTCGAGAGAATAGCAATTAGGAAATCGGTATTCATAATGTTTGTACATCTGGCCCCTGATCTGTTACCTGGTACCCTTCTTACAGTACTTGTAAGAAAATATTCAGACTTTAGGATAAACAGCAGCACCCCAGAATGGCTTACAAATCAGAAGAGGTCTATTGAGGTCAGCTCCCATACAAGCTCTAGTTCTGCAAGATCTGTATTGAAATATCCTATGATTTACAGAGTGCTACAACTACCTAGAGGGCATCCCGACACTAACAGACTCCGGCTGTTCTTGAAACAACCAGGGCTTGAGTCTTTTCCCTGAAAAGAGAATAATTTGGATGTGTTTTTGATATATGTTGGAACATTGTTCCGGGTTCTGGGCGCTAAATAAGAAAACGACCTGCCTCCCTGTCTACAGAAACTTATTCTAGGGACAAGTGCTTGAAGTTGGGAGGCAGAGGGGAGGGAACACAACGGAAACCACTAGGAAATCATTTGCATGATAAACCTGGGTCCCCTGTGATTCAAAGCTGGATAAGTGAAGCTAGGCTGTGAACATTCAGCGTTTCCATACTGGCAGCCAGTTTGGTGTCTTTAGATGTTTATTAACAGATTCATGAGGCGAGATGTTTAGTACAAGCCTGCCTGCTGTGTTTAGCATAATCTAATGAGCAGAATTCCATGACACAGTGAATTTCCATAATCCAGATGTGAGGTGATCAGGGCATGTACTGCAGTTTTCAGTGAGTAGACTAGAAGAAGTGGAAAAGTCTTTCTGGGCATACCTAGAATATGAGATCACTTTGAGGCAAATCGGGTGACTTGGGCTGAGAAAGAAAGCTTATCATCAAACAGAATTTCCACATATGTTGTGGTGCTCACTGGCACGAGGGTGGGTCCTGGTCACCAGCTACATTACCAGAATAAAGAGTTTGCCTAACATCAATACCTCTGTAAAATGTGAGACACTTTTGCCCCAATAAACCAGCGACCGTTATCATGCAGTGACAAAAAATTGTCTGTATAGCATTTCATATCTTCTCTAAAGGAAAGGATGGTTCTGTGGACCATCTGCATAACAGATAGTACCAAAGCCGAAGGGTCTAACTAACTCGGCTAGTAGGGAAATGTAGATTTTCTATAGAGTAGGACACAGGGATCAGTCCTGTGGTGTTCCTTATTACAAAGTAAGACTAAGAATAAAAAGGATGACAAGTAACAATTTGTCATTTAAGAAAGATTGTAGCCATTTTGAAGCCTGTTTGTCAATTACAAAGTCAATAAGACTTAATATGAGTACTGTACGAGAAATACTATGTAATGCTACCGAAAAATCGAGAAGAACCAGAGCGTCAGATCCACCCTGGTCCATGATGAATCTTACATAGTCAGTCATGGCTGCCAGTGCTGTTTCTGTGCTATGAAGTGGCCTAAAGCTGGATTGGGAAGCATCCAGCAAGTTACTGTTTCGAGATAAACAGAAAGTTGGAAATTTACAACTTTGTCTTGAATTTTGGATGGCAAGGGTAACAATGCGAAACGTCTAAAATTAGTAAGTATAGAAGAGTCTGCAGCAGGTTTTTTCAGAAAGAACACGATTGCAGACTTTTTCGAAGAGTGGCAGTCAAATATTTTAATGACACATACAAAGCTGGCAGACTGTGGCAGATCTGGTTGGTCACTACCTGAAGAATATGTGGTGTGCAGGGGTAAGGCAGCAAACCGGACTTAGGACCTCATTTACGAGGGCCTAGCGGCACTTTTGCGCCTCCGGAGCATCACTTTTTTGACGCTCCGGTGGCGCAAGGTGCTGCAGCATATTTACAAGGCCATGCAAAGCCACTTAACGTGACTTTTCATGGCCTTGTAAATATGTGCCCCTTTCATGCAGAACACTGTGTGAAAGACGTGTTCCATAGTTGTTGCTGTGGGTGTTCTCACGCAACACTCATGGAATCTGAAGCATTACCAGATTTATGAGGAATCATAAACCTGGGAATGCTTCGGATTCTAACGCCACCCTAGGGGTGGCATTAGGGAAGCGCAACGAGGAGAAATTATATATTTCTCCTCGTTTTTTTTTGCCGCGTATTGTTGTTAATACAGTGCATCCCTGTGCTTTGAAAATGAAGCAGCATGGCGCAGCTATAATGCTTGTAAATGAGGCCCTTAATCTGGAGGAAGAAGTTCTCGTCCTGGCTTTAAGATAGGGAAGTCAATTCATTCATAAAGGTCTCTGTCTTACAGATAGCATGAAAGAAAGAGATATGAGTGATCCAAGAGAGGTGGTACTGTCGAGAGAATCTGTACATTTTCTAGTTAACTTATAGATGGTGTATCTTCTTCACCCAAGCTACTCACTGATCCAGTAATGGAAGATCTTGTTAGGAAGTCAGCTAGGACAAGAAGTGACACCGCAGACACCATGAAGTGCACTAAATGTATTTTGATTTTGCATTGCATTTGATGAGAGATTGCTTATCATGCACATCTTAAAATCGCCACCTGCCAGTGATCCTATTTCATCTCTCCCTGTTTCAAGACGCGAAATGATAGATAGTCCGGGGCTTGCTTTTTTTTAATCTTCGGGGAATTACTCAGCTATTGTAAAGTCCTAAATTAGCTGGAAAGTCACTCAACATTCTATGTTACGACAAACGGGACTATGAGAGTTCCCTAAAATGAAATGCAACTCCTCTCTAGTTGGTAAAATAAAGGAAAGTTTTGCTTGCCTGATAAAGGCTATAGGCCGCCATCTAAAGGGACCAATTGGATTCATCCTTTTGTTTAACCTTATCTCAATAAATTATGTCTTTCATTCAATTTTCTTCCCTTCTGCTTGTTTAGGCTTCGGTTAAAGAAATGGGCAAACATAATTTGCTGTCGCTATTCTATCACATTTCTTCACCTGCTATCGATCAAATTAAGTGCTTTTCTAACCACAGAGCTTTAAGATAATAACCCCTTTGATCAGAAGACTGAAGTACATGAAGTTTAATCAAATTGGACTTTTCCGTACGTTAATGTGCTTCAAGAATCTAAATTGAAATCACATAATATAATGTAACGAGTATTCTCAACAGCCTATTGCTCTTCATTGAGGCTACAAATCATTAGGATTACGATAGGCAGCGTGATATTGTACTATCCCAAAAGCATTTCACTTTCAAAAGGACGTCAATTAACCTTCTATCCTTCTATACTCTCCTATGATTTGTAATGAACATTTCAGCAAAGAAATTCATTTCAACCCCGTCAGTCTTTCACCTCCTATAATTCGTTCTGTGATAGCATTGTCAGTACCCCTTAATAAGTAACTAAGTAAACTACATTGCAACCATACACATTTGTTAGATGCACGTATGACGTCAGTGAAGGTAATAATTATCAGTCGAAAAGTGGCAAATTGTACTTTTTCAGTAAAAATGCCCACCATTTTAAACTATGAGACAGAAGGCGCCTGAATTGAGCCGTGTTGTACTCCAGCCTATTTCACAAGCACTGGCACAGAGCAACAGTGTCAGATTAATACATCCCCATTGAAAGGCTTCCCACAAACGCGTAACACATGTGTGTGACAGAACTCACAAAAAGATACCTTCAACAATATTTGTCAATGGTTAATCATTAATGAGCTTCTAGTGAAATATGTTGGTGCAAACCACAACTTTTTCCTAATTCTAATTTCCATTTCCTTGTGGTAATTCTTTTAAATTTTACTTTAGTTTTCCAGCTCTTCAGAAGAGTTTCTCTTTTCCCTTGGGAAACTGGGGCTTCTCATGCTGCCTCATGAACCGAGGAGGTATAATACTAAACCAAGCAGGATGCAGAGGTTAACTGTAACCAGTTTAAGCAGAAGACACACAATGACGTACCAGCACTCACACAAGAGGACACCTCGCAAAACATTCATCAGCATTTGGTCCCTAATGTGCCTCAATGCTTTCTGGAAGTTCACATTGTTTTCTGATTTTTAAGTCACAGCTATGACTGCGCATGCGCTCTCACTTGCGAGAAATATTTTTTTCCACAGAGTGCTTGGAGCCTGCCCGTTGTTTATTATTCATGGACTACATTGTCACTCTCATTTTCTGCCTCCTAATTGGGCACCTCGTGACTGGCTTCACTTCCTCTTTTTTCGTCTGGAGCATGAACCAAGTACTGATTGCGTCTTTTTGATTAAGGTCCTTGTGCTGCTGGTGCAGAGATTAAGGTACTATTTGTCTTCCTAGCTGTAGGAAGGTGGAAACTGACTGCATGGTTACCCCCATTTTTTTCTGGTGTTTTGCGGGTTTTTGACTAGTCTGACTGGGATCCTGCTAATCAGGACCCCAGTTTATCTGCTTACTCCCTAAATTGGTTGTGCCTGTACTTTAGGTACACTGCAGATTGGATTCTGGGGTACCCTTATAAGTCCCTAGTATATGGTATACTATGTAGCCAGGGCATAGGTACCCCAGAGGCCTCCCAGGGGCTGCAGCATGTATTATGCCACCCCTGAGAGACCATTTAAAATGACACAACAGGTATGCTACAGCAGCCTGTGTAAGGTGGTGCATGCACCCCTTACTTAGATATAGGTTCACTATATCTATCCTAATCACTGCACATAACCTATCAGTCACCCCAATGGCAGGCCTTATCAATCCTGAAGGCAGGGTGCTGGGTTTTATGTGAGAGGGTGCCCATGCATGAGCAGAGCTCCTCTGCAGCCTTCGGAACCTATTCTCTGGGGTTGTTTGTGATGCAGCCAACCATATATACTTAAGTGCATTATAACCTCGCGGTAAATGCTAACTTTAATATGGCTGCATGGAAACATGTCGTGTTTGGTGTCAAACACCTTGGAATCATACCTCCACACCAGTAACTGGTGTGGGAGGTATGATTCCACCCTCCTAGAGGGAGAAATATGACAACACCGGTACACCCGGTACCAGCTTTCTTGACCCTGGCATCACAAAATGGATGCTGCCAGCCACAGACACGAGTCTGCCCTCCTGCTGCTGGACGAAACTCCGGCAGGGGAAGGTTTGACAATAGGTTTCCTGTCACAGGGAGGTGTGACCACCTCCCAGACAGGATTTAGTATATTGGGGCTGGGTGGGTGCACTCTGAGAGTGCTTTGATGTCTGCACTGGGGGCACATTTGGTGTCCCTGTGCATAGTCCAGCTCAAACCGGTTGCAGGAGCCATTTGCTCCTGCTCTGGTGTGAAACTGGACAAAGGACATGGGTGTAGCCACCCCTCTGTCCTGACCCTCCCATAGGTGGGTCCCCAGAGTTTGTCCCACCCCTTCCTTGGGTATAGAAGAGGAACCCTGACTACAGGATTTTGGATTTACCTGGACTAAACTCTGCTACAGAAACCAAGTACTTTTAATGATCTACACTTCATTGGATGACAGAAGAATCTCCCTTGGAGTAAAGGAGTTACTCCCCTGCTGAGCAGGCACCTAAACGCATCTGACCAGTTTGCATCTACGAAGCTCCTGAAGGACTCCGAAGATTTCTGCAACACAGGAGGTGGGTTCCCAAGGTCTCTGAGGTTGATCTGCGATCTCAGCAATTCTGAGGCCCGTATCCCTCGTGGAGACCGTGAAACCCGTACCCCTGGGCACCGTGTACATTTGCAGCAACATATGCTTTTCGGCAATCCCTGAAGCTGTGCTTTGGGCTACTTATACTTCTGACCCCGAGCAGTAATTCCACCAAAGATGTCCGGCCTACACTCCACGAGTGTTCCGTGGGCTGGTATTTAGTGATTCAGCTTGAGGTCCCTTCGCGATCCCTGGTCCATTGGCCTGTGGGTCCCTGTGAAGGCAACTTTAACTTTCAGTGGGCTTCCCTGGTTGCTCCAGACGTGCCCTGACCCTCCATTGCTTGGAGAGTCGCCAGGACCTTGCTGGTCCTCACAGAAGCATCTTTCCTCTGACCGCGTGGGTTGCCATTGACAAGGCTTGTTGGTGTTCAATCCAGACACTGACCCCCCAGGACTCGACATCCTTTGTGGGACAGCTCACCTCCGGACTTTGGTTGTCGTCAGCGCCTCCTGGTCCCCGTGGCTGCAGAGTCAAGCTTCACCTCTTCCCACCTGAAGCACCCGACATCGGTGGGCATTCGATTGCTCCGCTCCTGGTCACGTGAAGTGACCCAGACTTTGTCCCCTCTGCTTTCAGGTTCTTCTCATCTACGATCCAGGCTTGGATCACACCAGACACTTTTCTTCTCCACGGCAGCAGTACTTTTTTGCATCACGACATTGAAAACGACGAGGGTTTCCGACACCACTTGACCCCTATGCACCCGGCTCCTCTGGGATAGGTAACACGGGTACCTCGGTATTCTCAAGGGTGCTGGCCTTAGAACCTTCTATGTATAGCTGGGTTTGCTTAAAGTCCTCTCCTAAGTGTCCTTAATCTTTAAATTTCCAACCCCGACTTTCCCATAGAGTTGTACGGAGCTCGCGCCTGTGTTCACACACTGCACCCGTCCTCCGTGGGTCCCCTGTGTCACTACCTTGGGTAGTTCCTTGGGGTCCCAGTGATTCTACGTGCTCTAGGCACTGTGTCTAGTCAAGTCGTGGTTGTTATACCACTTTCTTAGTATATGGTTTGGTCTCCCCCTGGAGCCCACTGTGTATTGTGCTATTTACTGTCATTCTAGTGATTTAATATTGTGTGCCTTGTTCTCTAATCTCATAAAGAGGTTAGTAGAGAGTGTTTAGTAATAAATACATATATTTTATATATACCTTGTGTGGTTCTCCTTTCATTTGGTCATTCAGGAGGCTATATACTGGTAAAACAAGCTGCTTTACAATCCTTCGAGACTTAGCCTGAAGGCTGCTCTCCATAGCTACCACTAGGATAGCTTTCAATAAAGGTTGTCTTTAACCTAGTCATCAATAAAGATCGTTTGGACTGGTGCAAGGTGCCCACTTTAATTAGTGGACAGCATATACCAGGCCAACTTCTCACATTGGTGTGCAGCAGTTGGGATTCAAGCTTGCTATTGTTTTACCAGATAATCTCATTGAGTGACTAACTGAAACCCACTAAAGGTACTTAGGTACATATAACTCAAGACTAGAATAAAGTAAGTTCTACTGAACTTAGAGTTGGGTAAGTCAAGGGCATAGCACACCCTTTCTCCAACTCAAGAGAGTTTCAGATCCCACTAGGGTAGGTAGGTGCATACACCACACCACACTAGTATGTCTTCTAGGCCAGAAGCCAGTGGGCCTCTGCCAACTAAGTATGACCACATCTCATTCCAGGAATTGAGAACCATGTGTACATCTAGAAAACTGAAGACAGGGAAAACCCAAACACCCAACGCCTCATAGAGGCTTTACTTTTAGATGACCTCAGAAAGACCCCAGGGTCTGATGAGGCAGGCAAAGGGGTGGGGCAGCAGAAGAGGAAAGGCCAGGAAGTGAAAACTTCTATGACCTGGACTCTGATGCTGGCCAGGAGGATCACACTGATCCTAACCTGGACAATCCAATTCTTCCTGAAGGTGAGGAAGGAGGCCTCAGTGGCCCTCTCTTTACCCCACCTGGAAGGGTTAACAGTTTACCAAGAAGATCAAGATCTCCTTCTCAGGAATCTAATCATTCTGGTACATCTGTAGGGAGCTCTGTTTCTCATAGGACCTCTGCCTCTCATAAAAGGGAGTCCTCTTATGAGAGGAAGTGCCAACTGCTTGAGTTTGAGAGAGCTAAGCTCAGAATCAAGAGAGAGCAATTGGCCTTAGATAGGGAATCCCTGGAGCTTCAGAGAGCTTCTAAAAAGTTGGGGCTAGAGCCACATGGTGGCAGCAACAGTGTCCCTAGGAGTAGAGAACATACTCATGACCATAGGAACCTGAACAAGATTGTCCCTCCCTACCAGAGTGGGGATGACATCCACAAATGGATAACTGCACTGGAGAGGGCCTGTAAGGTACAGAGGGTCCCTCAGGAGCAGTGGGCAGAAATCTTGTGGCTCTCCTTTGCAGACAAAGGTAGAGACAAGCTCCTCACTGTTAGAGAAGAGGATGCTGATAATTACAAAGTCTTTTAGAGTGCTCTGATTGATGGGTTTGGCTTAACCACTGAGCAATACAGGATCAAGTTCAGAGATACACAAAAGGCACAGACTCAAGACTGGGTTGACTTTGTAGATTGTGCTACTAAGGCTCTGGAAGGTTGGATACATGGCAGCAAGGTGCATGACTTTTTAGGATTGTACAATTTGATTATGAGGGAGCAGATCCTTAATAATTGTCAAAACCAGCTTTTACACCAGTACCTGGTGGACTCTGATCTGACCTCTCCCCAAGAATTGGGAAAGAAGGCAGACAAATGGGTCAGAACCAGAGTAAAGCCAAAGAATCAGGGTGGTGACCAGAAGAAAGATTCTTCCAAAAACCAAGAGAAAGGTGGGGATAAATCAAAAGATAAATCCACTACAGGGCCCCAAAAGTCCTCTTCTGGGGGTGGGTCCCAAACTCCTTCCTCCCCTGAAAAGAAACCTTATTGCCATATATGTAAGAAGCCTGGCCATTGGAAAAATGACCCCAGTTGCCCTAAGGCCAGCAATAAGGAAAATGTTCCTCCCAGCAATACTACCACTCCTCCTGGTACTACAAGTAGTAATCCCCCAGGTGGTAGTAATGCACCCAAAAAGTTAAGTAGGTTCTTATGGGGAACTGAGGTGGACCATGGATTAGAAAGGTCCCCCTCACAGGCCTCCTCAGTCTGTGATGGTGGCATGGGATTTGCCACTTTTACTGTCAGTCCTAATTCTTTGGGCAAGTACAGACAGGAGCCACTGATAAATGGTCGGAAAGCTTTGGCATTCAGGGATACAGGGGCTAGTGTCACCATGGTGACAGGGAAACTTGTCCCCCCTCAACAGCTTTTACCTGAGTTCAAGTACCAGGTGACCAACAATGATGGTATTAGAACAGATCATCCCATGGCCATAGTCAATCTCAGCTGGGGAGGGGTCACTGGCCCAAAGAGAGTGGCAGTGTCCCCGAACTGGCCTGTAGATTGCCTGTTGGGCAATGATCTGGAAATTTCAGCCTGGGCTGAAGTTGAATACCAGGCCCATTTAAGAATGTTAGGCCTCCCTGAGAAAGTTGGTGGGGCTCTTAGGGCCTCCACCCCATCCCAGGGAAATTTTGGAGAGGTGGAGCCTGAAAGAATGGCCCACTCTACTCCACAAGAGAGCAGAAGGGTCGAAGAAAAGTCTTCTTCCCCCCCAGACTATAGGTAAGAGTCAGCTTCCTCAGGGAACTGACCCTACCCCTAGTGAAGGAACTGCCCCAGAGGTGGTCAGGCCTGGCCTGGCAACACCCCTGATGGCAGGGGACCCTTCCAAGGTGGTACCCAGTCTGGAGCAGGTATCCTGCCCCTCTCTACCCTACCTCAATCAGCCTAGGGCTGCAGAGGTCAGGGAGGTCAGTGGACCCCTAAGGTCCCACTGTCCAGAGGAACCCCCTCATCAGCAGATTAGTGGCACCCAGTCTGGTAGCCCTAGCCAGGTGAAAATTCCTCAACCCACTGAGGGATCCCTCTTACCATTGAATAGGGACAACCCCCAGATGGACTCTGTTGGGCAAAGGCAAACCTGGGACCAAGTGGTTCCAAACCTACCATGTCCCCCCAGTGTTCCAACCAAAGGGACCCAGCCCCCAGCTGTAGGCAGCCAGAGGTTGACCCTTAGGGCCAGATACAACTCAGTCATGGAAAGAAAGGCCTCCATGGTGACCAGTGATCTGAGGAAGCTGAGACCAACTTTATTAGGGCCTCCCTTCTCGACTCAGACACCCCACCAACCTTTTTCTTTGCCAAAACACACTACAGGTAGTAACCCCAACTTTTGGAGAAAGACCAATACCCTTAGGGATAGGGACTCCTTAGTGGACCATAAGACAGGGGGTATCCATGCCAGTGCAGGATCTTCCTTATATGGCCACTTAGTCAATAAAGTCTCAAGTGGGCAAGGTTAGCCTTATTTCCTTTCGTTTGGGGGGGTTATGTAGGAAGGTGGAATCTGACTGCATGGTTGCCCCCATTTTTTTCTGGTGTTTTGCTGGTTTTTGACTAGTCTGACTGGGATCCTGCTAATCAGGACCCCAGTTTATCTGCTTACTCCCTAAATTGGTTGTGCCTGTACTTTAGGTACACTCCAGATTGGATTCTGGGGTACCCTTATAAGTCCCTAGTATATGGTATACTATGTACCCAGGGCATAGGTACCCCAGAGGCCTCCCAGGGGCTGCAGTATGTATTATGCCACCCCTGAGAGACCATTTAAAATGACACAACAGGTCTGCTACAGCAGCCTGTGTAAGGTGGTGCATGCACCCCTTACTTAGATATAGGTTCACTATATCTATCCTAATCACTGCACATATAAACCTATCAGTCACCCCTATGGCAGGTCTTATCAATCCTGAAGGCAGGGTGCTGGGTTTTATGTGAGAGGGTGCCCATGCATGAGCAGAGCCCCTCTGCAGCCTTCGGATTGTTTGTGATGCAGCCAACCATATATACTTAAGTGCATTATAACCTCGCGGTAAATGCTAACTTTAATATGGCTGCATGGAAACATGTCGTGTTTGGTGTCAAACACCTTGGAATCATACCTCCACGCCAGTAACTGGTGTGGGAGGTATGATTCCACCCTCCTAGAGGGAGAAATATGACAACACCGGTACACCCGGTACCAGCTTTCTTGACCCTGGCATCACAAAATGGATGCTGCCAGCCACAGACACGAGTCTGCCCTCCTGCTGCTGGACGAAACTCCGGCAGGGGAAGGTTTGACAATAGGTTTCCAGTCACAGGGAGGTGTGACCACCTCCCAGACAGGCTTTAGTGTATTGGGGCTGGGTGGGTGCACTCTGAGAGTGCTTTGATGTCTGCACTGGGGGCACATTTGGTGTCCCTGTGCATAGTCCAGCTCAAACCGGTTGCAGGAGCCATTTGCTCCTGCTCTGGTGTGAAACTGGACAAAGGACATGGGTGTAGCCACCCCTCTGTCCTGACCCTCCCATAGGTGGGTCCCCAGAGTTTGTCCCACCCCTTCCTTGGATATAAAAGAGGAACCCCTGACTACAGGATTTTGGATTTACCTGGACTAAACTCTGCTACAGAAATCAAGTACTTTTAATGATCTACACTTCGTTGGATGACAGAAGAATCTCCCTTGGAGTAAAGGAGTTACTCCCCTGCTGAGCAGGCACCTAAACGCATCTGACCAGTTTGCATCTACGAAGCTCCTGAAGGACTCCGAAGATTTCTGCAACACAGGAGGTGGGTTCCCAAGGTCTCTGAGGTTGATCTGCGATCTCAGCAATTCTGAGGCCCGTATCCCTCGTGGAGACCGTGAAACCCGTACACCTGGGCACCGTGTACATTTGCAGCAACATATGCTTTTCGGCGATCCCTGAAGCTGTGCTTTGGGCTACTTATACTTCTGACCCGAGCAGTAATTCCACCAAAGATGTCCGGCCTACACTCCACGAGTGTTCCGTGGGCTGGTATTTAGTGATTCAGCTTGAGGTCCCTTCGCGATCCCTGGTCCATTGGCCTGTGGGTCCCTGTGAAGGCAACTTTAACTTTCAGTGGGCTTCCCTGGTTGCTCCAGACGTGCCCTGACCCTCCATTGCTTGGAGAGTCCCCAGGACCTTGCTGGTCCTCACAGAAGCATCTTTCCTCTGACCGCGTGGGTTGCCATTGCCAAGGCTTGTTGGTGTTCAATCCAGACACTGACCCCCCAGGACTCGACATCCTTTGTGGGACAGCTCACCTCCGGACTTTGGTTGTCGTCAGCGCCTCCTGGTCCCGGTGGCTGCAGAGTCAAGCTTCACCTCTTCCCACCTGAAGCACCCGACATCGGTGGGCATTCGATTGCTCCGCTCCTGGTCACGTGAAGTGACCCAGACTTTGTCCCCTCTGCTTTCAGGTTCTTCTCATCTACGATCCAGGCTTGGATCACACCAGACACTTTTCTTCTCCACGGCAGCAGTACTTTTTTGCATCACGACATTGAAAACGACGAGGGTTTCCGACACCACTTGACCCCTATGCACCCGGCTCCTCTGGGATAGGTAACACGGGTACCTCGGTATTCTCAAGGGTGCTGGCCTTAGAACCTTCTATGTTTAGCTGGGTTTTCTTAAAGTCCTCTCCTAAGTGTCCTTAATCTTTAAATTTCCAACCCCGACTTTCCCATAGAGTTGTACGGAGCTCGCGCCTGTGTTCACACACTGCACCCGTCCTCCGTGGGTCCCCTGTATCACTACCTTGGGTAGTTCCTTGGGGTCCCAGCGATTCTACGTGCTCTAGGCACTGTATCTAGTCAAGTCGTGGTTGTTATACCACTTTCTTAGTATATGGTTTGGTCTCCCCCTGGAGCCCACTGTGTATTGTGCTATTTACTGTCATTCTAGTGATTTAATATTGTGTGCCTTGTTCTCTAATCTCATAAAGAGGTTAGTAGAGAGTGTTTAGTAATAAATACATATATTTTATATATACCTTGTGTGGTTCTCCTTTCATTTGGTCATTCAGGAGGCTATATACTGGTAAAACAAGCTGCTTTACAATCCTTCGAGACTTAGCCTGAAGGCTGCTCTCCATAGCTACCACTAGGATAGCTTTCAATAAAGGTTGTCTTTAACCTAGTCATCAATAAAGATCGTTTGGACTGGTGCAAGGTGCCCACTTTAATTAGTGGACAGCATATACCAGGCCAACTTCTCACATTGGTGTGCAGCGGTTGGGATTCAAGCTTGCTATTGTTTTACCAGATAATCTCATTGAGTGACTAACTGAAACCCACTAAAGGTACTTAGGTACATATAACTCAAGACTAGAATAAAGTAAGTTCTACTGAACTTAGAGTTGGGTAAGTCAAGGGCATAGCACACCCTTTCTCTAACTCAAGAGAGTTTCAGTTCCCACTAGGGTAGGTAGGTGCATACACCACACCACACTAGTATGTCTTCTAGGCCAGAAGCCAGTGGGCCTCTGCCAGCTAAGTATGACCACATCTCATTCCAGGAATTGAGAACCATGTGTACATCTAGAAAACTGAAGACAGGGAAAAACCCAAACACCCAACGCCTCATAGAGGCTTTACTTTTAGATGACCTCAGAAAGACCCCAGGGTCTGATGAGGCAGGCAAAGGGGGTGGGGCAGCAGAAGAGGAAAGGCCAGGAAGTAAAAACTTCTATGACCTGGACTCTGATGCTGGCCAGGAGGATCACACTTATCCTAACCTGGACAATCCAATTCTTCCTGAAGGTGAGGAAGGAGGCCTCAGTGGCCCTCTCTTTACCCCACCTGGAAGGGTTAACAGTTTACCAAGAAGATCAAGATCTCCTTCTCAGGAATCTAATCATTCTGGTACATCTGTAGGGAGCTCTGTTTCTCATAGGACCTCTGCCTCTCATAAAAGGGAGTCCTCTTATGAGAGGAAGTGCCAACTGCTTGAGTTTGAGAGAGCTAAGCTCAGAATCAAGAGAGAGCAATTGGCCTTAGATAGGGAATCCCTGGAGCTTCAGAGAGCTTCTAAAAAGTTGGGGCTAGAGCCCCATGGTGGCAGCAACAGTGTCCCTAGGAGTAGAGAACATACTCATGACCATAGGAACCTGAACAAGATTGTCCCTCCCTACCAGAGTGGGGATGACATCCACAAATGGATAACTGCACTGGAGAGGGCCTGTAAGGTACAGAGGGTCCCTCAGGAGCAGTGGGCAGAAATCTTGTGGCTCTCCTTTGCAGACAAAGGTAGAGACAAGCTCCTCACTGTTAGAGAAGAGGATGCTGATAATTACAAAGTCTTTAAGAGTGCTCTGATTGATGGGTTTGGCTTAACCACTGAGCAATACAGGATCAAGTTCAGAGATACACAAAAGGCACAGACTCAAGACTGGGTTGACTTTGTAGATTGTGCTACTAAGGCTCTGGAAGGTTGGATACATGGCAGCAAGGTGCATGACTTTTTAGGATTGTACAATTTGATTATGAGGGAGCAGATCCTTAATAATTGTCAAAACCAGCTTTTACACCAGTACCTGGTGGACTCTGATCTGACCTCTCCCCAAGAATTGGGAAAGAAGGCAGATAAATGGGTCAGAACCAGAGTAAAGCCAAAGAATCAGGGTGGTGACCAGAAGAAAGATTCTTCCAAAAACCAAGAGAAAGGTGGGGATAAATCAAAAGATAAATCCACTACAGGGCCCCAAAAGTCCTCTTCTGGGAATGGGTCCCAAACTCCTTCCTCCCCTGAAAAGAAACCTTATTGCCATATATGTAAGAAGCCTGGCCATTGGAAAAATGACCCCAGTTGCCCTAAGGCCAGCAATAAGGAAAATGTTCCTCCCAGCAATACTACCACTCCTCCTGGTACTACAAGTAGTAATCCCCCAGGTGGTAGTAATGCACCCAAAAAGTTAGGTAGGTTCTTATGGGGAACTGAGGTGGACCATGGATTAGAAAGGTCCCCCTCACTGGCCTCCTCAGTCTGTGATGGTGGCATGGGATTTGCCACTTTTACTGTCAGTCCTAATTCTTTGGGCAAGTACAGACAGGAGCCACTGATAAATGGTCGGAAAGCTTTGGCATTCAGGGATACAGGGGCTAGTGTCACCATGGTGACAGTGAAACTTGTCCCCCCTCAACAGCTTTTACCTGAGTTCAAGTACCAGGTGACCAACAATGATGGTATTAGAACAGATCATCCCATGGCCATAGTCAATCTCAGCTGGGGAGGGGTCACTGGCCCAAAGAGAGTGGCAGTGTCCCCGAACTGGCCTGTAGATTGCCTGTTGGGCAATGATCTGGAAATTTCAGCCTGGGCTGAAGTTGAATACCAGGCCCATTTAAGAATGTTAGGCCTCCCTGAGAAAGTTGGTGGGGCTCTTAGGGCCTCCGCCCCATCCCAGGGAAATTTTGGAGAGGTGGAGCCTGAAAGAATGGCCCACTCTACTCCACAAGAGAGCAGAAGGGTCGAAGAAAAGTCTTCTTCCCCCCCAGACTATAGGTAAGAGTCAGCTTCCTCAGGGAACTGACCCTACCCCTAGTGAAGGAACTGCCCCAGAGGTGGTCAGGCCTGGCCTGGCAACACCCCTGATGGCAGGGGACCCTTCCAAGGTGGTACCCAGTCTGGAGCAGGTATCCTGCCCCTCTCTACCCTACCTCAATCAGCCTAGGGCTGCAGAGGTCAGGGAGGTCAGTGGACCCCTAAGGTCCCACTGTCCAGAGGAACCCCCTCATCAGCAGATTAGTGGCACCCAGTCTGGTAGCCCTAGCCAGGTGAAAATTCCTCAACCCACTGAGGGATCCCTCTTACCATTGAATAGGACAACCCCCAGATGGACTCTGTTGGGCAAAGGCAAACCTGGGACCAAGTGGTTCCAAACCTACCATGTCCCCCCAGTGTTCCAACCAAAGGGACCCAGCCCCCAGCTGTAGGCAGCCAGAGGTTGACCCTTGGGGCCAGATACAACTCAGTCATGGAAAGAAAGGCCTCCATGGTGACCAGTGATCTGAGGAAGCTGAGACCAACTTTATTAGGGCCTCCCTTCTCTACTCAGACACCCCACCAACCTTTTTCTTTGCCAAAACACACTACAGGTAGTAACCCCAACTTTTGGAGAAAGACCAATACCCCTAGGGATAGGGACTCCTTAGTGGACCATAAGACAGGGGGTATCCATGCCAGTGCAGGATCTTCCTTATATGGCCACTTAGTCAATAAAGTCTCAAGTGGGCAAGGTTAGCCTTATTTCCTTTCGTTTGGGGGGGGGTTATGTAGGAAGGTGGAATCTGACTGCATGGTTGCCCCCATTTTTTTCTGGTGTTTTGCTGGTTTTTGACTAGTCTGACTGGGATCCTGCTAATCAGGACCCCAGTTTATCTGCTTACTCCCTAAATTGGTTGTGCCTGTACTTTAGGTACACTCCAGATTGGATTCTGGGGTACCCTTATAAGTCCCTAGTATATGGTATACTATGTACCCAGGGCATAGGTACCCCAGAGGCCTCCCAGGGGCTGCAGTATGTATTATGCCACCCCTGAGAGACCATTTAAAATGACACAACAGGTCTGCTACAGCAGCCTGTGTAAGGTGGTGCATGCACCCTTACTTAGATATAGGTTCACTATATCTATCCTAATCACTGCACATATAAACCTATCAGTCACCCCTATGGCAGGTCTTATCAATCCTGAAGGCAGGGTGCTGGGTTTTATGTGAGAGGGTGCCCATGCATGAGCAGAGCCCCTCTGCAGCCTTCGGATTGTTTGTGATGCAGCCAACCATATATACTTAAGTGCATTATAACCTCGCGGTAAATGCTAACTTTAATATGGCTGCATGGAAACATGTCGTGTTTGGTGTCAAACACCTTGGAATCATACCTCCCACACCAGTAACTGGTGTGGGAGGTATGATTCCAACCTCCTAGAGGGAGAAATATGACAGCACTGGTACACCCGGTACCAGCGTTCTTGACCCTGGCATCACAAAATGGATGCTGCCAGCCACAGACACGAGTCTGCCCTCCTGCTGCTGGATGAAACTCCGGCAGGGGAAGGTTTGACAATAGGTTTCCTGTCACAGGGAGGTGTGACCACCTCCCAGACAGGCTTTAGTGTATTGGGGCTGGGTGGGTGCACTCTGAGAGTGCTTTGATGTCTGCACTGGGGGCACGTTTGGTGTCCCTGTGCATAGTCTAGCTCAAACCAGGTGCAGGAGCCATTTGCTCCTGCTCTGGCGTGAAACTGGACAAAGGACATGGGTGTAGCCACCCCAAATGGCTCCTGCAACCGGTAGCCACCCCTCTGTCCTGACCCTCCTGTAGGTGGGTCCCCAGAGTTTGTCCCACCCCTTCCTTGGGTATAAAAGAGGAACCCCTGACTACAGGATTTTGGATTTACCTGGACTAAACTCTGCTACAGAAACCAAGTACTTTTGACAATCTACACTTCGTTGGACGACAGAAGAATCTCCCTTGGAGTAAAGGAGTTACTCCCCTGCTGAGCAGGCACCTAAACGCATATGAGCGGTTTGCATTTACGAAGCTCCTGAAGGACTCCGAAGATTTCTGCAACACAGGAGGTGGGTTCCCGAGGTCTCTGAGGTCGATCTGCGCTCTCAGCAATTCTGAGGCCTGTATCCCTCGTGGGGACCGTGAAACCCGTACCCCTGGGCACCGTGTACATTTTCAGCAGCATATGCTTTTCGGCGATCCCTGAAGCTGTACTTTGGGCTACTTGTAGTCCTGACCCCGAGCAGTAATTCCACAGAGAAGGTGGCAAAAATATATAATGTCTTCCCAGCAGAAGCATGCCAGGGGAAGAGCTTAGAACCTAGGAAGGAGAAGAAATTCACAGGGGAAATGTTCAAGGAATTTAAAATGTTAGAACTAGATGAACTAAAAACTATAGCCAAAGGAATTAAATCTGGCTCCCCACGAGATCCTGCCCGTCCAGAACAACTCCTGATGGGAGCAGATCTTATCATGCCTTATATTTCTGAGCTAATTACTACCTCGTTCCAGAAGGGAGAAGTTCCCATTAGCTGGAAACAAGCGATAGTGCGTCCGTTGAAAAAAAAAACATTAATAGACCAAGCAGTCTTAGAAAATTTACGCCCAATTTCACTGCTACCATTCGTCGCGAAGATCGCGGAAAAAGTAGCAAATAAACAGCTAACCAACCATATTCAGAAAAATGATTTACTACACCCCTCCCAATCTGGCTTTAGAGCGGCCCACTCAACGGAGTCAGATCTGCTCCTGGCTACTGACACAATGAGACGCTGTGCGGACGAGGGGCAGATAGCGGCAATGATCCTGTTAGACTTAAGTGCGGCTTTCGATACCGTCTCACATGGGCTGCTTTTGCATAGACTAGAGGAATGTGGTATAGAAGGTACCGTATTACGTTGGATGGCATCCTTCCTCTCGTCACGTAGTTTTCAAGTCCTACAGCAATCGCAACTATCTAAGAGTATCTTACTGCCCCAGGGAGTCCCACAGGGATCAATTCTGAGTCCCACGTTATTTAATCTATATGTGGGACCACTGGCAGAGCTAGTGGAAAAACATCATGTTACCATCGTATCGTACGCTGATGACACTCAGTTAATTGTGACATTATCAGGAAACAATAAACAGACAGCGCTCAATTTTACTAGGTGTTTAGAAGAGGTAGCAAGATGGATGTCTAATCACTGCCTGAAATTGAACGGGAATAAAACAGAGGTAATGATAGTGGGCAATGCACCGAATATATTGTCCTCTGCATGGTGGCCGGAATCACTGGGACAAGTACCTAATCCCAAAATGGAAGTAAAAAATTTGGGAGTTTGGTTCGACCCTAAACTGTCTTTTGATGCCCAAATACAGAAAGTAGTGGGTAAATGTTTTGGCATTCTAAAAATTCTGAGAAAAATTCTTGAGCTACTACCACCTAATGCAAGGAAAACCATAGTGCATGCCCTGGTGACTGCCCAATCGGACTATGGGAACGTACTGTATCTGGGAACACCAAAAAAGGGGCTAGCCAAATTGCAGGTGGTGCAAAATGCGGCGGCCCGGTTGGTACTGGGTCTCCCCAGAAGAGCTTCTACAAGGAAAGCCCTGCAGGACTTACATTGGCTGCCGGTGGAGAAGAGGGTTCTGTTCAAGTCAATGTGTTATTGCCATAAAATTCTTGCAAAAAAAGGTCAGCGGTACCTGCACCCTTTAATAACACAATATATTCCAGGCCGCAATCTATGATCAGAAGGAAGGGCGCTAGTGAAGGTTCCAAGAGTTCAGAGGGCAAGAATGGGGGCACGGTCCTTCAGATATCTTGCGGCAAAATCTTGGAATGGGCTCCCGGAAACCCTAAGAATGGAACCATGTTATGTTATGTTACAAATATTTGTAGAGCGCACTAACACCAGGCGGTTTCATGGCGCTAAGAGCGGGGGGCGACAATAGTATGATGACAGAAGCTTTACTCATATGCCTGAGAGAACAGGAGGGTCTTAAGAAGTGTTCTAAATTGGGCGTAAGAGGTTACTAACCTCAGTCCAATGGGAAGAGAGTTCCAGAATTGAGGGGCCAGAAAAGAAAATCCAAGACCACCGTGTTTCTTGCGTTTAAAGGTGGGGGTGGTGAGCAGATTCAGATGGGAGGAGCGAAGTTCGCGAGAGGGGGCATAGCGATGGATCTTAGATGAAATGAATGCTGGGCCATGGCCGGCAAGGACTTTAAAGATGGTGCAGCCCAGTTTAAATGCACAGCGTTTAGCCACCGGAAGCCAATGGAGGCTCTTCATCAGGGGGCGGACATGTTGGTATCTAGGTTGATGAAAAATGAGCCTGGCTGCTTGGTTTTGTACCAGTTGCAAACGGTGGAGTTGGTATGCCGGAATACCGACATAGAGCGAGTTGGCATAATCAACACGAGAGATGACCAAGGCCAGAATGACTAAGGTCAAGGCCTTGGTGGTCAGAAATCTACAGATCTTCCGAATTCTGCGTAGATGGAAAAAGCAGGTAGATACCACTGCACTAATCTGAGATTGCATAGACAAGTCGTTGCTGATTATGACCCCTAGACTTTTTACAGATTTTACTGGGCGAGGCGGACTACCTAGGAGAGGAGGCCAGAAATTAGAATTCCATGGGTTGGCGATACCTCCAGTCAGGATCAGCTCAGTTTTATCGGGGTTAAGTTTTAATTGGTTAGCATTCATCCATTCGCTAATATAGCACATGGTGGACTGGAAATTGGATACTGAGGTGTTGGAAGAGTCAATTTCGAACACCAGCTGGAGGTCGTCTGCATAGTTGAAAGTTACAACTGTACTTTTGCGTAAGGACCAGATCAAAGGTAGCATGTACAGATTAAACAGGAGAGGCGAGAGGGAGGAACCCTGGGGGACCCCACAAGACAGCCTAGCTTTTTTGGCTGAGAAGTTGGCGAGATGGACTGCCTGAAATCGGTTGTGTAGGAAAGAGGAGATCCACTTCAGAGCCAGGCCCTGGATGCCAGCATTACTGACACGATCGATCAGGAGGTCATGATCGACCGTGTCAAAGCGGCTGACAAATCCAGAAGTACCAGGGCCTGGGTGATGTTTTTATCGGCCCCTCTCCTAAGCTCGTCCATAACTGCTAGGATGACTGACTCCGTGGAGTGTGCTGGTCTAAAGCCTGCCTGATGGGGATCAAGGAACTGAGAATGCTCAATAAATGAGCTCAGACAGTGCTACATGGGCCTCTAAGATCTTACTAAGATAGGGGAGTAAAGAAATTGGGCGGAAGTTGCTCAGGACCAGGTGGTCAGCGTTGGGTTTCTTCAGGATAGGGACAATTTCAGCATGTTTAAAAGTGTCTAGAACAGTGCCTTGATTAAGAGAGTTATTAAGGAGTGAGAGGGGCGGGTCTGGGTAGGTAAGGAAAGCCTCTTGTAGGATGTGAGGGGGGCAGCAGTCAGTAGGGGAGCCTGATCCAATTTTTTTTAGTAGGACAAGAAATTCTTCCCTAGAGATCGGGGGGATTTGATCCAGCACAAAGGGATTTTTGCATGTGATAGGAGAGGCAGTTGAGAGTGTGGGAGAAGGAATACTGCTTTTAATGGTGGCAATTTTCTCGATGAAATACGAGTTCAGGGAGTCACATAGTGATTGTGAGGGGACAGGTTTAGCTATCACTCTATCAGGTTGTGTAAGCTCGTCGACTACAGAGAAAATATCCTTGGTCTTAGTAGCTGAGTTCATAATTTTAGAGGAGAAGTAAGTTGCCTTGGTCTGGAGGATAGAGTTTTTATAGTTTTTTAGCAGGGTAGCATAGATGGCTTTTTTTTCAGGGGCATAATCTAGTCTCCAGCTGCGCTCGGCTTGCCTAAGGGCCAATTTTTTTTATTTTCAAATCTTCAGAGAACCAGCATTGAGCATCATGAGGGCGTTTAAGTTTGGTTCTCTTAAAAGGAGCAACGCTGTCACTGGCTGATACAAGCCATTGCTCGATGCTTGTTGCCTGATTGCAAAGGGAATCTTGTTCAGTTGGTAAAGTGGCTTTTAATAGTGTACAGAAATCACCAATATTGGCCCGATTCCAGTTTCTAGCCAGGTGATTACCAGTCAGGGAAGGTTTAGTGAGGGGGATACAGGCCATGGTGAATATGATGTGATAATGATCTGACCATGTACATGGGGAGATTAAAGATTGTGTGATTTCCAAGTTGGAAGTCCAGACTTGGTCCAGGATATGTCCTTTAATGTGGGTGGCATTGTGTACATGTTGGATGCAATTCATACCTGATAGGAGATCTGTGAATTCTGCGGAGCTGGCACTCTCCTAAGCATCAGTGGGCCAGTAATTAAAGTCTCCGATAATAATGATCCTGGCATGGTTAATAACTAGTTGGGAAATCATTTCACCTAGCAGTTGGGGAAATGAGGGCATGTGGTGGGGAGGTCGGTAGAAAAGAGCACAGACAAAGGGGAACTGGGGCGATTCAAATTTCAAAATGAGGCTGTCGACCGAGGGTATACCAGCGATCCCTAAAGCCGTGAACCTGAGTTTATGGTGGATAATGGCTGCAACCCCGCCCCCGGGCTTACCCGAGGGCCTATTGGCCTGAAGTATGTAATAGCCTTTGGGAACTGCTGCGAGGATGTCAGGGGCCGACTCGGTAGTGAGCCAGGTTTCGGATAAAAGAAGGATGTCCGGTTTGTCAGAGTCAAGGAGCTGAAAGATTTCGAGTTGATGCCTCACCATAGAGCGGGTGTTTAAGTAGCTAATTACTAGGGTCCCTTCTGCCTGATATACGGGGGTGGTGATTTCAGGTGGGTCCTTATGGGAGACGAGAGATCCCTGCTCAACAGGAGGGGCAGGGAGCTCTGGAAGGGAATCTCTGAGGTTGAGGATCCCAGTTTTGTTAATAAGATCCCTGGCACTAATGCTGATGGGCCAGTTCCTGTGTAAATGTCTCAGCTCAGATGCTGTGTAAGTAATAAAATGGGCATAGTGCTTGACCCCTGGCCCCGCCCGGCCGCGGATGGGCGCAGACGGGCTTCCCTTTGGCGCGCCGGCGGAGCGCCCGCTGCGCGCGTCCGCTGCGCGAGGGAAAAGGCATGCCAGCTAAATAATGCTGGGAGAGCTAGAGCGCTGACCGATGGCTCCGCTCCTAACAACTCCCAGCTGCCTGGAGTGGAGAATCAGAGGCGCCGGCACCCTCCACGACAAGCGGGGAAACCCCGTGGTGGACCGGGATGCAGGCGTTTGACCCAGGGGGAAGCGAGTAAAAAGAGTAAAGGTAGGGAACAGCGAGATTCGGTAACAGAGGCGCTAAGGTTAAAAGCGGTTCAAAAATCAAGTAAGTTTAAAAGCACAGATTCAATTTTAAAAGCACAGATACAGTTATTTTAACAAAATACGAATTCAATTTTAAAAAAGCACAGGTTCCAGATTCAGTGCACAGAGTTAAAACAAGTTAAAAATTCAACTCAGGGCTAAATGATCAAGCGAAAATAATCGGCATTAAAGAGCGCAACTGACATGAAACAAAATTTAGAAAAAAGCTAAAAACATGGCTATTCTCCTCTGCATCCTAAAGTGAATGATAACGACAGGATTGTGTCGGTAGGTAGTTCAAGTGACGTGTCTAGGGCCGTCTCTTTCTAGCGAGTCCGTTCAGCACGGGGACACGCCGGTTGGCGTAACCATGCGCTTTAGAAATGAAAAAATAAATTTCCGGCCTACACTCTACGAGTGTTCCGTGGGCTGGTATTTAGTGATTCAGCTTGAGGTCCCTTCGCGATCCCTTGTCCGTTGGCCTGTGGGTCCCTGTGAAGGCAACTTTAACTTTCAGTGGTCTTCCCTGGTTGCTCCAGACATGCCCTGACTCTCCATTGCTTGGAGAGTCCCCAGGACCTTGCTGGTCCTCACAGCAGCATCTTTCCTCTGACCGCGTGGGTTGCCGTTGCCAAGGCTTGCTGGTGTTCAATCCGTACACTGACCCCCCAGCACTCGACATCCTTCATGGTACAGCTCACCTCTGGACTTTGGTTGTCATCAGCGCCTCCTGGTCCCCGTGGCTGCAGAGGCAAGCTTCACCTCTTCTCACCTGAAGCACCCGACATCGGTGGGCATTCGATTGCTCCGCTCCTGGTCACGTGAAGTGACCCAGACTTTGTCCCCTCTGCTTTCAGGTTCTTCTCATCTCCGATCCAGGCTTGGATCACACCGGACACTTTTCTTCTCCACAGCAGCAGTACTTTTTCGCATCACGCCATTGAAAACGACGAGGGTTTCCGACACCACTTGACCCCTATGCACCTGGCTCCTCTGGAATAGGTAACACGGGTACCTCAGTACTCTCAAGGGTGCTGGCCTTAGAACCTTCTATGTTTAGCTGGGTTTGCTTAAAGTCCTCTCCTAAGTGTCCTTAATCTTTAAATTTCCAACCGCGACTTTCCCATAGAGTTGTACGGAGCTCGCGCCTGTGTTCACACACTGCACCCGTCCTCCGTGGGTCCCCTGTGTCACTACCTTGGGTGGTTCCTTGGGGTCGCAGCGATTCTACGTGCTCTAGGCACTGTGTCTAGTCAAGTCGTGGTTGTTATACCACTTTCTTAGTATATGGTTTGGTCTCCCCTGGAGCCCACTGTGTATTGTGCTGTTTACTGTCGTTCTAGTGATTTAATATTGTGTGCCTTGTTCTCTAATCTCATAAAGAGGTTAGTAGAGAGTGTTTAGTAATAAATACATATATTTTATATATACCTTGTGTGGTTCTCCTTTCATTTGGTCATTCAGGAGGTTATATACTGGTAAAACAAGCTGCTTTACATTCCTTCGAGACTTAGCCTGAAGGCTGCTCTCCATAGCTACCACTAGGATAGCATTCAATAAAGGTTGTCTTTAACCTAATCATCAATAAAGGTCGTTTGGACTTGTCCAAGGTGCCCACTTTCATTAGTGGACAGCATATACCAGGCCAACTTCTCACACTAGCTAGCAGAGTTGTCTTCCTTGCTCCTTCCCTTCCATTCCCTACCCACTCTTGTCCATGTTGCTTCTTCCCTCATACACCAAACCCTGTTGCTTCTTCCCTCCAACCCCCATCCTCCCTTTGTCTGTGATGCACCCCACCACCATCCACCATAAAAAAGAGAGCTATGACATGGCGTGCTGGCTCCTTCACAGCACTTTTTTATAACAACTTTTAGCCACGCTGCACAGCTGACACGCTGCTCTTCAACATGCCTAGAAGACATTCGCAAAGCCAATAGCTTTCACATAGGAGAAACCAATGCTTGTTACTTTTACTGTTAAAGGTGCCTTTGTGTGAAAGTGCTTCCACAACCTTGAGCGATGTCTCTTTAAACACGCCTTTTAGAGCTCATGCATATGCATGAAGAGTCATAACCTAACACACAAGAATCAGTGATACAATATGTTAGCCAAAATTTACTTTACAAAGAGTTGTTTTGGAAGCTGTAAGGAGCAACAATTTGATGCTTGTAAGATATACTTAGACCCATAATACAGGAGTTGTCCAATAAGATAATTCAAAAATAGGGTATTATCAGCTTCCCTTCTAATCTGCTTGTTTGTTTTGAAGTGATGTCCCTCTCAAGCTAGCACTCTACCAAATGTTTGAATAAAAACATAATACTGCTGTTTTCACAGAGCTCAATTTATACACCAAAGTCCTTGAGAAATTGCCTGATTAATTAGTCAATCTCAAACATGGCTCTCCAACAGAACTAACATTTCTGATCAGAGGGCTATTTTTAACACAGACAATTTAAAATATTCTCAGTTTACTCAGTTTTTAGCATCCAGTTAGAAATTGGGTTTGTGGTTGGCAGAGGTATGCACCCTGTCCAAGCAGGAACCACACTCTAAGTCAGGGTGAGTCATATGCACACCCTAAGCCAACCTGTGCTCACCCTCTGGTAGCATGACACAGAGCAGTCAGGCTTAACTTAACCCCTTCGCTGCTAGGCCTTTCCCCCCCTGTGCTAAGCCTTTTTATGGCTATTTGGGGTAGTTCGCGCTTAGGCCTCTGTAACTTTTTGACCACATAAGGTATCCATGCCAAATTTGCGTCCTTTTTTTCCAAAATCATGGGGATTTGAAAGGTACCCAGGGTTTGTGGATTCCCCTGGAGGGGACCCAGAAATTAGCCAAAATAGAGGTAAATCCTTTTTTTTGGGGGGGGGGGGAAATGGGAAAAAAGGGCTCCAGATGAAAGCATCTGGTTTTTTCCCTGCAAATGGTATCAAAAAAGGGATTGTGGTGCTGAAATCACCATCTTCCCAGCTTTCAGGGACAAGCAGACTTTTGACAGAAAACCGACATTTTTTACACAGTTTTGGCATTTTTCTGGGACATAGCCTATTTTTGCTATTTTTGTGCTTTCAACCTCCTTCCAGTTAATGGTAGAAATGGGTATGAAAGCAATAATGGATCCTGGAAAGCTATACATTTTAGAAAAGTAGACAACATTCTGAATTCAGAAAGGGGTCATTTGTGTAGATCCTTCAAGGTTTCTTTATAGAAACTAACAGTTAAATATAGGAAAAATTGAAAATTTGTTGGAAAAAACAGCTGTTTGTGTCAACGTTTTCACCTGTAACTTTTTCTAATTATGACAGCTGTTTGAAAGCAATATATCGTTACATCCACTGGACCTTTCTGGTTGTGGGGATATATAGGACTTGTAGGGTCACTAAGAACCCAATGAACCCAGAGCCAATAACTGAGCAGCGACTTGCAATGATTTTTTATTATATTCCGGGTATATAGCAATTAATCTGGGAAAATGTATACATGGAAAAATCGGTATGAAAGACACCTATGTATTCTGAAATGGGAACAAAATATAGAGTTTAGAAACAGTAGATATTTGCACATTTCCGAAATTGGGAATACCCATACTAGCATGAGAATTATAGGACATTTTTCAAAATGACTTCTTTTTTACACATTGTCTTTCATTTGGAAGGCAGAAATGCATCGAAAGTCAATAGGTAATAACAGTTGCTCTACAATTCTGTGTTACCCTAAGTCTCCCGATAAAAATGGTACCTCACTTGTGTGGGTAGGCTTAGTGCCCACGACAGGAAACGGCTCAAAATGTAACGTGGACACACCACATTTTCACAATGAAAAATTACCCCTTTTTTGCAAAGTGCCTAGCTGTAGTTTTTTAACCCTAGCTCTGCCGGCACCTAGGGAAACCTAGCAAACCTATACATTTTTGAAAACTAGACATCCAGAGAAATCCAGGATGGGGTGACTGGACTGGCTCTCACCAGGTCCTGTTACCCAGAATCCCTTGCAAACCTAAAAAATTGTCAAAAAAAACACATTTTCCTCAAATTTCTGTGCTGCAAAGTTCTGGAATCAGCGTGGATCCACAAAATTCCACACACCCCGCATTCCCCAAAGTCTTCCGAGAAAAATGGTACCTCACTTGTGTGGGTAGGCCTAGTGCCCGCGACAGGAAACGGCCCAAAACGCAAGTTGGACACACCACATTTTCACAGTGAAAAATGACCCTTTTTTTGCAAAGTGCCTAGCTGTAGTTTTTGAACCCTAGCTCCGCCGGCACCTAGGAAAACCTAGCAAAACTATACATTTTTGAAAACTAGACACCAAGGGGAATCCAGGATGGGGTGACTTGACTGGCTCTCACCAGGTTCTGTTACCCAAAATCCCTTGCAAACCTAAAGAATTGTAAAAAAAAAACACATTTTCCTCACATTTCTGTGGTGCAAAGTTCTGGAATCTGCGTGGATCCACAAAATTCCACACACCCCGCATTCCCCAAAGTCTTCCGAGAAAAATGGTACCTCACTTGTGTGGGTAGGCCTAGTGCCCGTGACAGGAAACGGCCCAAAACAAAGATGGACACACCACATTTTCACAGTGAAAAATGACCCTTTTTTAGCAAAGTGCCTAGCTGTAGTTTTTAAACCCTAGCACTGCTGCCACCTAGGGAAACCTAGCAAACCTATACATTTTTGAAAACTAGACATGCAGGGGAATCCAGGATGGGGTGACTTGACTGGCTCTCACCAGGTTCTGTCACCCAGAATCCCTTGCAAACCTAATAAATTGTCAAATAAAACACATTTTCCTCACATTTTCCTCACCCACCCTGCGTTCCCCAAAGTCTTCCGAGAAAAATGGTACCTCACTTGTGTGGGTAGGCCTAGTGCCCGCGACAGGAAACGGCCCAAAACGCAAGGTGGACACACCACATTTTCACAGTGAAAAATGACCCTTTTTTAGCAAAGTGCCTAGCTGTAGTTTTTAAACCCTAGCACTGCCGGCACCTAGGGAAACCTAGCAAACCTATACATTTTTGAAAACTAGACATGCAGGGGAATCCAGGATGGGGTGACTTGACTGGCTCGCACCAGGTTCTGTTACCCAGAATCCCTTGCAAACCTAAACAATTGACAAAAAAAACAAATTTTCCTGACATTTCTGTGGTGCAAAGTTCTGGAATCTGCGGGGATCCACAAAATTCTACCCACCCCACGTTCCCCAAAGTCTTCCGAGAAAAATGGTACCTCACTTGTGTGGGTAGGCCTAGTGCCCACGACAGGAAACAGCCCAAAACGCAAGGTGGACACACCACATTTTTACAGTGAAAAATGACCCTTTTTTTGCAAAGTGCCTAGCTGTAGTTTTTTAACCCTAGCTCTGCCGGCACCTAGGGAAACCTAGCAAACCTATACATTTTTGAAAACTAGACACCCAGGGAAATCCAGGATGGGGTGACTTGACTGGCTCTCACCAGGTTCTGTTACCCAGACTCCCTTGCAAACCTAAAAAATTGTCCAAAAAAACACATTTTCCTCACATTCCTGTGGTGCAAAGTTCTGGAATCTGCGTGGATCCACAAAATTTCACCGACCCCGCGTTCTCCAAAGTCTTCCGAGAAAAATGGTACCTCACTTGTGTGGGTAGGCCTAGTGCCCGCGACAGGAAATGGCCCAAAACGCAAGATGGACACACCACATTTTCACAGTGAAAAATGACCCTTTTTTGCAAAGTGCCTAGCTGTAGTTTTTTAACCCTAGCTCCGTCGGCACCTAGGGAAACCTAGCAAACCTATACTTTTTTGAAAACTAAACACCCAGGGGAATCCAGGATGGGGTGACTTGACTGGCTCATACAACTCGTTTCCGCTGCGCTCTAAGTAAACCACTGGAGTTTATTAGTTTTATATGTTGCTCATACCTCAGGATCTAGTTATTACTTCTTTAACTAAACCTTCTGCTGATCAAACAGTTCTTTTCCTCTGGTCAATGGACCAGTTAGGTAAAACTAGTTGATGGCGATAATTGACATCACCTATTATGCATTTAATAAGTATAAAATAATGACAAACTCAATAAGTTTTTAAATCTTTATCTAAAATTAGGGGTTTTGAACCATCTCAAAGCGTTTCAGTACAAACACCCTCATTTGCGGGAGTGCCAATTCAAAAATATTTCAGATAACATTTATCAATTCAGATCCACACAATAACTATGCTCAGAAAGAAGAGGATAGAGACAGAAGAGCATTTATCAAACGATGAATTTCATAATTACCAAAGTATGGTGTGAAGACCAACCCCCTGGCCAGAGGGCTGGTAAGGGTCTCCCAGTGACAGATCAGGAGACAAAGGCTTCAGGACAGGAATCAGGACAGGATACTTCACCTCTCTAATTACCGACGGCTACGTCACACCCCTCTCTGACACTCTCTTCCTCCTCGTGGTTCTTCCACGATTCCTCTAAACCCTCCCAAATTAAGTAGATGGTTCTGCATTCGGTTTCTTCATCAGCATTTCAGAGCACCACCCCGATACACCCCGATGTCAGGCTTCTTCAACGCGCAAAGCTCGCTCAACCCGACTTGATTTTATCTACATGGTAAATTTTTGGAAAAACTATTCCAAAATAACAGCTTCCGTACCATCTTGCAGGTAACCTGTAGTAGGCATTATTCCCACAAACATAATATACTCCTGGAAACACATGATCAGTTCCCCCTTTTAGTCCCCATCCTCATAATATTAGGAAGTTATGTTCACATTCACTGGAACCAATGTAATTATTGTTATAATCTGTCTTTAATCTATGGAGGCACAATTTTCCCCTTTTCACAAAGTCCAGGGACATCGCAGCATGAGCCTTGCCACTTGCATAGATTCCCTCCTTCCCAACCCATGGAGGTACATGGGTTTTCTGTGTAGTTGCCTTCTTCATTAAATCCTGTCTCCTTTCTTCTACTAAATCTAAAAACTCTTTTTCTTCTTTTCTTAATGTACATGTTAGATTGTCTTCGTGTGCCTGAACTAAATCTATTGAACTCATGGTTATGAAAAATTCACCCATAAATCGTGCATTTTTACTACTAACTACTGGATTCATATTCTTTCTAATAGGAAGTTCAGGAAATATTACATCTAAGTTAGAATAATAATACTGCAATTTCCCTGTAGTGTAAAATAAACTGGACAAAATACTACATGACACACCATACGTTAAAGGTATATGGTGATACGTCATCCCTTCTGATACTGATAAGGACAACTTCATACATACATAGCAGTTGTTAATTTGCATAGTGCTAACATACTGAAATAATAATTTAATAAACACAATAGAGGACGTATTATAGTCTGATTCAGTATGATAATTTGCCTCATCTTCCACTCCTATTTCTATTTTAGTTTCTCTTAATCTATCTACTTTAACATTAATATCTGTATTATTATTGTCACTTGTTTCCATTATCAAAGGTACTCCTACTGTTAGGGATAACCATCCTAATATCGCTAATAAAATACTACAAAAACAAAATCTAAGACACTTGCTTTTAACTCCACATTTTGGTTTTCCAATAACTTCATTGTCGGCCATTTTGTCTCTTAAGAAAATTTCTTTTCTCTTATTTTTTTCTCTTTACAGTCTTTTTGTCTTTTTATTCTTTAAGGAGGTTTCAATTGGCTTTTGTCAATTTGTGCAATATGGACTTCTTCAGTCTCATCAGTCAGATCCAGGGACTCAAATTCTTCAAGAATGACGTACGTCCACTCTGGAGCTTTGTATTTTCTGTTTAAATTTCTCAATCTTGGGCTTCTTCGAGTTATTTTTGCTAATGTTTGTTTAGGTCTTGTTTGACTTGTGATTTCATTCACTTGTTCTGGTTTCTTTTCAGATTTTCTCAGGTGATATTTTAGTTTCTTTACTCCAGTTGGCCAATTGTCTCCTTTTCTGACTCTTTTGATTTGTACTGCTTTTTCACCTTCCTTATCTCCTTGTAAAGTTCGTTTTATTTCATTTATTCTGGGCACAATCTGTTCTATTTCTCTGTTTTCTGTGCTTGTACCTTCTTTTGCTTCTTCCTGCTCAGGTTCTACTGTGTTTTGTTCTACTTCTTCCTGAGCTTGTTCTTCTAATTCTGTCTGATCCTGCTCAGGTCTTACTTCAAATCTTTCTTCTTCTGCCTGAGTTTGTTCTTCTAACTCTATCTGGTCCGGTTCAGGTCTTAACTCAAACCTTTCTTCTTCTGCCTGAACGTGTTCTTCTCTTTTTCCCTCCTCAGGTTTGTTTGTCTTTTTCTGTTTTTACCTGAGTGTGTTCTTCTTCCCCTATCTCTTCCTGACTACTTTCCTGTCTTTTCAGCTCTGTTCTTCTTCTGGTTTCAATGGCATCATCAATTACTTCAATCACTGGGATCCATTCTTCCTGACTTAGCTCGGGCTGCTCATCATATGGTTGTCTTTCGGAATCTATCACTCTAGGTTCTCCAATTTCACAGTTTACAACTCCTGATGCTTCAGCCTGCTCAGTCAGTGGTGGCTCTTGTTGATCAAATGGGCTCGGTACTCTTCTGGTATGACTAGCGTGAATCCAATTGGGCAAACCTGCACACTTCACTGCTGTGGTAGTGACTAGTATGACTTGCCTTGGTTTGTCCCACCTTGGTGCTAGACACGATTTTCTTGTGTGTTTCTTCACTAGCACCCAATCTCCAGGATTCAAATCATGCGCTTGATCTGGCTGTCTTTCAACTGCGTCTTCTCCAACCTGATGAGAGAGAGAACGCATCATTTCAGCCAATCCTTTGCAATAGTCCAGTACCAGATCATCAATTATACTCATTATTTTATTTCCAGGAATGAATGCCTGTCTCATGGCTCTTCCCATGAGTACCTCATGTGGACTCCTTCCTGTCTTTCTGTCTGGAATGCTTCTGAGACCCATTAGCACAAGAGGCAATGCATCTGGCCATTTCAGCTTTGTGGATGCACACACCTTTCCCAATCTTGACTTGATTGTGCCATTCATTTGTTCAACAATTCCTGAAGCCTCTGGACGATAAGCACAGTGTAGTTTTTGTTCAATGTTAAATGCAGCACAGATTAATCGAATTATTTCATTATTAAAATGAGGGCCTCTATCTGATTCTAAAGTGACCGGAAAACCAAAGCGTGGCACCAACTCCCTCAACAACAATTTTGCAACTGTAAGACTGTCATTTCTTCTTGTAGGGTAGGCTTCCACCCATCTTGAGAAAAGGCACACTATGACAAGTACATATTTCAATCCGTTACAGGGGGGTAACTCAATGAAATCTAACTGTAATCTGGTGAAGGGTCCTTCTGCCTTTCCAATTTTTCCCCAGCTTACCACTGTCTTTCTACCTGGGTTCTGCTGTTGACAGGTTAAGCATCTCTGGCAAAGGCTCTCTGCGATTACCCTGAACTTTGGATTGTACCAACTCTGTCTGAATAGTCTGATCATTGAATCTCTCCCTATGTGGGTTGCTCCATGATACACCCTTGCCATTTTTGAAAGTAGACAATCTGGCATGACTGGTCTTCCATCTAGATACACCCATACTTCATCATGTGGTCTTTTGGTACAGGCTGCCTTTATCCAGATTTCCTTTTCCTTTTCCTCAACTTCTTCTTGTAATTGTCTAATCTCATCCCATGTCTCTGGCACTGAGAAGTACATAAGTTGGCATCTGGTTTCTCCTGTTTCAATTTTTCTGTTTATGGCTACTGCATTTTTAGTGCAGTATTTCGCCACTTGGTCAGCATAATTATTACCAGCAGTCACGTAGTCATTTCCTGACTGATGTGCAGCGCATTTTACAACTGCTATCTCTTTTAGCAATTGTAATGCTTCCAACAAATCCTTTACATTTTTGCTGTTTCTGATTGGAGACCCTGAAGAAGTCAGAAATTCCCTCTACATCCAAAGCTGGCCGAAGTCATGCACAATCCCGAAACCATATTGACTATCCGTAAATATGGTTACTCTCCAATTTTTTCCTTTTTTACATGCCATTGTTAAGGCAACCAATTCAGCTACTTGTGCAGACTTGACCCCAGGTAAACAGGATGCTTCAATTAAACCTGAAATTTTGCAAACAGCATATGCAGCACTTAGACCTCCCTCTTGTGTCCTAAGGCAGGAGCTGTCTACAAATAACTCATGATCTGCTTCTTTTAGGGGTGTCTCTCTTATATCTGGGCGGGGCTTTGTGCATAATTCAGTTACGTCTAAGCAATCATGATCACTTTCATCTTTTACTTCCTCATCGCAGGGGTCTGGCAATAAGGTAGCTGGGTTCAAAATCGTACACCTTGTCACAGTCACATTTTCAGCTCCCAAAATTACTCTTTCATACTTTGTCAAACGACTAGGGGTGAGGAGCTGTGTTCTTGTTCTTGTTAAAAGAATCTCAACCGAGTGTGGAACGAATACTTTTACCGGATGTCCCATCACTATCGACTCACTTTGCTCCAGACTCATACAAGTAGCAGCTACTGCTTTTAAGCAGCCAGGCATTTCTGAAGCCACAGTGTCCAATGTGGCTGAAAAATATGCCACTGGACGCCGACTCAATCCATGTCTCTGTGTTAAAACTGAAAGTACACAATTTTCTCTTTCACAACAAAATAAAGCAAAATCTTTTGTATAGTCTGGCATGCCCAAGGCAGGAGCCTCACACAGACAATTTCGCAGTCTCACAAATGCCTCCAGGCAGTCATCATTCCAATCAATTGGATCTTTTGCTCGTTTCCGAATCATCTGTATCAAAGGTTTCGCTAACACAGAAAATCCATTTATCCATTGCCTGCAGTATCCAACTACTCCCAGAAACATTCTCATCTCTCTCTAAGTTTGTGGCAATTGCATTTCTTTGATTATTTTTATTCTTTCCGGTGTCACTTTTCTAACTCCTCTTTCTATTTTATGCCCTAGATACCTTACTTCTTGTCGACAGAACTGTAATTTTTCTGGAGACACTTTGTGTCCTCCTTCAGCCAAATGGTTCAGCAACGCAATTGTATCTGTAACACAATCTTCTCGCGTTTTTGATGCCACCAGTAGGTCATCAATGTACTGAACCAGAACAGAATTTCTGGGCATAATCAATGATTCCAGCCACTTTCTCAGAATCTGATTAAAGATTGAAGGACTTTCTGTGTACCCTTGAGGAACACGACACCATGCGTAAATACGATCTTCAAATTTAAACGTAAATAGATACTGGCTGTCTGGGTACAAATGAATAGAAAAGAACGCTTGGCACAAATCAATTACTGTGAACCATCCTGCATTCCATGGTATCTGATAAAGGATCACTGCTGGATTTGGCACAATTGGACAACAGGGAATTATAATCTTATTTATTTTCCTCAGGTCATGTACTATTCTGTATTTCCCGCTAGGCTTTTTCAATCCCATTATTGGTGAATTACAGGGACTACCCATCACTTCTTTCAGAATGCCTTGTTTAACCATCCGTTCAATTTCTGGGATAATTCCTGCTTTTACTTCTGCACTCCAGTAGCGGTCCGTGGTAGGAGTGCCGGCCGGGCGGTGACATTGGGGCGGGGGAGGGGCAGGGGGGGTAGTAAACCACGGATTACGGCCGAATACAGGTAAGTAAACATTTAAATAAATAAAACGATTTCGTTACGCGCACTGCATCGCATTTGGCGATGCAGCGCTCACAACGAAATTCGCTTTATTTATTTAAATGTTTACTTACCTGTATTCTGCCGTAATCCGTGGTTTACTACCCCCCACCCTGCCCCTCCTCCGCCCCACGTCACCGCCCGGCCGGCACTCCTACCACGGACCGCTACTGCTGCACTCATTTTGTACTGTCGGGTATTTGGATGCACTGCACCTTCCTTTACTGTCACTTTAACTGGTTCTATATTTTTCATTAGCCCAATATCTTTCCCTGTAAAATCCCACACTTCTGGATTAGCTGTGGTTCTCCACTCTTCTGGTAATTCATTTTCAGTTATCAGTGAAAACATTTCATCTACTTCTGTTCCCTGCTTGGCCAGCATCATCTTGTATGCCACATCTTCATCTGGGGTTTGGAAAGCGACACCATCCTGTGTACAATAGATCGTGCAGTTCATCTTGCACAATAGATCTCTTCCCAACAGATTTACAGGACTGGAATCGCAAACTACAAATCAATGCATTTCTTTGAAGTTTCCAATGTGCACCTCCATTGGCTTTGTGATTCGTGTTCTAATCTGTTGGTTAGATACACCTACAACTTGGATTGTCTCTCCCGAGAGGGGTAGGTTTGGGATGTCTGCTGTTCTCACAGTAGACCTGGTAGCACCAGTATCCAATAGGAAAGGAATGTCTTTACCTTCTACTCTCCCATCAACAAATGGACCTGACTGATCTACCGGCAAGGATGCGCCAAGCACGCACTCCTCTTCCTCCCCCCTCAGGCACCGTCATTGTGTAGTATCTGAACATACCTCATCATTCTGCAAAAAATATTGAGCAATTGTTCTATTATTCTTACCACTTTCTCCTTGAAATCCGGTGTTCATACTGAAACTCTGATGGTTCACAAAATTTGGCATAGGAGCTGGTGGTACCTGATATTGTGGAGTGACTACCTGTTGCTGCTGATTCATAAGTACTTCATTCTGCATCTGTGGGATTACATTTTGATTTGGCCCATTATTATTATTATTATTATTATTATTATTATTATTCTGAGTACTCTTACACTCATTCTTCCAATGTCCAAGCTTTCCGCACGCATGACAAGGGAACTTCTTTTTGCTTCTTCTCTGTCCATTCACCCTTTAAATCTATTACCATTCATTCCTTGATTATTCTGACTTTGTTCCTTTACTGGATTATTATTTTGCTCATTTGTCTTCTCTTTCTGCTGCTCTGCTAATTTAACTTGTGCCCACATCATTTTCTCTTTCAGCTTCCTTCGCCTGGCCTCTGTCATCTCCGCAATATTTCGCGTATTTCAAAATTTCATCCACCGTTTTACTTTGCCAGCACAACATGTGCTGCTGTATCATCTGACTGATTTCCGGTTTCAAGCCATATACAAACCGATACACAAAATGTCCCATATCTTTGTCACCAATGTTCTCAAAACCACTATACTGCTTGAACACCTGCAACAATCGCTCATAATACGCATGTACAGATTCATTCGGTTCCTGTATTGTTCTATCTATTTTTACCCAATCTGTTTCTTTAGGAGGGATTTTCCCTTTCAAGTATGTAATCACTTGATGACACTTCTTCTGATGGTGCTCCTGTTTTTGCATCTCTAGGATACTCCTCATTAGGCCAATCAATTGTGATTTTACATTCTGTCCATAAATCAGCAGGTACTACTATGTCAAATAGACCATTCAGATCTTTCAGTAACATCTTTGAGACCTTTACAAACCTCTCTACCTGTTTGTACCACTCAACTGGCTTTTCTCTCAGTTTTGGAAAATCATTTGTAAATGATAAAATATCTTGTCTACTCCAAGGGACATGAACATTTCCTCCTCCAGGAACCTCTCTCATTGGACACAACCTCTCTACTTTTCCTGTTTCTCTCACTGGAAATGCAGCTATTGCCTCTCTTGCCTGAACTTCTTCTTTCTTCCTTATCCACCTAATCCTCCATTTATCAATGTCTCCCCATTTCCGCAAAATGTTCATTAATTCTTTTATCTGTAACCTTTTTCCTGAAGCATTCACACTTTCTAAGTCTTTATCAGTAAAATCCACTCGATAGGGTTTCTGTAACAATTTTGACTTCCCTATATCTATTCCAATCTCTGAAGCAACTTCAGTTAATCTTTCATGAAATAGTCTTGCTCTCCTGGTTATACTCTTACATAGAAACAACAGTTCTTCATCATTATAAACATTTAATCTCTCTGTGCCCACACATCCTGACATCATCTCTTCCAATTCCACTTTCAATCTGCTAATATCTAAAATCTTCGGTTTTGTGATCTGATTTTCCCTTTCCTGAGCCCACCTTTCTATATCTTCAGAGGTGACTACTGTTGTACCCGAAGTTCCATCCGGAACCAAAGGTCTTCTCTCTCTCAAATTCATAGGTGTGACTCTCTTTTGAGTTTCCACATTGGGTTCCACAATAGGGAGATCCATTAATGAAATAACTGACTCACTTTCACTAACCTGATCATCTGTGATTACTATCTCTTTTCTAGGAATATTCAATGGAACTGTCACAAGCTGTGATTTCTGGGTATCCTTATTATCCCCATACAATGGGATTACTGGACCAATGGTTACAGGTACTGTCAAAGCTTCCGTATTTAAATTCAATTGACCTATTCTTTGAACTAGTTCCTCCCTAGTTTTGTTCAAAGCTTCTCTCTCATTATCTTGTAACACTCTGTTGTATGATGTCTGATGTAAAATCTGTGGAGTTAATGGTATTCCCATTACTGGCGCACTTGGGACAACCTTACTAGCTGCTTCTTGATACGGTGGTGGATTCTTAATTAAAATATCCTCTAACAATTCATCATCTGACTCTCCATATCCTGTCGAATTCATATGTTTTGTTTTCTCTTTACACTTTCCTCCAGAATGTTCCTCAGCCATTAACACTGGATATAACCCTTCCGATACCATCGCTCTCCTCCACTGTTTCATCTGTCCTTCTCTTGACTCATGCAAGTGTCTTGGAAAAAATCCTCTATATCTTCCACCTCTGCATTTCTCTCTTTCATATGACTCAGTCTCCCATTCTTCCAAAGCCTCAAATTGAGTTAACCTGGGTCTCGGTTCTAAATCATTCATCTTCAATCTCAAATTCTGGAGAATCCTCCCATTAAACGTACCATCCTTCAGGAACGCTAACACACCATCATCCCTCGTGTACTCTACCCAGTTTTCTAGCCACACGCAGGTATGATATCCTCTTTCTATCATCATAAAAGATGCTGGTGTCTTTGGTGGCGGAATAGGAATACCCTCTCTAGTCAACACAGGCTTATCCTTGACAAAGACATTCTTTATTCACTTAAAGATTGACATCTTTCTTTTCTCTCCATACATTCTTGAAGAACGGTGCAGGAAATTGTATTCCGCAAACCCTTGAAATCTTCTACCTGTACGTCTTGCACTAACAGTCAAATCAAAATCCCGCATACAATCCTTCTCTCCTCCAATCCTAGCGCGGCTTCTATCTAAGTGCCCAATGGAATCAGGCTCACACTCGTACTCTGTCCAATGTCAGCGCGGCCTTTTCCTGATGTCAGGTCTGCTCCTCACTACTGACCCCTCCTTGACAATGCTGTTCCTGTCACACGCCCGCTGCTTCTACCAATCCCAGCGCTGCTCTCTGTGACGTCGATCCTACTCAAGCGATTTCTCACCCCTCCTTTACCAAGCTCCTCCTGTCAGGCGCCCGCTGCTTCTACCAATCCCAGCGCGGCTCTCTGTGACGTCAGTACCACTCCGGCAGCTGACCCTCCCTTTGCAAGGTAATACGAAAAATGTTATTTCTTCAAAAATTCTATGAACTTCTTTGTTATTAACAATGTAAAAACATTTGCTACTCTGTCTGTTCCACTAAACCAAAAGGATAGTTTCTTTTCTTCCACTGCGAGTAAAAACCTTCCGCTTACTCTTCACCTAAGCTCCAGAGAACCTGCTACTTTCCCGGTATCTTCTGTTCAGGAATTTTGAGACCAGAATTTCACCAGCGAACTCCTTTTGCTGTCAATCTAGCTTAGAAGAACCTGCTACTCCTTCAGGGTTGCCCTTACTAGGTGATATAACGCCTAAAGTTTCATCAGCGAACTCTTTGCTTTCAGCCACTCTCACTTTTGTTCAGAAAAATAGTCCCTAGTTTAACACTGCCAGCCCTACCTAGCTTCTCAGTGTTATTCCAACAGACAAGTAACCTCACTGCAGTGTGGTTTCTTTCGCCACCCACTATACATTCCCCGGGAATTTTCCAGACAACATAAAACAGGACACTAACTCTTTTGTTAAAACATTAACCAAAAATCAATAATCTATACTTATCACCAAACTAGTTACTAACAACCATAGCTCTGCTACCAGAAAACTGATCCAGCGGTCTACTAACAACAGATACTCTACTACCATATACTCACTTGGGCCCATACAACTCGTTTCCGCTGCGCTCTAAGTAAACCACTGGAGTTTATTAGTTTTATATGTTGCTCATACCTCAGGATCTAGTTATTACTTCTTTAACTAAACCTTCTGCTGATCAAACAGTTCTTTTCCTCTGGTCAATGGACCAGTTAGGTAAAACTAGTTGATGGCGATAATTGACATCACTTATTATGCATTTAATAAGTATAAAAATAATGACAGACTCAATAAGTTTTTAAATCTTTATCTAAAATTAGGGGTTTTGAACCATCTCAAAGCGTTTCAGTACAAACACCCTCATTTGCGGGAGTGCCAATTCAAAAATATTTCAGATAACATTTATCAATTCAGATCCACACAATAACTATGCTCAGAAAGAAGAGGATAGAGACAGAAGAGCATTTATCAAACGATGAATTTCATAATTACCAAAGTATGGTGTGAAGACCAACCTCCTGGCCAGAGGGCTGGTAAGGGTCTCCCAGTGACAGATCAGGAGACAAAGGCTTCAGGACAGGAATCAGGACAGGATTCTTCACCTCTCTAATTACCGACGGCTACGTCGCACCCCTCTCTGACACTCTCTTCCTCCTCGTGGTTCTTCCGCGATTCCTCTAAACCCACCCAAATTAAGTAGATGGTTCTGCATTCGGTTTCTTCATCAGTATTTCAGAGCACCACCCCGATGTCAAGCTTCTTCAACGCGCAAAGCTCGCTCAACCCGATTTGACTCTCGAACTCTCGATCTCGACCCCCGAACTTCCTCAAAGGCAAAAGCTCCCTCTTCTAACTAAACTATCTCAATTATACCTTTCCATAGGCTTGTACCGCCCATTAATGTTTCTTTTGCACAGAATACTAACTTCTGATTGGACAGGCGAGGGGGGATGATCATCACACCACACTTATACTTCATTTATTTTCCCATAACCATTGTTTCCAAACCCCTCCCATCAAACTATATTCCGCCCTTCCTTTCCCATACATCTTTAAACTTTATTAAATACATTTGTAACTGATTTCTTGAATAAGTTCCTTCATATGAACTCTTCACCCTCATGTCCCCAGGGCACATCTCCGCCGACCTTGGACTCGTGTCAAATCCTTAGTCATCTCCTAAGCTCCCGTATCAGGGCGCATGTGTCGCGCCATATTGGTCTGCTCGACTCGGACAACTTTAACAGGCCCAAATACGCACTAATAATAAAGTCGAAAAGGAAAAATGTTATTCTCAAAAATAAATGGTTTCACTGTATACCTCCAACCTCTACTCTATCCCATACCATTTGTTATTTCTCTCTCTGCATTTGCGTTAGTTAATAAACCCATTTCTAATTTCAGCAAAACAGGTGCCATGCATGTGAGCTTTCAAGCGGCCATTTTATAGCTCTTTGCGCAAGCGCCAGAATTTCCCTCCAAGCGAAAGCACGTCATACTACGTAGATGTAGCAGACACATGCGCAGTAAAGATCCAATGTTAAATGCGTTCCAGTCCTATGTCTTTGTTATTTGCAGTTAGTAAACACATAGGCAAGCTTCATTCTTATCCCGCGTATAGTGTAAAATGGATATTATTAATTACGAGGCATATCGTTAGTAATTCGCTAGTAGGTTAAATCGAGAGGTTTGCTTCGGAGCAAGTCTTGTGTCCGAGTCCTTGCTCCATCACTAGCTCTGCCGGCACCTAGGGAAACTTAGCAAACCTATACATTTTTTAAAACTAGACACCCAGGGGAATCCAGTATGGGGTGACTTGACTGGCTCTCACCAGGTTCTGTTACCCAGAATCCCTTGCAAACCTAAAAAATTGTCCCAAAAAAAACATTTTCCTCACATTTCTGTGGTGCAAAGTTCTGGAATCTGCGTGGATCCACAAAATTCCACCCACCCCGCGTTTCCCAAAGTCTTCCGAGAAAAATGGTACCTCACTTGTGTGGGTAGGCCTAGTGCCCGCGACAGGCAAGGGCCCAAAACCTATTGAGGCGACATCAAAATTGCCTATCACAAAACAACCTGGTTTTGCAAAGGGGGTCACCTGGGTTTTTGGCCCCGTGCTTGGCGGCCAGCTAAGGAAACCTACCAAACCCACACATTTATGAAAACTAGACACCCGGGGGATTCCAGGGAGGTATGGCTTGCATGGATCCTCAAACGTTTTCTTACCCAGAATCCCCTGAAAACCTCAAATTTAGCTGAAAAAATCACTTTTTCCACACATTTTTGTGTGGGAAAGTTGTGGCATCACCGGGCTGACACAAATTTCCTACCACACAGTGTTCCCCCGGGTCTCCCGATAAAAATAGTGCCTCACTCGTGTGGGAGGCCCAAGTACCCGCGACAGGCAAGGGACCAAAACATAGTGAGGCGACATCAAAATTGCCTATCACAAAACAACCTGGTTTTGCAAGGGGGTCACCTGGCTTTTTGGCCCCGTGCTCTGCGGCCAGCTAGGGAAACCTACCAAACCCACATATTTCTGAAAACTAGACACCCGGGGGATTCCAGGGAGGTATGGCTTGCGTGGATCCTCAAACGTTTTCTTACCCAGAATCCCCTGAAAACCTCAAATTTAGCTGAAAAAATCACTTTTTCCACACATTTTTGTGTGGGAAAGTTGTGGCATCACCGGGCTGACACAAATTTCCTACCACACAGTGTTCCCCCGGGTCTCCCGATAAAAATAGTGCCTCACTCGTGTGGGAGGCCCAAGTACCCGCGACAGGCAAGGGACCAAAACATAGTGAGGCGACATCAAAATTGCCTATCACAAAACAACCTGGTTTTGCAAGGGGGGTCACCTGGCTTTTTGGCCCCGTGCTCTGCGGCCAGCTAGGGAAACCTACCAAACCCACATATTTCTGAAAACTAGACACCCGGGGGATTCCAGGGAGGTATGGCTTGCGTGGATCCCCAAACGTTTTCTTACCCAGAATCCCCTGCAAACCTCAAATTTAGCTGAAAAAATCACTTTTTCCACACATTTTTGTGTGGGAAAGTTGTGGCATCACCGGGCTGACACAAATTTCCTACCACACAGTGTTCCCCCGGGTCTCCCGATAAAAATAGTGCCTCACTCGTGTGGGAGACCCAAGTACCCGCGACAGGCAAGGGCCCAAAACATAGTGAGGCGACATCAAAATTGCCTATCACAAAACAACCTGGTTTTGCAAGGGAGGTCACCTGAGTTTTTGGCCCCGTGCTTGGCGGCCAGCTGGGGAAACCTACCAAAGCCACACATTTCTGAAAACTAGACACCCGGGGGATTCCAGGGAGGTATGGCTTGCGTGGATCCCCAAACGTTTTCTTACCCAGAATCCCCTGCAAACCTCAAATTTAGCTGAAAAAATCACTTTTTCCACACATTTTTGTGTGGGAAAGTTGTGGCATCACCGGGCTGACACAAATTTCCTACCACACAGTGTTCCCCCGGGTCTCCCGATAAAAATAGTGCCTCACTCGTGTGGGAGACCCAAGTACCCGCGACAGGCAAGGGCCCAAAACGTAGTGAGGCGACATCAAAATTGCCTATCACAAAACAACCTGGTTTTGCAAGGGGGGTCACCTGGGTTTTTGGCCCCGTGCTCTGCGGCCAGCTAGGGAAACCTACCAAACCCACACATTTCTGAAAACTAGACACCCCGGGTATTCCAGGGAGGTGTGGCTTGCGTGGATCCCCCAACGTTTTCTTACCCAGAATCCCCTGCAAACCTCAAATTTAGCTGAAAAAATCACTTTTCCCACACATTTTTGTGTGGGAAAGTTGTGGCATCACCGGGCTGACACAAATTTCCTACCACCCAGTGTTCCCCCGGGTCTCCCGATAAAAATGGTGCCTCACTCGTGTGGGAGGCCCAAGTACCCGCGACAGGCAAGGGTCCAAAACGTAGTGAGGCGACATCAAAATTGCCTATCACAAAATGTTTTGGTCCCTTGCCTGTCGCTGGAATCCCCTGGATGTCTAGTTTTCAGAAATGTGTGGGTTTGGTAGGTTTCCCTAGCTGACCGCAGAGCACGGGGTCAAAAACCCAGGTGACCCCCCTTGCAAAACCAGGTTGTTTTGTGATAGGCAATTTTGATGTCGCCTCACTACGTTTTGGGCCCTTGCCTGTCGCCGGTACTTGGGCCTCCCACACGAGTGAGGCACCATTTTTATCGGGAGACCCGGGAAACGCTGGGTGGTAGGGAAATTTGTGTCAGCCCAGTGATGCTACAACTTCCCACACAAAATGTGTGGAAAAAGTGATTTTTTCAGCTAAATTTGAGGTTTGCAGGGATTCTGGGTAAGGAAACGTTGGAGGATCCACACAAGTCATACCTCCCTGGAATCCCCAAGTGTCTAGTTTTCAGAAATGTGTGGGTTTGGTAGGTTTCCTAGCTGGCCGCAGAGCACGGGGCCAAAACCCAGGTGACCTCTGCAAAACCAGGTTGTTTTGTGATAGAGTATTTTGATGTCGCCTCACTACGCTTTGGGCCCTATCCTGTCGTGGGTACTTGGGCCACCCACACAAGTGAGGCACCATTTTTATCGGGAGACCCCGGGGAACACTGGTTGGTAGGAAATTTGTGTCAGCCCGGTGATGCCACAACTTTCCCACACAAAAATGTGTGGAAAAAGTGATTTTTTCAGCTAAATTTGAGGTTTGCATGGGATTCTGGGTAAGGAAACATTGGAGGATCCACGCAAGCCATACCTTCAGGAATCCCCTGGGTGTCTAGTTTTCAGAAATGTGTGGGTTTGGTAGGTTTCCCTAGCTGGCGGCCGAGCACGGGGCCAAAAACCCAGGTGACCCCCCTTGCCAAACCAGGTCATTTTGAGATAGGCAATTTTGATGCCACCTCAATACGTTTTGGGCCCTTGCCTGTCGCGGGTACTTGGGCCTCCCACACGAGTGAGGCACCATTTTTATTGGGAGACCCGGGGGAACGCTGGGTCATAGGAAATTTGTTGTTTCTTTCTGCAGCGTGAAAACTTTGGCACAATAATGCAAGGAAAATGTGACAGACACATTATGAGGTTTGCAGGACATTGTGGTAAGATAACTTGTTGGGATCCACAAGAGAGACATCACCATGTAATCCCATGGGTGTTTAGTTTACCACAATATGTACAGTTGGTAGGTGATTCTTAGATGGAATGTACACCTTGGCAGAGAAACTAAAAAGACAAACATTACTGCACAGCCATCTATTCCTCAAGCACACACACATACTGGTTGGATTTGGCACGAGGGCGAGTGATGGTTCAGTATATAAAATTTTATTAACAAGAGATTTCACAAAAATGAAATGCACTGTCAATAATTGAAAGGACAAAAAACTGAACCAGTGACTCGCAGCTCGTGAGCTGTAAAGCCACGTCAAGGCCCCAAACGCTTTCCAGGCCATTTACGCACCTTTCATACGTGATACACACAAGACCATTCACACCACCAGGCACGAAACCAACACATTACACCATTCACAAAAAGGGACAAGGTACACCCTGCTTGAGAAAGACAGAAAAGACAAATATTTCTGAACAACCACCTATTCTTCAAGCACACAGACATACTGGTTGGATTTGGCACGAGGGTGAGTGATGGTTCAGTATATACAGTTGTATTAACCAGAGATTTCACAAAAATGAAATGCACTGTTAATAATTGAAAGGACGAGAAACTGAACCATTGACTCACAGCTCGTGAGCTGTAAAGCCACAACAAGGCACCAACCGCTTTACAGGCCATTCATACACCTTTCATACGTGTGACACATACAAAACCATTCACATCGCCAGCCGCGGGCCCAGCACATTACAACACTCACACCAGCAGACAGCGCCATTCAAGGTCCCATCACTTTCACACGCCCACATTCCTGACACAGCAACCACACCAGCTCACGGATTGCGTGGAGTGGCGTTTAGCTAGCAGTGTGTGTAGTGACCAGCAGCAAGTCACTACTCACACACCACCAGCCAAGCACCCGTCCACGCACACTGCCAGTCAAGCACCAATCCACGCACACCACCAGCCAAGCACCAATCCACGCACACCGCCAGCCAAGCGCCAATCCACGCACACCGCCAGCCAATCGCCAATCCACGCACACCGCCAGCCAAGTGCCAGTCCACTCACTGCCAGCCAAGCGCCAGTCCACGCACACCGCCAGCCAAGCGCCAGTCCACGCACACCGCCAGCCAAGCGCCAGTCCACGCACACCGTCATAAATGTTTTTTAAACAAGAAAGAAAACACAAACCAATTGCAACTAAATACAAAACTATAACTACAAAAACAACAGCAGTAACTAAAGACATCATTCTATTGCCAAACGTTAAACTGAACAACTATATAAAACCATACAGACCAGGCAGTACACTATTAGACTCACGGTTGCTCCCAAAAACTCTTTTGAGTGTGATACAATCTGAAACATGTGGGCACACACAGCCCAGGATTAAAAGGACAATCGGCACAGTGCATACTACTCTCCTTCCGCACACCTCTTCGCAAGCAGACTCTACATCTCTTACAGGGATTGTGTTTTTTGGGCGTGGGAGGAATTAAATCAGGAAAGTGACGATCTTTCAATCTAGCCACATCCTCCACCACTCCAACTCTAGGAACACTTGCCTGTTCCACAACAACAAGGCTGCCTATCACAGACTCCTAAAACTGAACAAAAGTCATCTTTGACACAGGAAAACACTCCTTGTACACAACAAAAGCATTGAAAGTTGCTAAATTGAAGAGATGGATGGCCAACTTCTTATACCAAATGTAAGCCTTACGAATAGCAGTGTAAGGTTCCAACCTCTGATCTACTCTATCAACACCACCCATGTGCTTATTGTAGTCTAAAATGCACACAGGTTTGCGCACTTCACCAAGCTGACCCCAAACAGTCACAGGTGAAGTACTCTCATCATGAATGGTAGTCAGCATGTACACATCCCTCCTGTCCACAAATTTCACAGCTAGCAGTTCCTCACTATGCAAGGCACTGCACTGTCCCCTCTGAAGCTTTTTGCAAACAAGCTCTTTTGGGTAACATTTACGGTTAGAGCGGATTGTGCCACAAGCAAAAGTGTCCACTTTGAACAATTCCTTAAACAATTGCACAGCAGTGTAGAAGTTATCAAGGTACAAATGGTGGCCTCTGTTAAACAGTCCTCTAGCAAGATCCCACACAATTTTCTCTGAAACTCCAAAAGTGGACGGACAACCAGGGGGGTCAATAGTGGAATCTCTACCAGTGTACACCTGGAAATTAAAGACATATCCTGTCCTACTCTCAGACAACATATACAGCTTAATTCCATAACGTGCCCTCATGCTAGGAATGTACTGCCTAAAAACCAAACGGCCCTTGAACAGGTCCAAAGACTCATCAACAGATATTTCTTTGCCTGGAGTATAGATCTCTGAAAATCGATCTACAAAGTGATCAAGAACAGGCCGAATCTTAAAAAGACGGTCACAGTCAGGGTTATCTCATGGCAACGTCAAAGCATTATCAACAAAATGCAGCATCCGAAGCAAAAGTAAATACCGATCACGACTCATAATTGCAGGAAATATGGCTGTTGCCATCAAGGGACTGGTAGACCAATATGAAGCCAGGGACGACTTCCTTATCAAGCCCATCAAAGAAGTCAAACCCAAAAACTTCTTCATCTCATCCAGATTTGTGGGAGTCCACCGGGTAGCTCAAGAATGGGGCCTAAGTCTGGCACTGTTGTCCCTCAAAAGCTGTTCAGCATACAAATTAGTCTGCTCAACAATCTCACCCAAAAATACATCATCCATAAACAACTGAAAATACTGTATAGGCAAATAATGTTCACAATCCACTCTACACCCTGCATCACTACTAAAGGCAGGCAGCACCGGCTGCACCATGTTTAGATCAACCCAGAGTCCAGCACTTCCAGTAGGAAGCCTAGCAGCCTCAGGCTGCAATCCAGATGCCTCTTGCACCATCGGCACAGCAGTGTCCTCCTCAAAAACAGGCACTTTATCCGCACTGAGAGTAGCTTCATCCGCACTGAGAGTATCTTCATCATCCGATGATTCCTTGTGGAGAGAAAACTCACTGCCTGAATCTTCCCCTCCCTCCTCTCCCTCAGACGCACTGTCAGTCTCATAATCCTGCTCAGAGGAAGACTCAAGAAGAATACCAACCACCTGCTGAGAAGTCATTCTACGGCTAGCCATAATGCTTACTAATAAAGGTAACTTGTCAAACAAGTCAACAACAACAACCCTTTGTAAAAAAAGAAATGCACAAAATGTAGCTTTATCACAAAGACCTATATACTCCAACACTATACCACTCACTTGCCAGAAGCAGCTAGACTCACCACCACCTACTCTGCACAGACACAGTAAGGATCAAGAATATCCCACTAAAAAGAAAAAGAAAAGAAAATTACACATAAGACAATGCAAAACACATCGCAAAGAATTTCATGTTCAAACCACTAACTAAATATGCTGCCATTATGACACCACTAACAAAAAAAATTCATTCATGCATGACAATAATACTCATTTGGAGTAAGTACAACAAAAAAAATTTCTTACCAAAAAAATGCAAATACGCAAAACTGCAGAACAACCACTGCCGAAACCGCAAACAGGAATCAAAAGCTTTACACTAGAATAAAAAGGAGAAAAAAAACATTACAATCACATATGCAAATAATGCACCAGTCCACACACAATCCACCGGCCAAGCTAAGGGGTAGGTGGGCCTAAGAGTATAAATAAAATATTCACCCCCGTAAAAGGGGAGCTACCCTTGAGGCCACTCCCCAACACAAAAATTTAAAAACCCCTGTTGTCTAGTGGCTTCTGCCCCCCTTGGGGGCAGATGGGCCTAAAAAACATACTGCTAATCTGCCACCCAAAGAGGACAGAAATGGCCACAATCTTCCTCCCATAAAGGGGAGCGACTCTTGCCCAAGGGGCCGCTCCCCAACATAAAGAAAAAATAACCCTGGTGGCATAGTGGCCATACAAAAAAAAAAAAAAAATCAGCCAATCTGCCCCTCATGGGGGCAGAAATGGCCAAATTCATGTTCCCCAAAGGGGAGTGACCCTTGCCCAAGGGGCCACTCCCCACAAAGTATTCCCTGGTGGTCCAGTGGGCCACTTTAAAAAAAAAAAAGTGAAATCTGCCCCCCAGGGGGCAGACAAAGCCAAAACACATTGCCCCCATAAGGGGAGCGACCCTTGCCCAAGGGGCCACTCCCCACAAACAAATCTCTAGTGGTCTAGTGGGCCCAAACATGGAAAGACAAAGCCCCCAAAGGAGAGCGACCCTTGCCCAAGGGGTCACTCTCCCCCCAAAAAATCCCTGGTGGCCTAGTGGGCCCTAGATTAAAAAAGGCAAAATCTGCCCCTCCCCCCTTGGGGGCAGACAGACAAAAACATAGCCCCCGAAGGGGAGTGACCCTTGCCCAAGGGGCAGTCTCCACAAAGTATTCCCTGGTGGTCCAGTGGGCCACTTTAAAAAGAAATGGCGAAATCTGCCCCCCCAGGGGGGCAGACAAAGCCAAAACACATTGCCCCCATAAGGGGAGCGACCCTTGCCCAAGGGGCCACTCCCCACAAACAAATCCCTGGTGGTCTAGTGGGCCAAACATGGCGAGACACAGCCCCCTAAGGAGAGCGACCCTTGCCCAAGGGGTCACTCTCCCAAAAAAAAATCCCTGGTGGCCTATTGGGCCCTAGATAAAAAAAAAGGCAAGATCTGCCCCCCCATGGGGGCAGACAGCCAAAAACATAGCCCCCAAAGGGGAGTGACCCTTGCCCAAGGGGCCACTCCCCACAAAATACTCCCTGGTGGTCCAGTGGGCCGCTTTAAAAAAAAATATGGTGAAATCTGCCCCCCCAGGGGGGCAGACAAAGCCAATAATAATATCCCCATAAGGGGAGCGACCCTTGCCTAAGGGGCCGCTCCCCCAAACAACAAAACAACTGGCCCTTTAAAAAATAAAAAAAATCCCTGGGTCTAGTGGGCATTCCTGCTGCACGATCGCACGATCGTGCAGCAGGAATGCACAAAAGAGGCATCGGGGGAAAGGAAAACCCTTTCCTTTCCCCCGATGCCTTGTTTGATTAAACTCACCTCCCCTCTTCCCAAGCAAATGGCTTCCACCACGTTGGGAATCCTCCAATGACGTCAGCGCGCCTCGCGTGCTGACGTCATTGATGACGTGGAGTGGGGGCGGGGGGAGGCAGGGGAAGGGCTTCCCCTGCCTTCCCCGGTGGGGGCACGTAGATCGGCGGCCCACGGGGGGAGCGCCAGCGCTTCCCCCATGGGTGGGTGCTAGGACGGCCGGGAGCCGTCCAACGCACACGCCACCTGTGACGTCGGACGGCTCCCGGCCGACCGACGCACGGAAAGGGTTAAGAGGCAATGTGTAAAGTATTTGTGCAACACTTCAAACAGTAAGACTGTAAAAACACCACACAAATATACCACACATGGTTAGACAAATTGAGCTTAATTTAATGAACAAAACAAGACCAAAACAACAAATATTCAAAAAGTAGAACCAGAGTTATGAATTTTAAAAAATATCTTGAATTATAGTGCGCAAAAGCATAAAGAACCAGACCAGGGCTATCTGGTCATGCTAGACCAGGTCAAATCCAAAATTTCAGGTTGTCCGTGATGGAGCGTGGGTCAGATACAGGGACCAACCTTTTCCCGCTGCAAAATACCTTGGTTGCGTCGTTGATGGAGATCCAATGCATGGACCAGAGGAGGCGATGCGTCGTCGTCGATCCTTAGGATGTAGGCGATGTGTCAGTTCCGAGCCACACAAAATCAGAGATGAGTCAGGAAAGCAGGTGATGCACCGCACTGACGGTGATGCAATGTACCTAATCCTCGCACCAGCTGCGATACGTCGTCATCAAGGGAGATGCACCAGTTCCGAGCAGTGCAACGATGGTGATGCATGGATTTTCACTGAAGCAGCACTTTATGCCCACTTACAAGGGTCCAGGACTCGATTGGCACCACCTGGCATGGCAATACTCTCAGATGGCAGAGTCCGGGAGCTGTAGGCAGATGGTTGGAAGTCTTTGATGTCCCTGAAACTTCAAAACAGGAGGCAAGCAGACAAGCCCTTGAGTCACTTTGGTTCTGGGTTAGAGAGATGCAGTTTCAGTCCTTCTCACTCCCAGGCAAGTGGGCAGCAGACCGCAGGTCAGAACAGCAGAGGAGGAGTCTAGCAGAGTAGCAGTCCAGCAGAGTGGCAGTCACTTCAGCAGCACAGCAGTCCTTCTGCCTGGCAGAGTATCCACAGGTCCAGAAGTGTAGTCAAGTGGTAGTGTCTGAGGTCCAGTCCTTATACCCAGTTGTGCCTTTGCAGTGGGGGAGACTTCAAACAGAGGCCGTTGAAGTGCACAGAGTCAATGCCCTTCCTGCCCTGGTTCCAGACTCACCTCAGGGGTGTATGCAGCCCTTTGTGTGAGGAGAGGATACAGCCTATTTAGGTGAACATGTTGGCGCCTCACTTCCATCCTGCCCAGGATGGCCCATCAGGATGTGGATGGCCCATCCATCACACCTAAGCTCTCTTTGTGTGTGGCTGTCTAAAGGGAATGCACAAAGCCCTGCTGTCACTTACCCGAGATATGTATTCAGAGACAGGCAGAAGACACCAAAGGGTTAAAGTAAGAAAATGCCACCTTTCTAAAAGTCAAATACAAAACAAGAGCCAGTACTGACGTTGCTTCACACAAACATTACTTTATGTTCATGACCACAAAACTCAAATAGTGTGGTCACCATTTATTTCATCATTCTTTTTTACCAGATCATTATTAGTTTTTATGGTATCTGTCATAGATGTAGGAACAAATAAGCAGCAATTTGTAAATTCAAAATATACTAGTTGTAGCCTATGCAACATAAAAGCAAACAACACAATACATTAAACAGTGAATGAACACAAATTACAGCACATGCACTTGGAATAAAAATTCAACAAATATAAACGAAAATACATGACAGTTCTCAATTTTAACACCAAAAAGGAGCCTATGTGTTACCTTCTGGTAGCTTGGAACAGAGCAGTCAGGCAATGTGTACAGCATTTGTGTAACAATTCAAACAGTAAAACAATGAAAACTCCACTCAAAAAGATACCACACCTGGTCGGAAAAATTGAGCTTAATTTAATGAACAAAACTAGACCAAAACAACAAACATCCATTAGGTAGAACCAGAGTTATGAATTTTTAAAGAACATCCTGAATTATAGTGCTTAAAATCATGAAGCACCAACTGGAGCTATCGCTAGACCGGGTCCAATTGAAAAGTTCAGATCAACTACGATGGACCGTGAGGTGGATACAAGGACCAACTTTGTCCTGCTGCAAAGTACCTTGGTTGCGTCGTCGACAAAGATCTGATGCATGGGGCAGAGGAGGTGATGCATCGTTTTCGATACTTAGGATGGGGGTGATGTGTTGTTGTCGATCCTTAGGATGAAGGCGATGCATCAGTTCAGAACTGCTCAAAGTCGGAGATGCGTCGGATAAGCAGGTGATGCGCCGCGCCGACAGCGATGTGATGTACTCGATCCTCGCAGCAGCTTCAATGCATCGTCGTTGAGGGACATGCGCTGGTTCCAAGCCCAGAGTCCTAAAGCCAGCACAAACAGGAGGTTTGAAGGCAAAACGTTAGGGTAAACCCAGCCAAGGATGCCATGTATAACACATCCTCGCGTTAATTAGAACAAATGAAGTTAGTATTTTTTTTAAAAGGCACATCATATGAAAAACTGGGATCTTGGAAAAGTCACCCGTTTTTTTCTATAGCAACTTGATGGAATACAAACCCCAGCAAAGCCATATCTCTAGCACCTCCCACAGAGAGTTTTTAAAAACTATTAAGCAACTTTTAGAGTCTAAGTCTGTTACAACTAATAATGGGGGAAGCATTCTCCCGAAAGGAAATAGCAATGTTGTATCTAGTAAAATAAAACGAACCAGAATGGAGCCCTGTTAATTGATAGAGATAGCACAAGTTGATTAGCCAAACCCCCTACCTTCCATTCCCTTCCACTATAGAGGAACAAGTATTGGCAGGCCTGGCGTTTGCCGTCAGTCCTTTGGGTTTGACGATTTTTGTGCAGTTCTGTTACAGTTTTTGCAAAACCTTATTGTTGGAAATGCTATTGGGCCCTCATCAATCTAAAAAAAAAATCCTGGATGAAGCCAAAAATATTTTTTTGATCTCCACCAAACATTGGCACCAAATGACTACAAAATAATGCAAAAATGCAATACAAACAAGACGAGGTGGGACTACAACAATTCAACACCTGTTATATGGGGTTATGTGGCCCTCAGATACATTGTCGACATTGCTAAGTTAGCATGAGTTTTGCTTGCCCTATGCTGCTGTTTTTGCGCACGCCTCTGCTAAGAGTTTGTTTTCGCGACACTTTGCCTCTGCCCTGTACATGATAACAGATTGTTTTTCACGTTCTCAGCTTTCCCTTCAATTCTGTCTGAACATAATGTGCAAGGTCTATCAACAATGTCTCTTGTTATTCTGTTCTGGTCAGTCCCTATTACCTAGACAAAACATGTTACCAACAGCTGCAGTATGGAAGAATCGAGCTTTGATATAGCGTTGTTGCATGTTTTTGAAACACTCTCGAAGAAAGCCGTTCCATGGAGCGGAGCTCTGCTGTTCCTATGATGTGAACCTTTGAGTTTAGGCTTTCAGGTAGGGGTTCTGCTAATAACGCCTAGAGATCTTCTGTTATATAAAATAACTTCTTACTACCAAGGGGAGGGTGATTAGGCCCAGTTATTTTGCCTTTTTCACAGTCTTTATAAAATGACGACTCCTTTTGTATTCTATGGTATTGTAACAATGCTAATGATGTTAGCCTTATGCATTTTGCTGCTGGTCGTGGTTCGCATACTGTTTTATGAATCACTATAGTCAAAATAAACATTTTGAACTTATTTAGTGACTGATTATTCTTATTGTGGACAAGTACGTGAGAGCGAAAGATTGTCTTGTTCCCGCGACTCTGAGGTGAGTCAGGAGTGCTCGTGTTCTGGGTTGTCTAAACATTCGTAGCTTCTTGATATTTGTAGGAGACCGAGATTTTGGGTACTAAGGTGATAGGAGGTACACCCCTATTTACTGAGGTCCTGTTTTCTTGTGCATAGTTCTGTGTATGAGCAGAATCCCCGCAACATGGCGCCGCCAACGTTTGGTCTGGTTCTTATCTGCAAGACTCTTGAGTAGTGCTCGTGCTGGTCCACAATACCCTCACTTCTGTTTCCGGAGCCAGCTGTGAATGAGTAACCTCCTATATTGAAATTTTTATAGGTTTATTCAAGCTTGAAGTTTTAAAAGGTATTTCTTTACTTATAACCTGAGTTTGCGCTGCCACTCTTTCAGTTGTTCTACTGTCTTCTCTATAATGGCTGTGGTTGATATTCTGGCTCATAGCAGAGCCGCGCTGAGGGCGCACTTAACTCGTTATGCAGTCCCTGATGCTGGGGCCGTGCTTATTTTCGTGGTGGAAGCCGATCCGGCTCACCAGTTTGAAGTTTTTTACTCTTGGGTCACCTTACCGGCGGTGGATGGAACTGATGATATGTTTCACACATATACTCCCACTGCCGTTCCTCAGCAATATCAACCATATAGAGCTCTTGAGATTCCGCTTACAGCTTGGCAACACCGTATTTGGTTTAATGGCGCCCTTCCTCACCCATTAATGGCTGTCTGTTTAGGCCCTTTATCTATAGATGGGGCCACATGGCCCGTTTTGGCTGGGTTTACCCCACACCCACGTGCTTTTACAACTGCATCTTTGGCAGAGCTCCGCTTCTTACATACATCCTTAGTGCGCGTATATAGAGCGGTAATACAGTACGTAACCCGCACCGTCCAGGCGGGACCACCTGGCGCTGCTGTACAACCTGCGGGTCCTGGTGGCATGACCATCAGCCCCCCTTATGGTTAATGCTGTCATGGGCAAGTGCCCACAGAATAAGGGTGAATTTCCTTATTGGCTTGCTGAAAAGTTTGGACAGATAGAAGCTGTCTTTCCTAATACCACTCCTGTGGAGAAACACAGGATCTTAACTATTAGTTTACCCAAAGACTTAATTCCCGAATTGGCTGATTGTAACACCTGGGGCAGGGTGTTTGCAGCGGTATATTCTATGTGTTTCTACACTCCCTCCATGACCGTACTCCCCTCTGTGATTAAACGCGTTCAAGATGAACACGGAGCCGAAGCGGCTGTCGAGCTGGGGATGAGACTTGTGGGGGTGTTCGACGTGGTTGCTGATATGATCCTTGCGAATGTCAAGGGCGATGCCGTTAGCTTTCAAGTAGCAAACCGCTTAGAAGCGGTCGCGGAGGCTGACAGACCGCGAGAATTACCAAAGATTATTGCGAAGGCTTATAAAACCATAGGCCGCAATAGTCTGGGAAATAAGCCTACGACTCGAACACAACCGCAGTCTCTAAATCAACAGAAAGCCCAGCCTGATAAGGATGGGCACCCTTTCTTTCCTAAAAAGAATTGGCAACAGAATAAGAAACAGGGTTCCCAACAGCAGAAGCAGGGTTCGCATGCCAGTTCACCGACCCCTGAAGCTTCTGACCGTACTTATGACTTGCGCGATCGCGCTAAAATTAAGTCTCCTGATAGATTTCAGGTTCCTGATCAGCGTTCTCCTCGTTCTTTACAGGAAACGTCAGGCTCACAAGCCGGTGGAGGTGATCGCCAGGATCAGGGTACAAGTCAACCTGCGTCACAACCTCGTGAACAGCCTCGACAGTTTGAAGTCAAGGACAAGCAGGGTGATTTCCCTCGTACCCGACCTCCTTTTCAAAAGAAAAAGGTTGCCGCATTAACAGCGAGATCTGCCACAGACGGTGAGGACGCGACTCCTTGATTGGACATGGGCAGTGACTCTGCTCGATAGCGTGGCAGAAGTTATCATAGTCAGGGAGGCTCTACGTCCCCGTCTGGATATGACAGCAACTGACACATTTGTTACAATTGAGACTGCAGATACCCGGGTTGCCCCCCCGGATAGACTCTATGAAGTCCTTTTCCAAATTGAAGGTGATATACTACGTCCCATTAAAGTGGTTTTCTGGGAGAATTTAACCGCTACATATGACATTTTATTGGCGGAGAGGGATTGGCCTCCACCCTTTGTGTTAGCCTCTTCTAGAGGGGAAGATGTGATACTTCAGAGCTTTTCACGTTGTGTCCCTGAGGACCGCGCACAGGCTTACGCAGAGGAATGGGCTTTAGCCTTAGCCCCAGCGGTGTATCTCAATCAGGTGGGTTGGGACGTTGATTCACCAGCTCATGAAATACCGTTGCACTCTATGCCACAACCTCAACCTCAATATCCCATCAAACGTGAAGCTAAAGCTTTGGTTTGTGACATTCTAAGACAATTGGAGTATCAGGGGGTGATTGAGTCCTGTACATCACCTATGAATAATCCTCTCTTTACTGTCCCTAAACCTGATGGTTCATTTTGGATTGTATTGGATTATAGAAATTTGAACAGCCATTGCCGCACCTTTGCGGTGCAAAACACACACAGCTCGGCGCTGGTGAATAATATTGTTCGTAAAAAATACAAGACGACACTAGACATTTCCAATGGTTTCTACAGTCACAATCTCGACCATGCGAGTGGTGACCTGATAGCATTCAGTGCCGTCGGAAATCAGAAAAAATTTACACGATTGCCTATGGGGTATAAGAATAGCCCTGGGGCATTTGCGGCGCGCATTGTGTCTTTGTTGCATGACATTGACCCTGAGGCCTTGTCGTATGTTGATGACATCTATTTGACTGACGACGACCTCGCCCCGCATCTTGACCGTGTCGACCACATAATATTGTCTTTTGCCGACTCAGGTTATAAGTTCAATTTTGCAAAGTCACACATTGCCCATCTGGCAGTGCTCTTTTTGGGCTATGAGCTCAATAACCAGGGAAAGGGTTTAGCACCTCACTTCCTGGAGAAATGTGCACATTTGCAACCACCTTCTCCTTTAAAAAAGTTACAATCCCTGCTGGGTTTTTTGAATTTCGGGAGGACTTACATTCCCGATTATGCCCAGCGTATCAAACCGCTTTATGCGTTGATACAACCTAAGTTTTCATCTGCCAGCTGGCTTCCGGAACATTCTTCCGTTCTGCAGTCTTTGCAGGCGGATTTGCTTGCGACTAACTTCTTAATGACTCGTGATAACACCACCAACCTGGTAATACGTATCATTTCAGGGGCGGTGGGTTTCACGTACTTAACATTCAATGAAGGCGACACAATACCTATTGCATACAAATCACACTTGTACACTGCGGCTGAAATGCGTTTTTCCTCTGTTGAAAAAATCTTGACGGCAGTGCAGATGGCGATTCTAAAGGAATGCTCACTGGTGCAGGGCAAACGCATTCTTATGGTCACCCCCTTCCCTGCTTTGTAAGCGGTGACTAAAGCTAGTGTGCCTAACTCGAAGGCATTGCACCCACGTTGGATTCAGTGGGCTACTTCCTTGACATCTTCGGATGTGACATTTGTCTTTGATCCATGACTTCAGACTCAGGAGTATTTGCAGTTTGAATTTGTTCATTCTCCTCCTTTGTCGCTTCTTCCTCTGAGTGAATACAAATGCATCATTTATTCCGATGGCTCGGCGCAACCGGTCACGGGTTCCAAACATGCTTATTCAGCGGCTTGCGCTATTGTGGCTGGCTCCATTGAAGATGGAGAGTTCAAGTCTTCCATTGTGCACACTCAGGCACTAGGTGACTGTACGGCGCAATTGGCGGAGCTGCGTGCTCTTGTACTTGCTCTTGAGTTTGCTGATCCTCTTGTGAATACTCTTATTGTTTGCGATTCTTACTACTGTGTCCAGTCGTTCAATGACAACTTATTCTTTTGGTCTCAAAATGATTACCGCGATTCTAAAGGCAGCGCAATTAAGCATAAAACGCTTTGGTTCGAGTGGCAGATCTTAAACAACGTCTGCCTCTCACACATGTTATTCACACTCTTGGCCACTAGCGTGTCGGAACACACGCTCTTGGTAATTCTTTGGCTGATGAAGCAGCCAAGTCTGCAGTAGCCACGTGTTCCGTAGCAGCAGTTACAAGATCTATGACTAAGATTGATAATGAGATTCTGGCAGCGGTGGCTGCAACTAGAGAGGGAGGTAATTATCCTGCGGGTTTCCCTTCTAAGTACTCTTATCATGTAACTCCCGAACAGGTTCCTTATGCTGCCATTCCTTCGGTTGGGGATCGGCTGATTTCCAACTCTGACCGCAGACAAGCTTTAATCAAGGCCGCACACGAAGGCATTGCTTCGGCCCATGCTGGTGTGTCGGCAACAGTCTCTATTCTTCAGCAATGTTACTGGTGGCGTGGTTTATATAAACAGACTCGTAACTATGTTCTTTGTTGTGATGTTTGCCAACAAATTAAGCCTTCTATGGTCCCACGTCTGCAACAAACACAGCTATTTATTTCTAATAGACCTTTTGGCTGTGTCTATCTTGATCACTGCGGTCCTCTTTCTTCTGATACTGCATACAAGTATATCTTGGTTGTGGTTGATTCGTGCACTAGATTCCTGTGGGTCTGGCCACAACGTAGTGCTGATGCTCGAAATGTCATCAGGGATTTGCGTGTCTTTATCGGGATGTTTGCCTGTGGTACCTTCCATTCTGACCAAGGTCCAACGTTTGCCTCTAAGGCTTACAAGGATGCGATGAAGTCGTTGGGGGTACAGGTGCAGTTTTTGTCTCCATACAGGCCTGAGGGCAATTCAGTTGTGGAGCGAATGAACCGTGGCTTAAAGCAATCCTTGACAGCTAGAGTCTTGGGTACTGGCAGGGACTGGCTGTCCTACTTGTATGGGGTCCAACGTGCACTAAATAATCTCCCAAGAAGATCTCTGGGTGGGCGGACCCCTTACGAAATGCTCTTTGGCTTTCACAAGTTTGTTCCTGACCTTGATGGTCTGGACATTGTGGTGACTGCCTCTAAGTTTGACGTAGATAATTATTCTGCTATGTTACAGGATCTACAAAAGGCACGTGATACTCTGGCAATTAAGCATTTACCATCGTTGCCTGCTGAAGCACTACTGAATCCTGTTGCCGGTTGGCTTCCTAAAATCGGGGATCTGGTGAGAGAGAAGATTGAGAACAAAAAAGAATTTGGTCCCTCTTACCGGGCTCCAGTTTCAGTACTTGGACTGAAGGGTACTCGTACAGTCATTCTACCACCGTTGCTAGGTCGCATAGACAACAGGTACATCTCAGTGGACAATGTCAAGTTACACCGTGTGGCCGATTCTAAATAGTGTGACACCTGCAGTTTCGTGCAACGCAATTTCCTTAGCGCCTTTTACTTTGACTTCACCTGCTGCCTCACGAATGTCTGCTCATATGATGGACACTGTAATTGATCTTCAACCTTTGCGACAATCCTCTTCTGCGATGGATATTGTGTGCCCTATTCCAGCTATTGATTCCATGAGTGAGATGCCATCTAGCCCATGAGTACGAATGGACAATTCAACACTTTCACCTCTGCTTGCAACCCAAGGAAATGCCTGCGTTGGGGAACTGGCAAACCGTTCTTCTGGCTCGTCCTCCACATCATCCAGTTTGTCTGATGCACCCCGTCTAAGTTGCGTATTTTTTACTCCTGGTTCAAAAAGACATACTTCGTTCCCCCATGGACCTACATTTGGTTGCTGCTGGTCCTAATTTTCCTTTTCATGTCAATTGGATTTGTGACAGTGTTCTTTTTGCTTATAAATGGCCATTATCTCCCTGAACGCTCTGCAGTAAAGATGGTCGATGGAACTTTGGCTCCTCACACATCGTCCCATATTATGAAACGTGACCAGTCTCTTGTGAACATTTCAGCTTTCCCAGTTCCTGATGGCATCGTTTGGGACAAAGTAGCTTATGAAATTCATGGGCCGACTGAGGTCCTTCGAGATCCATACGTGTTTCGCGTCTCATTAGGAGATGTGGTGACACGAGACATACATTCGGATGATTGGGATGTGCAGGCAGTTCATGCATTGTTTTCAGATTTAAAATATTATGCTGCCTTTGATGCTGAAGATTTGTATTTAAATTCTGCCAATTATGGTGATCTCTTTTGCTATCAACATTATGGGCATCATTTTTTACACAAAACGAACACGATGAGACCTGTTTTTAAATTTACCCAATGGGAACATTGTCCAACTCCCTTAGAGTCGGTAGGTAAATTGTGCCAGCAGTGGTAACAACACTCTACCCTGGCATCTGTGAAACAGCACCTTTCCCTCCTATCGAACAATATAAATTTGGCTGATTTTCTCCTGGGCCCACGTAATCCAAGGGCCAAGGGATTTATTTATGCCGCTTATAATGAAATTTGGCAACTTTCACAGATGGAAGCAGCCTTCCGTCTGCGTCAAATTGATCAGGCAAATTTAGAAAAAGTCCTTGCTGTAGTGGACAATAGCATTAACACACTTTCTTCACGCATTTACACCTTAGTCAATATTGTTTCTTCTGTAATAGATATTGTGCAAAGTGATGTTTCTGTGTTATATCATGGTCAGAATCAGTTAAGGTCGGTCATGCAATTTGCTTGGACGTTGCAGACTCTGAAAATGGGTAAAGTGCCTTGGGATTATTTGAATGCCACTGCTTTATTTTTGCCTTTTAACCTGACTGATAAACAGAGGTTTATGTCCATGAAAGATGCTGTATACATCTATTACATATTGAACAATTGGAACCTTTACCCTTTTCCGTAGCGAAAACGGACTCTGCTGTGTGGTTAATTCATGGAGTTATCGCTTTGCCCCTTTCGCTTTTTCAATTTAAATCATGCATGCAACACTTTCCTGTTGGCCGCTTTGAACCGCTTGGTAGTGCTTTTCTGCATGAATTATGGGCCCTGCCCTTTGCTTATCGGTGTCTGAGGGAGGATAAAGAGGTTTTACTTACAGGGGAGGAGTGTGATTCGACAGTGGGTCACTCTCTTGTGTGCAAACACGTTAAATTGCACGGCGAGTGTAACGTGTCAGAGCCGAATCTAGCTTGCTTTTTAAAGGGGACCACAGTACCATCCATCACGCCTGTCTTTACATTGCTTACTAACGGCAGCTATCTTATTTTAAACAATCAAGACTGCTGTGGTTTGCGGGCGGGAGTCCCATACTTAGTAACGGTTTCCCAGCGAGTAACTTGCTGTAGCAATGTCCTTTTCCCACCCCCACAGGGGAGTTTGGATTCTTCGCTTTGACCTTCCATTCCGACTTTGAAAACAGAGTTCAACAAGTTGAGCAGGCTCCAAGCCCTTTTATTCCAACACGAGGTGGCCCTCACTTCCGCCCGTGAAACATTCAGATTGCAGGTGGCTCGGACCTCGAGTGAGATACAGTCCCTTCTTAACACCAACCTCCCACTTCATTTTGGGGAACTAATTCACCAAATATTTAATGCATCTGAAATGACAGGCCTTGCACATTTTTTTAAATGTGTGGGATCTGGCCTCGGCTCCTCCTTTCAAACCATATTCGGGGAAATACCGGCTTTTATTCATTCTATCTTTTCCAGCGTTTTCGGAGGGTTCCCCTTAATATTGGCGCTGTCAGCTGGTGTCCTGCTTCTCCTCCTTGTGCTTCATAATGGATGCTCACTTTGTGGCTCTGCACAAGCCGGCTCAGCTACAACTGTACCGTAATCGCCTATATGAGGCTTTTGGATGCTTGCCTTTAGCAACACTTGGCGTAAGTTACGACTTGACATTCCGCTTTGCCTATTTTACTTGCGTGCAGCCAGTGTTTCATTGCAAAAGATGTCATTTCTCCTGGGCCATGGAACTTTGCTTATCGAACACGTGGTGTCCAATCCCTGATTTCGGCCGGTTGATGGGTCCCTTAGAGGCGCATGACGAGGCTTGTTCTGTGGATGGTCAAATGACGCGTGCAGCTTTACTTGGGATCTTGGATCAATGGGATATCTGTGCGGCTGCGCAGACTTTCCTACAACGAAGTTTCATTGAATGTCACACAAGTTTCCTATTTCTACTTTTGGATGCTCCTACTTGTGAGGAACATTATTGTTCCTTCGACTTACTAAATTGGATGTCATTGCTTTTTTCTACCAATGACAATGATGAACTATTGGAGGGAATTGCATTCCTTTGCACCCAAATCTTCATGGATTGAGTACTTGGGTCTTCCCTACTCCGCTGTCTGTATTACAGACTCTTTTTTCCAGCTCAAAGTGCCTTTAGCTTTTTCTTCGAACTTTTTTTTCTTCTCCGATTTGATTTTTTTAGAAAGTCCCTCACCAGTATACTAAACACTGCCTGACTTTTGAACTCTGTTTTTGTTCTTTTGTCTATGTCCTACTGACTTACCAGGGGGAGGGTGTTATATGGGGTTATGTGGCCCTCAGATACATTGTCGACATTGCTAAGTTAGCATGAGTTTTGCTTGCCCTATGCTGCTGCTTTTGCGCACGCCTCTGCTAAGAGTTTGTTTTCGCGACACTTTGCCTCTGCCCTGTACATGATAACAGATTGTTTTTCACGTTCTCCGCTTTCCCTTCAATTCTGTCTGAACATAATGTGCAAGGTCGATCAACAATGCCTCTTGTTATTCTGTTCTGGTCAGTCCCTATTACCTAGACAAAACATGTTACCAACAGCTGCAGTATGGAAGAATCGAGCTTTGATATTGCGTTGTTGCATGTTTTTGAAACACTCTCGAAGAAAGCCGTTCCATGGAGCTGAGCTCTGCTGTTCCAATGATGTAAACCTTTGCATTTAGGCTTTCAGGTAGGGGGTCTGCTAATAACGCCTAGAGATCTTCTGTTATATAAAATAACTTCTTACTACCAAGGGGAGGGTGATTAGGCCCAGTTATTTTGCCTTTTTCACAGTCTTTATAAAATGACGACTCCTTTTTTATACTATGGTATTGTAACAATGCTAATGATGTTAGCCTTATGCATTTTGCTGGTGGTCATGGTTCGCATACTGTTTTATGAATCACTATAGTCAAAATAAACATTTTGAACTTATTTAGTGACTCTGATTATTCTTATTGTGGACAAGTACGTGAGAGCAAAAGATTGTCTTGTTCCCGCAACTCTGAGGTGAGTCAGGAGTGCTCGTGTTCTGGGTTGTCTAAACATTCGTAGCTTCTTGATATTTGTAGGAGACCGAAGGAGACACTATTGCTAGTCGGTTGGGATTTTGGGTACTAAGGTGATAGGAGGTACACCCCTATTTACTGAGGTCCTGTTTTCTTGTGCATAGTTCTGTGTATGAGCAGAATTCCTGCAACACACCTAGGGAACGTTACACTACAACACAAACCAATTTCCTAAACAGTGTAACTCAGCCATGAGGAGCAGTCACAAGCAACTAAAGACAGGAGGTCAACTTACACAACCACTACCTCACACCCCATAAAAACCTTCCTTCCACGTTCTCTGGGATGCCGTCGCAGAGGTTTGAAAAATCTTGCACCAAGTCCTCCTTTGTTTTACCAGCATGTTAACCTCAATTGGATTAATACACTTTAAATCTCTCCACATATTATATTGTTGCCAAATGTAATGACAATATATGGAAAATGTATGGGAATGTAGTAGTGTTAGGTTCATCAGCCAGCACAGCAAGCTGCTGTTAAAAGAAGCAGTCAAATAAGTAAATAATTAATTTGATAGAAATGAGCAAATGCTGTACCCTAATTACTAATTGAACACTAATTGCTATGTGTTAACTAGTAAACTTTTAAAGAATGTTTGTAAACATGCATTTTACCATTACATACGGTACGGATGCAACAGCTGTGAGTAAAGCCCAAGTCTCCGCTTCTCGAGCCGTTCCCTGAGCCCATGCGTTCCATGGGGGGGAGATCTACAATGAAGGTGAAGACACATCTCCAATCCTACCATCAAATTTCAAATTTCATTCCCCCAATCTGCCTACTGAGTTACACACAAACCGAGAGCTAAGGGGAGAGCTCTGAGATGGTCGTGCTACTTGATCTCCATCTTGCCTCCTCATGAGATGGGCAAGTTGATAGACCTAGGGGCATATTCTCAAGGAGCTATCGCCGAGTTATCAGCACTTTAACGCATCCAATGTCGCGCTAAATTTATCGCCCCATTCACAAGCTGGTGCTAACAGCCCATAACACCAGTTTTCCTGCGAAAGCAGTCGCAAAAAACATCGCCACAGATGACCCCGGCAACGAACGCTAATGAGATGCAGAGTAGGCGTTCCCGAGCAAAAAGTCACGACAACACCACAATGCAACATTCTCAACAACCAGCCACATCGGCGATAGGAACACAAAACAGGCGATACGGCGCGTTACCAGCAGGAAATTAACACCTGCTCTGACCTGGTGCAAAGTCGGATGTCAACCTGCACAAGAAAAGGGAGCCCAGCCCACAGCCACACCTGAAGAACAACAGATGCCATGGAGCCACTCACCATGCACCCCGGAGCCCCGAGAGGGCAAGAACACCCACCGCCACCAGCCCCAGGACCACCACCCCCCCAACGGACCCCCCCGGACCACCACAGAGGCAGCGCAGACAAAGACAGTGGACCTTCAGGAAATGCACCAGCCCCACAGACCTAACACCAGACAATGCCAATGCCCACTACAGGCCCAAAAGGACAACCATCCTCCGCATCCTGAACATCATTGCCCACAGGCTGACGGTACCAACACAAAGGACAATCAACATCCCTCTGCAGACAAAGCTGCTGGCTGTCCTGCACCTGTTGGCCTCTGGTATCCTCCCAAACAACAACCGCCCGAGTCGAAGGAGTCTCACAGCCAGCCCAATCCAAGTTCCTCACACCTGTCCTGGATGCCCTCACCAGCTAGGGATCCCAGCACCCATACGTCCCCCACAATGCGCAGGAACAGCTGGAGACCAAGCAAGGACTATACGCCAGAGCTGGATCCCCACACGTGTCGGGGGCAATCGACTGCACACTTGTCCCACTTGTGCCCTCTGCCAACACCGCACACAATTACCGCAACAGAAAGCACACGCATCCCATCAACATGCAGGCAATAGTGGACCACAGGGGACTCCTCACCAATGTCATAGCCAACTACCCAGGCAGTGTGCATGATCCCTTCATCTCCCGACAGTCCAACATCAACCAGCGCTTCCAGGATGGCACCCATGGGAATGCACTGCTCGTTGCCAAGTACCAAATGAACACACCACACACCTCAACCCCACAATCATGCAACTCACAACTCTGGCACTGCACACGTCACAAAAACACATACAACATGCCAAACAACATGCCCCCCACCAGACACGACAGCACAACTTACTGTGGCAACCTTGGTTAGCCATGTACATGAGCCATCAACGGCATGGCACCTCAGCCACACAATACCGGAATGTGGGGAGAGGTGGGAACCAGGCATGTGCGAAGGAGGCAAGTGACCCATGAATGAGAATGTACACAATGCCAAGTGCGGCGGAGATGTGCTGGACAGACTGCAGTATGCAGACCACAGACATAGCCATGTCTACATGCACTGCTGGTGTTTGGAGTGTAGTGGACAGTGGACGCAACCATGTCACCCCAGCCAGTGGGGAAGATCGCGGAAATGTAGCTTGTGACGTCCCCCCCCCTGTAAGCGTGTGCGGATTGACCTGGGCCAGCGTATGCCAGTCCAGCGTGGGGGTGTGGATGATTATCCCGTGGCTCTGGGTGTGGTTCAGTACTGGAAATGTGCAAAGGCATGTGTCTCTGTCGCAGTGTGGGTCTCCGTTGGGGAGTGTAGGTGGTCACTGATGGCATATGGGGTAAGAAAAAGAGCTAGACACAAGATTGACAATAATAAATCATAAAAACCTTAGGCCTCAGGTTTTGTGAATACAGTACATATCAAAAGTGAGCATGTGTGTATAGCTAAAAAAACACAGATATCTGTTATAAAATTTATATTTCTTTATTTTTGTATATATATAGATAAATTGATGTCTTTTTGATATCTTTTTTATTTTTTATTTCTTTTATTTTTCTATAGTGCTTTTTCTATTAATTCTTTTTGCAGACATATGATATATTATTTACATTTCATAAACAAAAACATATTTTTCACAGACATTACATCACAGTGCTGTACATACAAAAACTTCTATTTAAAAACCAAGAGAAGGAGTATTTTATCTTGTCAATTGATTCAAAGGCTGGCGGTCGATGCAAGACACGACGCGCGTTTCGGCGTTAAAGCCTTCGTCAGGAAAAACCGTCTCAAATTTCTCTATAACAAGGTGTAAAAATGAACAACATAAAAAAACATGAAAATCGTTCTAGGCCTTAGGTTCTGATATTAATATAATGGTGAGCACTAAATGCTTTCTTTAATTTGTTTTCTGTGTCATTAGTAGTCAGAGATAGGGGGCGTGGCTTGGACGCCGCTGAAGACGGTCGCGTGAGCCGAGAGCTCCGCCCCGCCTCACCGATTATCCTGACCGGAGCACCGGACTGGCGCTCCTGTGACCCTGGGAGGGTTCCTCTGGATGCGGGGGCCTGCACCGCAAGAGATCGAGGGCTCTGTCTCCCTCCGACGTTGAGCTGCGACTCCGAGAAGTGAAAGGCTCGGATTCTGCAGGCAGAAAATGGCGGCCGTCTCCGCGAGTTGACCTGAGGAGAGCGATCAGGTGGAGTTGAGGACCGGTGGCCTGGAGGCGTGAGCGCTCCCCCCCCCTGCGAACGGTGGGTGCTGAGCGCCCGCGGAGGTGGTCCTGCTCTCCCAGAGTGCTTTGAACGAGAGGTGCGGCAGTTTCCGCTAGTAGGGAGCCTGGATGATCCCAAGAGCGCCCGCCCACAGTGGAAGAAGGGAGCTGACGGCGAGGGAGAACCGGGGAAAACTGCGCACTGCCCGGCGCTTGGTGGCGGAAGACGAGCGGGGGTCCTGGCTCTTGAGATCTATGAGCGGGAACTCTACGCAGGGGAGCTGATGTAGGAGGCGAGAAAGGCTCCTGGGCTCGGCCAGAGGGCTTGGTGAATTGCTCCCGGGTTGCCGGACTGCGTTTGGGGACCCGGACCGGCCTACTGTGAGGCCCCGCTCTGCCACACGGACCGGAGAAGACGACGGAGACCGCCCTGGGGTGCTGGGGGACCCTGGCCTCAACGACGCGAGGGGAAGTAGGGCCGCTTGACGTATTGCCGACTGCCCAGAGGGAGGCCCGGCCGACCGCTCCGGCGTGCGTGGCCTACTGCGACGGAGCTGCTAGGGAGCCGGGGACCGGGTGTGGCGCGGCTGCCCGGCGAGCAGCGCAGGACCAGGCCGAGGCACACTAAGGGGACCCAGGGCCGGTGCGGTGGACGGCCGGAAACACTGTGGAGCTTATGCGACCGACGACATTGGCGGGACGGAGTGGTCCCCCCTGTGACTTAAAGCGGCCCGAGCCCGGGTTGGAGCACTTGCTGGGTGGCTGCCTGTTGGGTCTTTCTCCCATGGGGACTGGCTTTGAAGCCCTTGAACTGGGAAACCCCGCTAGGCGATATCAAGCGCGGGGTTTCATGACAAGCCCACTGTGGTCCTACTGGCTTTGATATACCCTCACCTGGTGGCTGGAAGTTTCGCCTGATGGTGGACTGTTCCGCGGAGACGGCTACGGGCAGCAGAGTCAGATGAGGAACCCCTGGGAGCGCAGTGGACGACGGAAGCTGGCGGCTCGGAGCACTCATATCCTCGCCTGACGGGGAACTCACGTTGCCGGATTGCGGGAGGTGCTGTATGGTGAGACCAGGACTGGGGGCCAAGTAGTCCGACGCCCATGGGGAAACCACGAGGCAAGCAAGGGGGGGCTCTTCCGGAACCGGAGGATGAAGCGGCAGAGCAGAGGAAGCAAGGAGTGGTTGACCCGCACCCGGAGGGACTGATGCAACAACAGGTGGACCAGATCCTCCGCGCTATAACGGACACAAAAGAAGCGCTCCAACAAGACATAGCTCAGGTGTCGCTGGGATTGGGACTCCTACGGGCAGACCATGTGAAGCTGGCCGATCGGGTGAAGCGGGCTGAGACCACCCTGGAGGTCTTAGAACCATCTCAGAAAGCACTGGATGTTCAGATGGGAGACGTCGCTCGTAGGCTTCAAGTGTTGGAGAGAAGGGCTGAGGATGCTGAAGGGCGTAATAGAAGGAACAACATACGGGTGGTAGGCCTTCCAGAAGGAGTAGAAGGGGACAGCATGATAGACTTCCTGGAACAGTGGCTGCGCACTGAGGTTGCTCCGGAGGGCCTGACGCCATTTTATACTTTGGAGAGAGCGCACAGGGTGCCTGCCCGCCAGCTGCAGCCTGGGAGGCCACCCAGGCCTGTGGTGGCCCGCCTGCTCCATTATAAGGACAGGGATCTCCTGCTACATAAAGCACGCACCGCAGGCCCATATAGAGTGGGCAATAATAATGTGTCACTGTTCCCGGATTACACTTTTGAAGTACAGCGTCACCGAGCCTCATTTCTGGCGGTCAAGAAGGCCCTCCGGGACGAAGGTATTCAATACTCCCTGATGTTTCCGGCGCGCTTGCGAGTGATACTGGATGGCGATACATTCTTCCATAATAACCCTGATGAGGCATGGAGCTGGTTGGAAACCTACCGGACAGGGGCGGGTGTGACAAGAGGCACTGGGGGGCAAACAACGGAGGCGCCGCGGCTGCACCGTGCAAGACGCACCAGAAGACGGCGTCCTGGGACACAGAAGCCTTCCACGTCTCAGACGGAGAAAGAGAGGTCGGCGGCACTGCAGGCTGTGACAGAGATTTCGCAGGCGAGCGGAACGACGCTGCAGGGAGTGACTGAATTGGAACAAGGATCGGAAGTGACGGATTCTGATGGGACGGACGCAGGGAGTATCGCTCTCCCCCACATCACTCCGGGGACGGCGGACGAGATCGTGGATGCCTGAACGCATACAGTGTCTCATGTGACTAGTAAGAGGGGCCGACTGGTCCTAGAGCTGTAGCCCTCGGAGGGGGGTGAATGGGACAGGCAGAGTGGTTCAGTGAGTTCAGAAGGGAGGACATTAGCACTGTGCGACCGCCCACCCACCTGGGACCTATTCCGGGGGAGCTGAAGTCTTACTTATAGTGGGGTTTGGCGTTAGGAGGCAGTGAGGCTACAGGCCAGATCTTCTTGGTACTCAATCATGTCACTTATAAAGCGCACTACATACCCGCGAGGGTCTCAAGGCGCTGGGGGAAGAGGGGGGTGGTGCTGCTACTGATCGAAGAGCCAGGTCTTGAGGAGTCTTCTGAAGGCCAGTAGGTCTTGGGTCTGCCGAAGGTTGGTGGGGAGGGTGTTCCAGGTCTTGGCGGCGAGGTGGGAGAAGGATCTGCCGCCGGCGGTCGTTTTCCGGATGCGGGGGACTGTGGCGAGGGCGAGGCTGGTGGAGCGGAGCTGGCGGGTGGGGGTGTAGAAGCTGAGTCGTCTGTTGAGGTAGGCTGGTCCGGAGTTGTGGAGTGCTTTGTGTGCGTGGGTGAGGAGCTTGAAGGTTATCCTCTTGTTGACAGGGAGCCAGTGCAGGTCTCTCAGGTGGGGTGTGATGTGGCTGCGTCGGGGGATGTCGAGGATAAGACGTGCAGAGGCGTTCTGGATGCGTTGCAGCCGTCTCAGGAGCTTAGCCGTCGTTCCTGCGTAGAGGGCGTTTCCGTAGTCCAGCCTGCTGGTGACAAGGGCCTGGGTGACTGTTTTTCTTGTTTCGGTGGGGATCCACTTGAAGATCCTGCGGAGCATTCGGAGGGTGTTGAAGCAGGATGAGGAAACGGCGTTGACCTGCTTAGTCATGGAGAGGGTGGGGTCGAGGATGACCCCTAGGTTGCGTGCGTGGTCGGTGGGTGTCGGGGCTGTTCCCAGTGATGTTGGCCACCAGGAGTCGTCCCATGCTGAAGGGTTGGAACCAAGGACGAGGACCTCCGTCTTGTCCGAGTTCAGCTTCAGGCGGCTGGTACTCATCCATTCGGCGACGGCCTTCATTCCTTCGTGGAGGTGGGCTTTGGCGGTGTGAGGGTCTTTGGTGAGGGAGAGGATCAGCTGGGTGTCGTCGGCGTAGGAGATGATGTTGAGGTTGTGCTGTCGGGCGACGTGGGCGAGGGATGCCATGTAGATGTTGAACAGCGTTGGGCTGAGGGAGGAGCCTTGGGGTACGCCGCAGATGATCTTGGTGGCTTTGGATCGGAAGGGGGCGAGGCGGACGCTTTGTGTTCTGCCGGAGAGGAAGGATGTGGTCCAGTCCAGGGCCTTCTCTTGGATCCCGGCGTCGTGAAGGCGTGTTCGTAGTGTGTGGTGGCAGACCGTGTCGAAGGCGGCTGATAGGTCCAGGAGGATGAGGGCTGCTGTTTCTCCGTTGTCTAGCAGGGTCCTGATGTCATCGGTGGCGGCGATGAGGGCGGTTTCGGTGCTGTGGTTGCTGCGGAAGCCGGACTGGGAAGGGTCCAGGATGTTGTTCTCCTCGAGGTAGCGGGTCAGTTGTTTGTTGACGATTTTCTCGGTGACCTTCGCGGGGAACGGGAGCAGAGAGATGGGTCGGAAGTTCTTGAGGTCCTTGGGGTCTGCCTTGGGTTTCTTGAGTAAGGCGGTGATCTCGGCGTGCTTCCAGCTTTCCGGGAAGGTTGCTGTCTCGAAGGAGATGTTGATTATTTTCCATAGATGGGGCGCGATGGCTGTACTGGCTTTGTTGAAGACGTGGTGAGGGCACGGGTCTAGCGGTGAGCCGGAGTGGATGGTGTTCATGATCTCGCTGGTGTCCTCGTCGTTGATGTTGGTCCAGGAGAGCAGGCGGTTGGTGGTTGTGGGGGCAGTGGTCTCGGTGGTTGCCGGGGCGGTCGTGGTGTTGAAGCTGTCGTGGATGTCGGCGATTTTGCGGTGGAAGAAGGTGGCCAGTGAGTCGCACAGGTCTCGCGCCGGCGGGATGTCGTTGGTGTTGGAGCTGGGGTTGGAGAGTTCCTTCACGATGTTGAAGAGCTCTTTGCTGTTGTGTGCGTTGTTGTCTAGGCGGTCTTTGAGTGAGGCCCTTTTGGCGGATCTGATGAGGTGATGGTGACTGCGGGTGGCGCTCTTGTGGGTGGCGTAGCTGTCCGCTGTCCGTTCGTGGAGCCAGATCTTCTCCAGTTTTCGGCATGTTCGTTTGGAGGCCTGGAGGTCTTCGGTGAACCAGGTGGCTTTCTTGCTGGTGTGGCTGTTGGGCGGATTCTTGAGCGGGGAGAGGGTGTTGGCGCAGTCGTCGATCCACTGTCTGAGGTTGCGGGCGGCGGTGTCGGGGTCGGAGGGTTCGGCGGGTGGGCTCAGGGCGAGGGTTGTGGTTAGCTGGTCTTCGGAGACTCTGCTCCAGCAGCGGCGAGGCATTTGTTCGGTGCGGTGGTGCGTGGTGGGCTTCCTGTAGGTGAAGTGGATGCAGTGGTGGTCAGTCCAGTGGGCTTCGGAGGTGTGGTTGAAGGAGACGTGTGGGCTTGCGGAAAAGATGGAGTCGAGCGTGTGGCCGGCGGCGTGGGTGGGTGTAGTCACGAGCTGTCTGAGTCCGAGGGTGGCGAGGTTGTCGATCAGGGTGGTGGAGTTGGTGTCCTTGTTGTTCTCGAGGTGGAAGTTCAGGGCTCTTACTGAAGTACTGGGCTCCCCCCTTCGTTTCGCTCCTAGAGTGACCCTCTGGTAGCTACCAGAGGAACTGTTAGAGAATAGTTTGGATGGGTACTAGTTGTTTAGAGCCTGTTCTGGGGAGGGGAGGGGGGGAACATTTGGGGGATGTTGTTGGGGTAGTTAGAGCCACCGGTGTGCCAATGCAGGGAGTGCAGTTGTGGAGCAGAGATAATTCGCACAATGGGGACATCACCTGAGTTCAAATGCATTACGTGGAATGTACGGGAGATGCATACGATGTTGAGACACCATAGGGTTCGTGCATATTTAGTGCGAAGAGGAGTGCAGATAGCTTTCCTCCAAGAGACCCATATGGACCGAGAAGAAGGCCAGGCATTGCAGCGCCGATGGGGGGGGCAGCTTTTTTATACAACGTATTCTGCTTTTGCTAGGGGTGCACTGGTCTGGTTGAGGGCGGGGGTTCCCTTCCAACCGACTCAGCAGATAGTGGATCCTGAAGGGAGGTTTGTGGCTGTTATGGGACGGTTGGATGGGCGGTACGTGACATTATGCAGTGTGTATGCCCCCAATGTGGACCAGAAGTCTTTTTTTGCTAGCTTATCAGGGAAATTAGCGTCACTCCTGACCGGTTCAGTGATCGTAGGGGGCGTTTCAATTCTGTCACAGATACTGAGATGGATAGGTCACATCCACCGCTACCACAGGCGCCCATACATAAGCTCTCGAAGCTCCGGAGGGATTGGCAGGCTGAGTGGGGGCTGATAGACACATGGCGCGCGCAACATATAGGGGAACGGGACTATTCTTATTATTCTGCCTTACATAACTTGCATGTGCGGATGGATGCAGTGTTGTGTTCCCCGGATGTTCATGCGTTGGTTCGCCATAGTGAGTACCTGGTGAAGACAATATCGGATCATAATCCGCTGCTCTTGGCCCTGAGATGGTCTCAGGAAAGGCCTGCAATCCCTACCTGGCGCTTACGCCCGGAGGCTTTGGAAGACCCGGTGTTTCGTGCGGCGGTACAAGGGGTATTGAGCATTATTTCCTAGAGAACGAGGGGACGGCTTCGACCCTGGCACTGGAGTGGGACGCCTTTAAGGTGGTGGTGCTGGGTTTATGTATTGCCAAAGCAGCGGGAGTGCGGAGGACGCTGTTGCAAGATATAGAGAGGGAGGAACTGCGGCTGCGGCAGGCAGAGAGAGCACACCCTGAGAACCCGGGAGTACAGGCCGAAGTATTAGCTGCGAGAGAGGGAGTGGCGACACAAGTGGAGCGGTTGCGCTGCTTTGACCATAAAGAATATTTGGTACGGGCGCACGCGGAGAGGGATAAGGTGGGCTTCCTGTTGGCGTGGCTGGCAGGTCCGGTGCCGAGGGGTACGCCCATACTGGCTCTGACCTCCCCAGCGGGCATACCGGAGTATACCCAACGGGGGATTAATGAGATGTTCCTGGCATACTATGCGGATCTTTACGAGAGTAAGTTGCGGGGTACATGTGATGACTTGGGCGAGTTCTTGGCCGAGATACGGCTGCCGCGTCTTGAGACTGACCAAGGGGTTACACTGGGACAGGAGATCACGGAGGGGGAGATACGTAGTGCGATAAAACACATGGCGTGCAAGAAGACCCCAGGGGCTGACGGTCTACCAATCGAATTTTATTCGACATATATCGATATCCTGGCCCCTAAACTGCTGGCGGTTTATCGGGAGGCCTGGGATTTAGGGAGATTGCCAGTCTCCACTCGCGAGGCTATCATTATTCCGCTGCTGAAACTGGGTAAGGACTCATTAGCTAGGTCGGCCTATCGCCCCTTATCAATGTTAACCACTGATTATAAGATTTTTAGTAGGATTCTTGCGACCCGGCTTCTTCCCTATATGATGCAATTGGTACATAATGAGCAGGCGGGCTTTATCCCGAAGCGCACTACCGCGACTAATGTACGACACCTTCTACGGATCTTGGGGGAGGACCAAAGTGAGACCCCTGCCGCAGTGGTTCTCTCGGTTGACATGGAAAAGGCATTTGACAGCCTAGAGTGGCCGTATTTGTACCGGGTCCTTCGCGAGTTCGGCCTTGGGGACACCTTTGTGGGGTGGATGGAGCTCCTTTATAGATCGGCGTCGGCGCATGTGCGGACGGGCGTGACGATCTCTCCAGCCTGCCCGGTGGGGCGGGGTACGCGACAGGGATGCCCGCTCTCTCCGTTGTTGTTTGCCTTGGCCATTGAACCTCTGGCCGCCCATGCCCGGTTGGGGAAGCATTATCCTGGTTTATTCCTTCGTGGAGATATGCACTTTATCTCCCTCTATGCGGATGATTTGTTGCTCTTTCTCGCAAACACAGATACGGCTTTGGAGGGCGCGCGGCACTTGCTCTCCGTGTTTGGGCAGTACTCAGGGTTGCGGGTGAACTGGGCAAAGACCTGCTTGTTTCCGGTGGTACCGACCGAGGCGAACCCTTCGCAGGTGGCGGGCGTACGCTGGGAGCCACACTGCCTACCTTATTTAGGCACTAACATTTATCATACCATCGAGGATTTGCTGGAGGGTAATTTGGGTCGGGCCATACGCGGACTTAGGGGCAGTTTTGCGTTTTGGAGTACGCTGCCGTTATCGGTAACAGGCCGGGTAGCGCTCCTGAAGATGGTGGCGCTCCCGCGTTTATTGTATTATTTTCGGACGTTGCCGATTTGGGTGCCGGGCTCCATCTTCCGACAGCTCCGCTCTATGGCTGGGGGATTTCTTTGGGGGACGGGCAGGCGGCGGGTTGCAATGGCTACATGATACACCCAAGGGCGATGGGGGTATGGCAGTGCCGGATTTTGAGTGGTATTATTTGGCAGCGCAGCTGCAGTGGCTCACCCAAGCCAAAGCTCGAGGGTTCCGGGGCCCGGATGGCCCTGAGGGACGGTGGGTCCCACGCTATATCTTGTCTTTTATAGTACTTCAGCAGAAGATGCGTCTTGGACTGCTCACTGTTGAGGAGAGGACGCTACGGTTGTGCTGGAACCGGAGCCAGCGACGGGCTGGCTTCACCCGCCCGTATGCCCCGGAGATACCGCTGGGTATGTGCACTGCCTTCCCGCATGGCGGGGATTGGACGGCACTGGCTAATTGGGAAGAACTGGGGATACAAGTGTTAGGGGACCTCTACGAAAACGAAACCCTGTTGTCCTTTCAGGCCCTGCAACATAGATATGATCTCCCGCGAGGGGATTACTTGCTGCATTCAGCGCTAGTCATGGCACTGCAGCGCCACTGGGGGCTGGGGTTGTCGGAACCACGGACCTCCATGGCTTGCCAATACGTGGTCATGGCAGCGGGGACTTTTAAGGCCGTTACGTGCCTTTACCGGCGCATGCTGACTGAGGCCCTGCAACCGTTGCGCGCGTTGCAGGGGAAGTGGGAAGTGGACCTTGGCAGGAAAATCCCTGAAAAGACGTGGGCCCAATTGGTTCGACGAGCCTGGAAGAGCACGAAAAATGCCAGATTCCAATTGGTGCATCTCTATGTCCTGCATAGAGCATACTTGACACCAGCTAAGCTTAATCAATATTTCACTACGGCGACTGCTCAGTGCCCGAGATGTGGTTTGGAGGGGGCTGACTTCCGACATATGCTATGGGGATGTTCGAATTTGGGAACTTATTGGGAGGAAGTGCTGGACCTGCTGTGTAGTACAACTGATCGCATAATAGACTTAGACATGGGTACTTGCCTACTGCACTGGTTCCCGCAGACAGCTAAAACGAAAATCACAAGTAAATTTTTAGACCTGGGCCTTGTCTTAGCCAAGAGGGAAATCACAATGCACTGGAAGTCAGCGAGGGGGGCCAGCGCGGAGAGATGGCGGGCAGAATTACTTAGGTGGGCGCGGAGTGAAGGCACTATTAGGCTACAACAGGCTCTAAGTACTGAGAATGAAAAGGCGCTGGAGGCGGCAAGCGCATGGGAGGCCTTAGTTGCAATATTGCAGGCCCCGGAAATGGGTTCAGAGCAAGGATCGCTCTTGGAGGACCGGGGGGCTCCAAGTGACACCTTGGCGCACGGAGAATGAACCAGGGCATGCTCAGTGGACTGAGTGGTGTCCTCTAATGACACTTTATATCCTGTACTGCTATAATGCTGATCAAAACTGTTACTGTGATAGATTGAGATGTACCATGTTGTTGGTAGTACATGTTTGGAGGGCACACCGGTGGCGGGGGGGCGGGTGGAAGGGGGGGTGTTTATATACATGTGATTCTCTCGTGCTGGCGGCATCTGACGTCAGCCAAGCTGCGCCGGGCATAGATTTCAATGCTGCCTTTACCGATCTAGCCATTGAAATAGAAAATGGACTTGTTGTAAACATCACTATGGCTTCCATATTGGAATGGAATGGAAAGTGACTCTATTACTGTCTCCGGTGTTTATATACATGTAATTATCTCATACGGGCGGTGTCCATCGTTAGCCAAGCTGTGCCGGACATAGATTTCAATGCTGCCTTTACCGATCTAACCATTGAAGTAGAAAGCGGACTTGTAAATATCACTATAGCTTCCATATTGTAAAGGGTAATTGATGTTTCATTATATTAAGAGTATATTTTGTATCTATATGTTCCAATTTTTATTTATGAAATAAAGCAGGTATATTTATTATTACTCCTAGTAGTTATGTGTTAGTGCTGATTATATTCAATCACTTGGGCCCATGGTAAATCCTGATTTAATCCTCTCTTGAATGTATCTAACGTGAATATCCAGTATACCTCACGTTTTTTCCTTACAGCTTCACTGCTTTGGTTATTTTTCTGACTGATTGTTTCAAGGATAAACCATTTAATGTCATCCTCAGTGTGATTAGATGTTACAAAATGTTCTACAATAGGTGCTGACATCTTTTTAGTTCGTATTGCTGAGCGATGTTCACCAAGTCGTATATTAAAGCTACGAGAGGTTTCTCCAATGTACCCTAATCCACATGGGCAGAGTAACAAATAGATAACATTCTTGGTTTTACAATTGCTCATGTGTTTGACTTTTACAGTTTGGCCATTCAATTCTATTCTGTCATTTTCTATCGCCAAAGGGCAAATTTTACAGGTGCCACATTTGAAATTACCTATTATTGGCGATGTCCCTACAATACTTCTCTGTATTGGTTGTTTAGCTTGGGGCAATCGTGATCTTACTATAAGGTCTTTCAAATTTTTGTTCTTACGGTAGGCAAATAGAGGCTTAGGGATTTTATCTTTGGGTTCTTTGTCGACATTCACGATGTGCCAACTTGATGAAATAATTTGTCTTATTTTACCAATCATCATAGAATGTCTAGTAACAAATACTAATTCAGCGGCGCTTTTTTCTTTTTGTTAGTAAGTAGATGCTGCCTGTCAAAGAACCTTGCTCTCTTATATGAATCTTTCACGAGTTTTCTTGGATATCCTCGGGTTACAAATTTCTCTCTCATTTCCGAGGCTCTCATATCAAAATCAGCAATGGTGGTACAGTTTCTGTGAAGCCGCAGGAACTGACCGAATGGGATGCTATTTTTTTGTGATTTTGGATGGTAGCTGTCATAGTGAAGGAGTGTATTGCGTGCTGTGGGTTTGATAAAAAATCAACCGCCAGCCTGCCTTCTTCATGTTTAATGACAATGTCCAGAAACTCTATCTGGTTGTTGTCTATGGCCAAGGTGAATCGTAGATTTTGGTCACATAAATTTAGCCATAACAGGAACTCATGTAGATTATCCTCATTATCTGACCAAATGAAAAAAATATAATCAATGAAGCGCGACCAGTTCCAGATGGACTCGAAAAATGGTGCCACTTCATTGTAGATATGGGTGTATTCAAATTTGGCCATGTAGATGTTAGCCACTGTCAGTGCACAGGACACACCCATGCTTACTCCCTTTACTTGTTGGAATAACTGGCCATTAAATTCAAAGATGTTATCTTCAAGGATTATTTTTAGACACTTGATGATGAAATCTGCATTGCAGTCGATGTTCATTATTTCAATGAACCATTCTACTGCTAGCATTGCTCCTTGAATTGGGATATTGCTATATAGACTCTCTATATTGAGAGTTACTAGCCATTGTTGTTGCGGATTAAAGGGAGTATCCTCTATGAGATTATTATATGTCGCGTGTCTTGTTAATGTGTGGGCGTAGAATAACATCCAGATATTTAGACAATGGCTCTGTGACCGAGCCTATTGTTGAAACAATCGGTCTGTATGGAGGATCTTCCTCATTCTTGTGTATTTTAGGTACACCATACAAGCAGGATGTTTTAGGATTTTGTACATTGAGGTAAGCATATTCCTTATCACAGATATCACCATCTCTGAGTGCTCTACTCGTGATGCGTTGAATTTTGGTTTTTATTTTGTCAATTGGATTTCTACTAATTTTGATATCAAAATTTGTGTCTTTTAGCATGTCCTCCATTTTTGACACATAGTTAACGGTATTAATGATTGCTATCCCCCCTCCTTTATCACAACTTTTGATTGTGATTGCAGGGTTATTTTTCAGGTTAAATAAAGCCTGATGTTCTTCCTGTTGGATATTATAGAGGGTCCTTTGTACGTACTTAGTAGCTGAAATCATTTTTTGATATACCACCTGTTCAAATACTATGGCTTCCGGTGGTACTTGTTCAGTTGTCGGTGTAAAGTTAGATTTAGGTGTCAAACCAGATTTATTGGTTTGTGTTGTAAGGGAATTGTGTTCAGCAAAGAACAGTTTTAATCAAATTTTATGAAAAAATGCAGTAAGATCACTGAACAATTCGAATTTGTTTAGGCCAGAATGGGGGACAAATGTGAGGCCTTTACATAACAGCGAGTAAGTTGCTGGTGTCATCTCTGAAGTATTTAAGTTAAATACTGGAATCTCTTCTACTCTCTCCAGTATTGGGCATTGCGTGTAACCAGAAGTTGATTCTGGTTGGTTTGATGATTTCCCCGGTTTCGGGGCTGATATTGAGATCGCCAATTGCCTCTGCGTAGGTTGCGTCTCCCTAAAAAAGACTGGGGGACCTGGTAAGATCTTGGGGTATAGTGACTAGTTCTATTCTCAAAAAGATTTGGTGTACTATCATTGTCTGAGTCAGACGTATCTGAGAAGGTAGTTACCTTCCTATTATATCGTCTATAGTCTTGCTGATCCTGTGAGGTACTTTCCTGCTGTGTATAGTAGTGTTCTGCTAAGTACGGATACGTATTTTCTTTATTTGAGAACCTGATATCTTTCTTTAATTTGTCGCTTTTCCTTTTATGAAGGTATTCCGTATATGAAGTTATTTCTTGATCTAGTTCTTCTAATGTTTTTTTGGCATCACCTACCGCTGTATTATTTTTAATCTTGTTTTCCAATTCCAAAATTTCAGCAATTGACATTTGTAGCATTTCTTTTGCTGTTTCAACGATCAGCATCATTAAATCACGCGAGCAACGGTTCGCGATCATGGACCATTTTTCAAGAAACGCCTTAAGTTGGACAAATAGTCCCGGGATGTTTTTAACTCTTAGACCCTGTGGGATTATTCCTGCTCTTAAATATTCTAGCATGTATTGACCATGCAATTCTATCCGTTTGGTCTTTTTCTTTAATGCTAGAAGTTTATTAAGATCTTAATTTTTATCAGGATTTTCCATTAATTGTTGACTAAATGTCCCTGTATTACCAACCATGGTGGCAAAATCAGCATCAGAAAATCCAAATGTCATGAGATTAACCATGGCTGATAGTAAGCCTTTAGATAAATGATTTGAATATAATACAGAATCGATATGAGCACATTGGTTCATATCATCTCTATCCTTCCTTTTGTCTTTAAACAGCACAATAAATAAAGTGCTGCATGCGAGCTGACAACCAATAAAACCATCGATAAAGACTTTCTATGTGCTTAAAAAGGAACTAGCAGATTTACTGTAATGTAAGTACCACCACTCTACGACTAACTATTTAAAATCGGTCTAGAGAGTTAAAAATAGAAGCACCGCCATCAATATTAAAGCGCCACTATTTTCAGCTCATCGAATTGTTCTCTGCCTTTATAGTATAAGTAAACGCGGAAAGACGTAAACCTCAGACTTATCCACGCGGTACCCGCGGGTGGCATCTTCTCCCTTTGCCCTAAAATCCAGGTAGATACCTAGAAGTTACAGTTACAAATAGTCAATATACAAAATTAAAAATAGACATTAACTGTTGTCTCTTTCTTCTCTCTTTTACATGTACCATGTAAATACAGAAATTACAGATTGCGAATGACGCTCTTCATAATATAGAAATAACTACTATTGAAGGCTGTCACTCTTATACTACTGACGCACTGAAATAATACAGGTAAACATATATAAAAAGGAATGTGACCACTCATTATTCCTCTTGGTATATCGGAAAAAGCATGGTAAAACCTTCCTTTCTCCCTTTTCGACCATCTATGTTTAATCACATTATAAGTTTCTAGCATCATTTGTCCAGCACGGGTGAATTCACTTTTAGAAAAACTCTTTCCTCTTTGTCTCAAGGAAATATATGGATATGTTTCCTCTTTGTGGACTATCTATTTCGGCTAAAATACACTTTTGGGAGCACTTTCTTTTTTAATATGGAGTATATGGACTGTTTAATAAAATTATATTGTATCTCTGACTACTAATGACACAGAAAACAAATTAAAGGAAGCATTTAGTGCTCACCATTATATTAATATCAGAACCTAAGGCCTAGAACGATTTTCATGTTTTTTTATGTTGTTCATTTTACACCTTGCTATAGAGAAATTTGAGACGGTTTTTCCTGACGAAGGCTTTAACGACGAAACACGAGTCGTGTCTTGCATCGACCGCCAGCCTTTGAATCAATTGACAAGATAAAATACTCCTTCTCTTGGTTTTTAAATAGAAGTTTTTGTATGTACAGCACTGTGATGTAATGTCTGTGAAAAATATGTTTTGTATTGAGATGTTTTTGTTTATGAAATGTAAATAATATATCATATGTCTACAAAAAGAATTAATAGAAAAAGCACTATAGAAAAATAAAAGAAATAAAAAATAAAAAAGATATCAAAAAGACATCAATTTATCTATATATATACAAAAATAAAGAAATATAAATTTTATAACAGATGTGTGTTTTTTTAGCTATACACACATGCTCACTTTTGATATGTACTGTATTCACAAAAACTGAGGCCTAAGGTTTTTTTATGATTTATTATTGTCAATCTTGTGTCTAGCTCTTTTTCTTACCCCATATGGTATTGTTCCCTACAGCTAACAAGACTTATTGTTTCTAGTAGGGGTCCCCTTCTTCCCAAACCGTAATTCTCGCAGCCTGTCTGTGAGGGGATAGCCACTCTAGACGAGTCCAGTAATTTATAGCCTTTCTTGTGTCTTTACAGTCAGAGACGTTTTTGATCACCAACACTTTATTTCATTTCTTTTTTAGTCACTCAAATATTCATCTGTTTGCATGATTCTGTCTTATTTGAGTGTCTAAGTCTCTTCTTCCTCCTTTTAGACATTAACTATAATCACTTAAATCAAGTCATATTATATTCAAATTATTTATCTAAAGGATTACCATCAGCCTTGGCTAATCTCATGACATTTGGATTTTCTGATGCTGATTTTGCCACCATGGTTGGTAATACAGGGACATTTGGTCAACAATTAATGGAAAATCCTGATAAAAATGAAGATCTTAATAAACTTCTAGCATTAAAGAAAAAGACCAAACAGATAGAATTGCATGGTCAATACATGCTAGAATATTTAAGAGCAGGAATAATCCCACAGGGTCTAAGAGTTAAAAAAAACCCGGGACTATTTGTCCAACTTAAAGCGTTTCTTGAAAAATGGTCCATGATCGCGAACCGTTGTTCGCGTGATTTAATGATGCTGATCGTTGAAACAGCTAAAGAAATGCTACAAATGTTAATTGCTGAAATTTTGGAATTGGAAAACAAGATTAAAAATAATACAGCGGTTGGTGATGCCAAAAAAACATTAGAAGAACTAGATCAAGAAATAACTTCATATACGGTATACCTTCATAAAAGGAAAAGCGACAAATTAAAAAAAGATATCAGGTTCTCAAATAAAGAAAATACGTATCCGTACTTAGCAGAACACTACTACACACAGCAGGAAAGTACCTCACAGGATCAGCAAGACTATAGACGATATAATAGGCAGGTAACTACCTTCTCAGATACGTCTGACTCAGACAATGATAGTACACCAAATCTTTTTGAGAATAGAACTAGTCACTATACCCCAAGATCTTACCAGGCCCCCCAGTCTTTTTTAGGGAGACGCAACCAACGCAGAGGCAATTGGCGATCTCAATATCAGCCCCGATACCGGGGAAATTATCAAACCAACCAGAATCAACTTCTGGTTGCACGCAATGCCCACTACTGGAGAGAGTAGAAGAGATTCCAGTATTTAACTTAAATACTTCAGAGATGACACCAGCAACTTACTCGCTGTTATGTAAAGGCCTAACATTTGTCCCCCATTCTGGCCTAAACAAATTCGAATTGTTCAGTGATCTTACTGCAATTTTTCGTAAAATTAGATTAAAACTGTTCTTTGCTGAACACAATTCCCTTACAACACAAACCAATAAATCTGGTTTGACACCTAAATCTAACTTTACGACGACAACTGAACAAGTACCACCGGAAGCCATAGTATTTGAACAGGTGGTATATCAAAAAATGATTTCAGCTACTAAGTACGTACAAAGGACCCCCTATAATATCCAACAAGAAGAACATCAGGCTTTATTTAACCTGAAAAATAACCCTGCAATCACAATCAAAAGTTGTGATAAAGGAGGGGGGATAGCAATCATTAATACCGTTAACTATGTGTCAAAAATGGAGGACATGCTAAAAGACACAAATTTTGATATCAAAATTAGTAGAAATCCAATTGACAAAATAAAAACCAAAATTCAACGCATCACGAGTAGAGCACTCAGAGATGGTGATATCTGTGATAAGGAATATGCTTACCTCAATGTACAAAATCCTAAAACATCCTGCTTGTATGGTGTACCTAAAATACACAAGAATGAGGAAGATCCTCCATACAGACCGATTGTTTCGACAATAGGCTCGGTCACAGAGCCATTGTCTAAATATCTGGATGTTATTCTACGCCCACACATTAACAAGACACCGGCATATGTCCAAGACACGCGACATATAATAAATCTCGTAGAGGATACTCCCTTTAATCCGCAACAACAATGGCTAGTAACTCTCGATATAGAGAGTCTATATAGCAATATCCCAATTCAAGGAGCAATGCTAGCAGTAGAATGGTTCATTGAAATAATGAACATCGACTGCAATGCAGATTTCATCATCAAGTGTCTAAAAATAATCCTTGAAGATAACATCTTTGAATTTAATGGCCAGTTATTCCAACAAGTAAAGGGAGTAAGCATGGGTGCGTCCTGTGCACCGACAGTGGCTAACATCTACATGGCCAAATTTGAATACACCCATATCTACAATGAAGTGGCACCATTTTTCGAGTCCATCTGGAAATGGTCGCGCTTCATTGATGATATTTTTTTCATTTGGTCAGATAATGAGGATAATCTACATTAGTTCTGTGAGAAGTTGGCCTGGCATATGCTGTCCACTAATTATAGTGGGCACCTTGCACCTGTCCAAACAACCCCTTATTGGAGATAGGTTAAAGACAACCTTTATTGAAAGCTATCCTAGTGGTAGCTATGGAGAGCAGCCTTCAGGCTAAGTCTTGAAGGAATGTAAAGCAGCTTGTTTTACCAGTCTATAATCTCTTGAGTGACCAAATGAAAGAGGACCACACCAGGTATATATTCAAAATATATGTATTTATTACTAAACACACCCTCTAGTCTCTTTATGAGGCTAGAGTTCGAAGTACATAAATTATAAGTTAGTTACCTACAGTAATAGCACAAATACACGTTTGAGCCCCAGGGGCGTACCAAACCATATACCAATAAAGTGGTATAAGAACCACGACTGAGCTAGACACAAGGCCTAGAGCCTGTAGAAGTGCTTGGACCACAAGGAACCACCCAAGGCAGTGACACAGGGGACCCACGGGGACGCGTGCAGTGTATGAACACAACCGCGAACCAACGTTAACTTCTATGGGGAAAGTCGCGATTAGAATTTAAAAGAAAAGGGACACTTAGAGGAGGACTTGGAGCAAACCCTTTGAGAACTAGGCTGTTCTAGTGTCAATACCCACGGGAGCACTGGAGTACTCGAGTTACCTCACCCAGGGGAGCCGGGTGCATAGGTGTCTTTCGGGGTCAGGTTTCGTCGTCGCTTTCAATGGCGATCTGCTGCAAAGTGCTGCTGGCGGCCAAGTCGAAAGTGTTCGGGTGGATCCAAAGGTGGATCGAAGATCTGAAGAACCTGAAAGCAGAGGGGACAGAGTCTGGGTCACTAGCCAGTGACCAGGAAGGCGATGAGCAGATGCCCACCGATGTCGAGTGCTTCAGGTAGGTTGACGGTTGTCTTGACTCTTCAGCCACGAGGTCCAGGAGGCGTCGACGACAACCAGGAGCTGGATTCGAGCTGTCCCACAACGTTTGTCGATTGCAGGGGTATCGGCGACTGGATTGGACCCAACAAGCCTTGGCAACGGCAAGTCTCGTGGAAATGGAAGAAGGACGATGTTGCAGACCAGCAAGTTCTGGGGAACTCACCCAGCAAGGATAAGTCAGGGCATGCCTGGAGCAACCAGGGAGCCCAAGCAGAAAAAGATTGGCCTTCGGGAGGGCCTACTAGCCAATGGACTAGCGACCGCGAAGGAGCCTCGAGACGATGCACGTGGAGCTGGCTCACAGGACACTCGTGGAGTGGAGGCCAGTGATCCTCGGTGCAGTTGGTGCTGGAGGCTGGGGCTACTGGGAGCCCAAAGCACGACTATGTGGGACACCCAGAAGAGGATGCACTTGCAAATGCGATCGGTGTCCAGGGGTCACGGTTCCACATTACCCACGACAGCTACGGGCCTCAGCTTTGCTGGGAACTCAGGGCAGCCTCGGGGAAGTCTGGAAATCTACCTCTGGTGAAGCAAAGACTTCGGCGTCCGACGGGAGCTTCAGCGATGCAGACCGGACAATTGCTTCTTTGGTGCCTGCCAAGCAGGGGAGTCACTCCTTGACCCCAAGGGAGATTCTTCAGTCCTCTAAACTTGAAGTAGAGCGTCGAAGGTCCAGGATTCTGTGTCAGAGATTCGTCCAGGTAAAATCTAAAGTCCTAAGGACTGGGTTCCCCTACTTATACTAAGGTAGGGGGTTGGACATACTCTGTGGCCCCACCTACGGGAGGGCCAGGGCAGAGGGGTGGTTACACCCCTTTCCCTTTGTCCAGTTTCGCGCCAGAGCAGGGGCTGGAAGCCCCTGAGCCAGTTTGAACTGGGGTATGCACAGGGACACCAAGTGTGCCCCCAGTGCAGGACTTCAAAGCACCAGAGAGTGCTCCCGCCCAGCCCCAATACACACTATCCTGTCTGGGGAGTTGGTCACACCTCCCTGGGACAGGAAACCTATTGTCCAGGCCTCCCCTGCCGGAGTTTCGGTCAGCAGCAGGAGGCCAGACTCGTGTCTGTGGCAGCTGCATCCATTTTGTGATGCCAGGGCTCTGGAAAGTCAGTACCGGGTATACCGGTGTGTACATGTCTTTCCCTCTAGAAGGGTGGAATGCTACCCCCGCTGCCAGAACTGGCGGGGGGTAGTATTCCAAGATGTTTGACACCAAACACGACATGTTTCCGTGCAGCCATCCCAAAGTTAGCATTTAACGCGAGGTTATAATGCGCTTAAGAGTATATGGTCAGGCTGCACTACAAACAGCATCAGAGAAGGGTCTCCGAACGCTGCAGAGGGGCCAGCTCATGCAGGGGCACCCTCTCTCATAGGAACCACGCACTCTGCCTTCAGGATTGATAAGGCCTGCCATAGGAGTGACTTATAGGTTTATATGTGTGTATGTATGTAGTGATATAGGTAGCCTATATCACCGTAAGGGGTGCATGCACCACCGTACCCAGGCTGCAGTAGCAGACCTGTGGTGTCAGTTTGGATGGCCTTCCAGGGGTGGCACAATACATGCTGCAGCCCCTGGTAGGCCTCTGAGGTACCTATGCCCTGGGTACATAGTATACCATATACTAGGGACTTATAAGGGCACTCCAGATTCCAATCAGAGATGTGCCTAAGGCACATGGAAACCATTTTAAAGAGGAAGCAGCTAGGCTGGGGTTCTGATTAGCAGGGCCCCAGCCAGACTAAGGTCGAAAAACAGTGAAGCATCAGCAAAAAGTGGGGGTACCCATGTGAAGCAGATCCTACTCTCCTACACAACCCCCCCAAACGTAGGGACATTAAACTAACCTTGCCCAGTTAAGTCTTCATGTTCTAAGTGGAAGTACCTAGAGAGTCCATCTGCATTGGCATGGTTACTCCCAGGTCTATGTTCCACTGTGAAGTCCATCCCCTGTAGGGAAATGGACCACCTAAGCAGTTTGGGGTTTTCACCCTTCATTTGTTTTAGCCATAAGAGGGGCTTATGGTCTGTTTGAACAAGGAAGTGAGTACCAAACAAGTATGGCCTCAACTTCTTCAGAGCCCAGACCACAGCAAAGGCCTCCCTCTCAATGGCTGACCAACGTTTCTCTCTAGGGGTCAGCCTTCTGCTAATGAAAGCTACTGGCTGATCCTGACCTTCATCATTCAATTGTGACAGTACAGCCCCTACCCCCAATTCAGATGCATCAGTTTGAACAATGAACTTCTTGGAGTAATCAGGACTCTGTAGAATGGGAGCAGTGCACATGGCCTGCTTCAGGTCATCAAATGCCTTTTGACAGCTAACTGTCCACTGAACCTTTTGGGCATTTTCTTGGAAGTTAAGTCATTCAGGGGTGTCACTATTGATCCATACCCCTTGACAAATCTCCTATAGTACCCAGTCAGGCCTAAGAAGGCTCTCACCTGAGTCTGGGTAGTTGGAGCAGTCCAGTCCATGATGGTCTGGATCTTGCTCTGCAGTGGTTGAACCTGGCCTCCACCCACAAGGTGGCCCAGGTACACAACCTGACTCTGCCCTATCTGGCACTTGGTGGCCTTGATAGTCAGGCCTGCTTTCTGCAGGGCCTGTAAAACATTTCTGAGGTGGACCAGGTGATCCTCCCAGGTGGAGCTAAAGACAGCAATATCATCTAGATATGCTGCACTATAGGCTTCCAGACCTGTAAGGACTGTATTCACCAGCCTCTGAAAAGTGGCAGGTGCATTCTTCAGACCAAAGGGCATCACCACAAATTGATAATGCCCACTAGGGGTTGAGAATGCTGTCTTTGGCTTTGCATCATCAGCTAGTCTGATCTGCCAGTAGCCAGCTGTCAGGTCAAATGTGCTTAGATACTTGGCTGAGGCCAAAGTGTCTATTAGCTCATCTGCCCTTGGTATTGGATGGGCATCAGTCCTAGTGACTGCATTGAGACCCCTGTAGTCCACACAAAACCTCATCTCTCTTTTCCCACCATTGGTGTGAGGTTTTGGCACAAGGACCACTGGACTAGCCCAAGGGCTATCTGAGGGTTCAATAACTCCCAAATCCAACATCTTCTGGACTTCTGTCCTGATACAGTCCCTGACATGGTCAGGTTGCCTATAAATCTTATTTTTAATAGGCAGACTGTCCCCAGTGTCCACTTCATGAGTGCACCAGGTAGTCTGACTGGGTGTCAGTGAGAATATGTGTCTGAACTGATTGAGCACCTGTCTGCAATCAGTCTGCTGCTGGGTAGTGAGGCTGCCTGCCAAGGCTACACCATCCACTGACCCATCACCAGGGTTCTGTGAGAGCAGGTCAGGAGTGGGTCACTCTCTTCCTCCTGTCCCTCATCAGTAGCCATGAGCAAGCCCATGTCTGCCCTGTCCACATATGGTTTTAACCTGTTGACATGGAGAACCCTGTGGGGACTCCTGGGTGTTCCTAGGTCTACTAAGTAGGTAACCTCACCCTTCTGTTCAACAATGGTGTGGGGTCCACTCCATTTGTCTTGGAGAGCTGCTGGGGCCACTGGCTCCAACATCCACACCTTCTGTCCTGGCTGGTAAACAGTCAGTACAGCCTTTTGGTCATGCCAGGCCTTTTGAAGTTCCTGGCTAGCCTCAAGGTTTTTAGTTGCCTTTTCATATACTCAGCCATCCGGGAGCGGAGACCAAGTACGTAGTCCACTATGTCTTGCTTTGGGGGCTTGAGAGGTAACTCCCATCCTTCCTTCACCAAGCACAGTGGACCCCTGACAGGGTGACCAAACAAAAGTTCAAAAGGGCTGTAGCCAACCCCTTTTGAGGCACCTCCCTGTACGCAAATAAAAGGCAGGGCAAGAGTATGTCCCATCTTCGCCTAAGCTTTTCTGGGAGCCCTTTAATCATGCCCTTCAAGGTTTTGTTGAATCTCTCAACTAAACCATTGCATTGTGGGTGATAGGGTGTGGTGAACTTGTAAGTCACTCCACACTCCTTCCACATTGCCTTTAAGTATCCAGACATAAAGTTTGCAACCCTGTCTGATACAACCTCCTTAGGGAAGCCCACTCTTGAGAAAATTCCCAGGAGGGCCCTTGCCACCACAGGTGCTGTAGTGGTCCTAAGGGGAATAGCCTCTGGGTACCTGGTGGCATGATCCACTACCACCAGGATAAACCTGTGCCCAGATGCTGTTTGGGGATCCATGGGACCAACAATGTCAATCCCCACCCTTTCAAAGGGAACCCCACCACAGGTAGTGGTATCAGGGGGCCTTTGTAGTGCCACCTGCCTTGCCACTGGCCTGGCAGGTTACACAGGAGCGACAAAACTCCTTGGTGTCTTCAGACATGTGGGGCCAGTGAAAGTGAGGGACAATTCTGTCCCAAGTCTTGTTCTGGCCCAGGTGACCTGCTAAGGGAATATCATGGGCTAGGGTCAATAGGAAGCCCCTGAACTTCAAAGGTATAACCAACCTCCTGGTAGCACCAGGCTTGGGGTCTCTACACTCTGAGTACAAGAGTCCATCATCCCAATACACAGTATGGGGACCACTAGCTTTCCCAGCAGCCTCAGCAGCAGCTTGCTGTCTGAGGGGTTCAAGAGAGGGACAGCTCTGCTGCTCCTGGCTCAGATCTGCCCTGGAAGGTCCCCCTGTCCCCAAGAACTCAACCTGGTCAGGTTCAAGCTCCTCTGGGACAGTTCCTTCCTCAGGACTGAGATCATCCCCCTCAAGGGACTGATCTTCCTTCTGAGCCAAGGGGAAGGCACTGCCTTTACCCTACTACTCCTCTTCTTGGAGGGCACTTGGTCCATTATTCCAGAATCCAAGGCCTGTTCAGTGCTAGACATTTTGGCTTGTGACCTGGTCACAGCAAACACATCTGCAGGGATCCCCAGCATTTCTGCATGGGTCCTGAGCTCCACTTCTGCCCAAGCTGAAGTTTCTAAGTCATTGCCAAGCAAGCATTCAACGGGTAGGTCTGCACTTACCACAACCTTCTTAAGGCCAGTTACCCCTCCCCAGGAGAAGTTAACAACTGCCAGAGTATGGTCTGTTCTGACGTTGCTAGCATTGGTCACTTGGTACATTTCACCAAGTATTATCTGCCCAGGATTCACAAGGTCTTGTGTCACCATGGTGACACTTGCCCCTGTGTCCCTAAATGCCAAAGCCTCTCTTCCATTGATTAAAGGCTGTTGTCTGTACTTGCCCAGATTACTGGGACTCACAGAGGAGGTCATATCCATGCCTCCATCACAGACTAGGACAGCCTGAGTGAGTTCTCTGACTAGGTCAGAGCTCATCTCTTTACCCAGGGTCAACCCTACTAAACCCTTGGCTTGTGTAGTCCCACCACCAACTGTAACTGCACTAGGGGAGCAGGTGCCTTAGGGGCATTGGTGGGGGCTGGAGTAGAGTCTTTGGACTTGGTGCAATCACTGGTCCAGTGGGTCTTTTGCTTACAGACCTTGCACCATGGTTTCCTTTGGCCTTTCCCTTTGGTAGACTGTGAATCCCCACCTGAAGAAGATTTTTGGGGGCCTTGTGAAGACTTTTGATCTTTACCATTCTCCCCACCCTTATCAGAGATTTTCGAATCTTGCTTCTTAGGGTCACCACCTTGGTTCTGTACCTTCTGCTTCACCCTGGTTCTGACCCATTTGTCTGCCTTCTTTCCCAATTCTTGGGGAGAGCTCAGATCAGAGTCTACCAGGTGCTGATGCAACAGCTGATTTTGACAGTTATTAAGAATCTGCTCCCTCATTATCAGATTGTACAATCCTGTGAAGTCACATACCTTACTGCCCAATAACCAACCTTCCAGAGCCTTGGCAGAACAATCAACAAAGTCCACCCAGTCTTGAGTCTGTGCTTTTTGGGTATCCCTGAACTTTAACCTGTATTGTTCAGTGGTTAGGCCAAACCCATCAATTAGAGCACTCTTCAAGACTTTGTAATTATCAGCATCCTCCTCTCTAACAGTGAGGAGCTTGTCTCTACCTTTGTCTGCAAAGGAGAGCCACAAGATTGCTGCCCACTGCTCCTGAGGGACCCTCTGTACTTTACAGGCCCTCTCTAGAGCAGTTATCCATTTGTGGATGTCATCCCCACTCTGGTAGGGAGGGACAATCTTGCTCAGGTTTCTATGGTCATAAGACCTTTCCCTATCTTTGGGGAAACTGCTGCCACCATGGGACTCTAGTCCCAACTTTTGTCTCTCTCTATAGAGATCTAGGGACTCCCTGTCTATAGCCAATTGCTGTTTCCTGAGTTCAAGCTGAGTTTGCTCATATTGAATCAGTCTCTTTCTCCTCTCATGAGAGGATTCCCTCCTATGAGAGGAGACAGAGGTCCCTATTGAGGTGTCAGAGTGGTTAGACTCCTGAGAAGGAGACCTAGACCTTCTGGGCACACTCAGAACTCTTCCTGGGGGACAAAGGGAGGTCATTCTGATCCTCTCCCTCCTCCTCCTCCACAGGAGGAATTGGGTTTTCCAGGACAAGGTCATTTTCACCTTCCTGGCCAGTTTCAGAGGGGGGCCTGGGTTTCTTCACCCCTGGCCCCTTCCTCATCTTCTGCCCCACCCTCTTTGCCTACCCCTTCAGACCCTAGGGGCCTGCTGAGATCATCAGCTAGTAACACCTCCCTGAGGTGTTGGGTGCTGGCACTTTTGCCTGCCTTCAACTTCCTAGTATTGCATAATGCTCTCAATTCCAAGAATGGGAGTTTATCATACTTGGAGGAAGAAGCCCACTGGCTTCTGGCAAGGACTCACTGGGTCCTGGCTTTGAAGACATTACTAGTGAGGTGTGGTGTATGCACTACCTACTCTAGTGTGGCCTACTAAACTCTCTTGAGTTGTAGAAAGGGTGTGCTGTCCCTTAACACACAACTCTAAGTTCAGTAGAACTTACTGTATTACTAAGCTTGATTTATATGTACCTTAGGTACCCTTAGTGGTTTTCAGTTGATCAATTCAATTGAGATTATCTGGTAAAACAATAGCAAGCTGGAATCCCACACGCTGCACACCAATGTGAGAAGTTGGCCTGGCATATGCTGTCCACTAATTATAGTGGGCACCTTGCACCAGTCCAAACAACCCCTTATTGGAGATAGGTTAAAGACAACCTTTATTGAAAGCTATCCTAGTGGTAGCTATGGAGAGCAGCCTTCAGGCTAAGTCTTGAAGGAATGTAAAGCAGCTTGTTTTACCAGTCTATAATCTCTTGAGTGACCAAATGAAAGAGGACCACACCAGGTATATATTCAAAATATATGTATTTATTACTAAACACACCCCTCTAGTCTCTTTATGAGGCTAGAGTTCGAAGTACATAAATTATAAGTTAGTTATCTACAGTAATAGCACAAATACACGTTTGAGCCCCAGGGGCGTACCAAACCATATACCAATAAAGTGGTATAAGAACCACGACTGAGCTAGACACAAGGCCTAGAGCCTGTAGAAGTGCTTGGACCACAAGGAACCACCCAAGGCAGTGACACAGGGGACCCACGGGGACGCGTGCAGTGTATGAACACAACTGCGAACCACCGTTAACTTCTATGGGGAAAGTCGCGATTAGAATTTAAAAGAAAAGGGACACTTAGAGGAGGACTTGGAGCAAACCCTTTGAGAACTAGGCTGTTCTAGTGTCAATACCCACGGGAGCACCGGAGTACTCGAGTTACCTCACCCAGGGGAGCCGGGTGCATAGGTGTCTTTCGGGGTCGGGTTTCGTCGTCGCTTTCAATGGCGATCTGCTGCAAAGTGCTGCTGGCGGCCAAGTCGAAAGTGTTCGGGTGGATCCAAAGGTGGATCGAAGATCTGAAGAACCTGAAAGCAGAGGGGACAGAGTCTGGGTCACTAGCCAGTGACCAGGAAGGCGATGAGCAGATGCCCACCGATGTCGAGTGCTTCAGGTAGGTTGACGGTCGTCTTGACTCTTCAGCCACGAGGTCCAGGAGGTGTCGACGACAACCAGGAGCTGGATTCGAGCTGTCCCATGACGTCTGTCGATTGCAGGGGTGTCGGCGACCGGATTGGACCCAACAAGCCTTGGCAACGGCAAGTCTCGTGGAAATGGAAGAAGGACGATGTTGCAGACCAGCAAGGTCTGGGGGACTCACCCAGTGAGGATAAGTCAGGGCACGCCTGGAGCAACCAGGGAGCCCAAGCAGAAAAAGATTGGCCTTCAGGAGGGCCTACTAGCCAACGGACTAGCGACCGCGAAGGAGCCTCGAGACGATGCACGTGGAGCTGGCTCACAGGACACTCGTGGAGTGGAGGCCAGTGATCCTCGGTGCAGTTAGTGCTGGAGGCTGGGGCTACTCGGAGCCCAAAGCATGACTTCGTGGAAGACCCAGAAGAGGATGCACTTGCAAATGCAATTGGTGTCCAGGGGTCACGGTTCCACGTTACCCACGACAGCTACGGGCCTCAGCTTTGCTGGGAACTCAGGGAAGCCTCGGTGAAGTCTGGAAATCCACCTCTGGTGATGCAAAGACTTCAGCGTCCGACGGGAGCTTCAGCGATGCAGACCGGACAATTGCTTCTTTGGTGCCTGCCAAGCAGGGGAGTCACTCCTTGACCCCAAGGGAGATTCTTCAGTCCTCTAATCTTGAAGTAGAGCGTCGAAGGTCCAGGATTCTGTGTCAGTTTCGTCCAGGTAAAATCTAAAGTCCTAAGGACTGGGTTCCCCTACTTATACTAACGTAGGGGGTTGGACATACTCTGTGGCCCCACCTATGGGAGGGCCAGGGCAGAGGGGTGGTTACACCCCTTTCCCTTTGTCCAGTTTCGCGCCAGAGCAGGGGCTGGAAGCCCCTGAGCCGGTTTGAACTGGGGTATGCACAGGGACACCAAGTGTGCCCCCAGTGCAGGACTTCAAAGCACCAGAGAGTGCTCCCGCCCAGCCCCAATACACACTATCCTGTCTGGGGAGGTGGTCACACCTCCCTGGGACAGGAAACCTATTGTCCAGGCCTCCCCTGCCGGAGTTTCGGTCAGCAGCAGGAGGCCAGACTCGTGTCTGTGGCAGCGGCATCCATTTTGTGATGCCAGGGCTCTGGAAAGTCAGTACCGGGTATACCAGTGTGTACATGTCTTTCCCTCTAGAAGGGTGGAATGCTACCCCGCCGCCAGAACTGGTGGGGGGTAGTATTCCAAGATGTTTGACACCAAACACGACATGTTTCCGTGCAGCCATCCCAAAGTTAGCATTTAACGCGAGGTTATAATGCGCTTAAGAGTATATGGTCAGGCTGCACTACAAACAGCATCAGAGAAGGGTCTCCGAACGCTGCAGAGGGGCCCAGCTCATGCAGGGGCACCCTCTCACATAGGAACCACGCACTCTGCCTTCAGGATTGATAAGGCCTGCCATAGGAGTGACTTGTAGGTTTATATGTGTGTATGTATGTAGTGATATAGGTAGCCTATATCACCGTAAGGGGTGCATGCACCACCTTACCCAGGCTGCAGTAGCAGACCTGTGGTGTCAGTTTGGATGGCCTTCCAGGGGTGGCACAATACATGCTGCAGCCCCTGGTAGGCCTCTGAGGTACCTATGCCCTGGGTACATAGTATACCATATACTAGGGACTTATAAGGGCACTCCAGATTCCAATCAGAGATGTGCCTAAGGCACATGGAAACCATTTTAAAGAGGAAGCAGCTAGGCTGGGGTTCTGATTAGCAGGGCCCCAGCCAGACTAAAGTCGAAAAACAGTGAAGCATCAGCAAAAAGTGGGGGTACCCATGTGAAGCAGATCCTACTCTCCTACAAGTTCCTGTTATGGCTAAATTTATGTGACCAAAATCTACGATTCACCTCGGCCATAGACAACCAGATAGAGTTTCTGGACATTGTCATTAAACATGTAGAAGGCAGGCTGGCGGTTGATTTGTTTATCAAACCCACAGCACGCAATACACTCCCTCACTATGACAGCTACCATCCAAAATCACAAAGAAATAGCATCCCATTCGGTCAGTTCCTGCGGCTTCGCAGAAACTGTACCACAATTGCTGATTTTGATATGAGAGCCTCGGAAATGAGAGAGAAATTTGTATCCCGAGGATATCCAAGAAAACTCGTGAAAGATTCATATAAGAGAGCAAGGTTCTTTGACAGGCAGCATCTACTTACTAACAATAAGAAAAAAGCGCTGCTGAATTAGTATTTGTTACTAGACATTCTATGATGAATGCTAAAATAAGACAAATTATTTCATCAAGTTGGCACATCTTGAATGTCGACAAAGAACCCAAAGATAAAATCCCTAAGCCTCTATTTGCCTACCGTAAGAACAAAAATTTGAAAGACTTTATAGTCAGATCACGATTACCCCAAGCTAAACAACCAATACAGAGAAGTATTATAGGGACATCACCAATAATAGGTAATTTCAAATGTGGCACCTGTAAAATTTGCCCTTTGGCGATAGAAAATGACAGAATAGAATTGAATGGCCAAACTGTAAAAGTCAAACACATGAGCAATTGTAAAACCAAGAATGTTATCTATTTGTTACTCTGCCCATGTGGATTAGGGTACATTGGAGAAACCTCTCGTAGCTTCAATATACGACTTGGTGAACATCGCTCAGCAATACGAACTAAAAAGATGTCAGCACCTATTGTAGAACATTTTGTAACATCTAATCACACTGAGGATGACATTAAATGGTTTATCCTTGAAACAATCAGCCAGAAAAACAATCAAAGCAGTGAAGTTGTAAGGAAAAAACGTGAGGTATACTGGATATTCACGTTAGATACATTCAAGAGAGGATTAAATCAGGATTTACCATGGGCCGAAGTGATTGAATATAATCAGCACTAATACATAACTATTAGGAGTAATAATAAATATATCTGCTTTATTTCATAAATAAAAATTGGAATATATAGATACAAAATATACTCTTAATATAATGAAACATCAATTACCCATTACAATATGGAAGCTATAGTGATGTTTACAACAAGTCCGCTTTCTACTTCAATGGCTAGATCGGTAAAGGCAGCATTGAAATCTATGTCCGGCACAGCTTGGCTGACGTCAGACGCCGCCTGTATGAGATAATCACATCTATATAAACACCAGAGACATTAATAGAATCACTTTCCATTCCATTACAATATGGAAGCCATAGTGATGTTTATAACAAGTCCGCTTTCTACTTCAATGGCTAGATCGGTATAGGCAGCATTGAAATCTATGTCCGGCGCAGCTTGGCTGACGTCAGACGCCGCCTGCACGAGATAATCACATGTATATAAACACCGGAGACAGTAATAGAATCACTTTGTGCTGCCGACGCGGAGGACGAAGATCTGGATTGTCAGTCTTTGCTCGAGTTCTGGTAAGTGGGGCCACAATCAGTTAGCAAATTTACCCATGGGGACATTAGTGGATAGATAGCCAATAAGATAGAGGCACCGATAATTTTATCCAAAGTACCGTAACGAGAAATTTCTGTTAAGTTTAAATAATTGATATATAATGCAAACTCAGGAAATAACTATGTTTGGACAATGACCCACTTAAATCTATATGTTAAGGCGGTAGTATTAAACCAATACGCCAATAAAAGATATAAATATAGTAACACGGTGCATGCACAAACTTAGCACAGTATAGAAATTAATTTAAATCTGAACATATTTACGTCTTTAGATATCTCCAGGATACAGAAAAAAGAATATATGACCTCTCACATCCAAAATGCCCTTATGACGATATGAACGTGGCAAAAATATACTAAGTAAGTAAAGATCAAGCTATGTCTTAGCATATAGAATAATAAATCGAATCTACTTTAGCCTTTACACAGAATCGATATGAGCACATTGGTTCATATCATCTCTATCCCTCCTTTTGTCTTTAAACAGCACAATAAATAAAGTGCTTCATGCGAGCTGACCACCAATAAAACCATCGATAAAGACTTTCTATGTGCTTAAAAAGGAACTAGCAGATTTACCATAATGTAAGTACCACCACTCTACGACTAACTATTTCAAATCGGTCTAGAGAGTTAAAAATAGAAGCACCTCCATCAATATTAAAGCGCCATTATTTTCAGCTCATTGAATTGTTCTCTGCCTTTATAGTATAAGTAACCGCGGAAAGACGTAAACCTCAGACTTATCCACGCGGTACCTGCAGGTGGCATCTTCTCCCTTTGCCCAAAAATCCAGATAGATACCAAGAAGTTACAGTTACAAATAGTCAATATACAAAATTAAAGATAGACATAACTGTTGTCTCTTTCTTCTCTCTTTTACATGTGACATGTAAATACAGAAATTACAGATTGCGTATGACGCTCTTCACAATATAGAAATAACAACTATTGACGGCTGTCACTCTTATACTACTGACGCACTGAAATAGTACAGGTAAATATATATAAAAAGGAATGTGACCACCCATTATTCCTCTTTGTATATCGGAAAAAGCATGGTAAAACCTTCCCTTCTCCTTTCTTGATCAACTATGTTCAATCATAATAGAAGTATTTAGCATCATTTGTCCAGCACGGGTGAATTGACTTTTAGAAAAACTCTTTCCTTTTTGTCTCAAGGAAACATATGGATATGTTTCCTCTTTGAGGACTATCTATTTCGGCTAAAATACACTTTTGGGAGCACTCTCTTTTTTAATATGGAGTATATGGACTGTTTAATAAATATATATCGTATCTCTGACTATTAATGACACAGAAAACAAATTAAAGGAAGCATTTAGTGCTCACCATTATATTAATATCAGAACCTAAGGCCTAGAACGATTTTCATGTCTTTTTATGTTGTTTATTTTACACCTTGTTATAGAGAAAGTTGAGACGGTTTTTCCTGACGAAGGCTTTAACGCCGAAACGCGCGTCGTGTCTTGCATCGACCGCCAGCCTTTGAATCGATTGACAAGATAAAATACTCCTTCTCTTGGTTTTTAAATAGAAGTTTTTGTATGTACAGCACTGTGATGTAATGTCTGTGAAAAATATGTTTTGTATTTAGATGTTTTTGTTTATGAAATGTAAATAATATATCATATGCCTACAAAAAGAATTAATAGAAAAAGCAATATAGAAAAATAAAAGAAATAAAAAATAAAAAAGATATTAAAAATACATCAATTTATATATATATATATACAAAAATAAAGAAATATAAATTTTATAACAGATATCTGTGTTTTTTTAGCCATATACACATGCTCACTTTTGATATGTACTGTATTCACAAAAACTGAGGCCTAAGGTTTTTTATGATTTAATTATTGTTAATCTTGTGTCTAGCTCTTTTTCTTACCCTATATGGTATTGTTCCCTACAGCTAGCAAGATCTATTGTTTCTAGTAGGGGTCCCCTTCTTCCCAAACCGCAATTCTCGCAGCCTGTCTGTGAGGGGATAGCCACCCTAGGCGAGTCCAGTAATTTATTGCCTTTCTTGTGTCTTTACAGTCAGAGAAGTTTTTGATCACCAACACTTTATTTCATTTCTTTTTTAGTCACTTAAATATTCATCTGTTTGCATGATTCTGTCTTATTTGAGTGTCTAAGTCTCTTCTTCCTCCTTTTAGCCATTAACTACAATCACTTAAATCAAGTCATATTATATTCAAATCATTTTTCTAAAGGCTTACCATCAGCCATGGCTAATCTCATGACATTTGGATTTTCTGATGCTGATTTTGCCACCATGGTTGGTAATACAGGGACATTTGGTCAACAATTAATGGAAAATCCTGATAAAAATGAAGATCTTAATAAACTTCTAGCAGTAAAGAAAAAGACCAAACGGATAGAATTGCATGGTCAATACATGCTAGAATATTTAAGAGCAGGAATAATCCCACAGGGTCTAAGAGTTAAAAACATCCCGGGACTATTTGTCCAACTTAAAGCGTTTCTTGAAAAATGGTCCATGATCGCGAACCGTTGTTCGCGTGATCTAATGATGCTGATCGTCGAAACAGCAAAAGAAATGCTACAAATGCTAATTGCTGAAATTTTGGAATTGGAAAACAAGATTAAAAATAATACAGCGGTAGGTGATGCCAAAAAAACATTAGAAGAACTAGATCAAGAAATAAATTCATATACAGAATACCTTCATAAAAGGAAAAGCGACAAATTAAAGAAAGATATCAGGCTCTCAAATAAAGAAAATATGTATCCGTACTTAGCAGAACATTACTACACACAGCAGGAAAGTATCTCACAGGATCAGCAAGACTATAGACGATATAATAGGAAGGTAACTACCTTCTCAGATACGTCTGACTCAGACAATGATAGTACAACAAATCTTTTTGAGAATAGAACTAGTCGCTATACCCCAAGATCTTACCAGGCTCCCCAGCCTATTTTAGGGAGACGCAACCAACGCAGAGGCAATTGGCGACCTCAATATCAGCCCCGATACCGGGGAAATCATCAAACCAACCAGAATCAATTTTTGGTTACACGCAATGCCCAATACTGGAGAGAGTAGAAGAGATTCCAGTATTTAACTTAAGTACTTCAGAGATGACACCAGCAACTTACTCGCTGTTATGTAAAGGCCTCACATTTGTCCCCCATTCTGGCCTAAACAAATTCGAATTGTTCAGTGATCTTACTGCATTTTTTCGTAAAATTAGATTAAAACTGTTCTTTGCAGAACACAATTCCCTTACAACACAAACCAATAAATCGGGTTTGACACCTAAATCTAACTTTACACCGACAACTGAACAAGTACCACCGGAAGCCATAGTATTTGAACAGGTGGTATATCAAAAAATGATTTCAGCTACTAAATACGTACAAAGGACCCCCTATAATATCCAACAGGAAGAACATCAGGCTTTATTAAACCTGAAAAACAACCCTGCAATCACAATCAAAAGTTGTGATAAAGGAGGGGGATAGCAATCATTAATACCGCCAACTATGTGTCAAAAATGGAGGACATGCTAAAAGACACTAATTTTTATATCAAAATTAGTAGAAATCCAATTGACCAAATAAAAACCAAAATTCAACGCATCACAAGTAGAGCACTCAGAGATGGTGATATCTGTGATAAGGAATATGCTTACCTCAATGTACAAAATCCTAAAACATCCTGCTTGTATGGTGTACCTAAAATACACAAGAATGAGGAAGATCCTCCATACAGACCGATTGTTTCGACAATAAGCTCGGTCACAGAGCCATTGTCTAAATACCTGGATGTTATTCTATGCCCACACATTAACAAGACACCGGCATATGTCCAAGACACGCGACATATAATAAACCTCGTAGAGGATACTCCCTTTAATCCGCAACGACAATGGCTAGTAACTCTCGACATAGAGAGTCTCTATAGCAATATCCCAATTCAAGGAGCAATGCTAGCAGTAGAATGGTTCATTGAAATAATGAACATCGACTGCAATGCAGATTTCATCATCAAGTGTCTAAAAATAACCCTTGAAGATAACATCTTTGAATTTAATGGCCAGTTATTCCAACAAGTAAAGGGAGTAAGCATGGGTGCGTCCTGTGCACCGACAGTGGCTAACATCTACATGGCTAAATTTGAATACACCCATATCTACAATGAAGTGGCACCATTTT
>CAWUFW010018643.1:92500-213966 GCA_963921515.1 Calotriton arnoldi | reverse complement strand
GGTGGTAGTGGTAGGCATCCAGCCACCCCTGAGTAGGGGTGGTGGTAGTGGTAGGCATCCAGCCCCCCATGGGTAGGGGTGGTAGTAGTGGTAGGCATCCAGCCCCCATGGGTAGGGGTGGTGGTAGTGGTAGGCATCCAGCCCCCCTGAGTAGGGGTGGTGGTAGTGGTAGGCATCCAGCCCCCCTGAGTAGGGGTGGTAGTAGTGGTAGGCATCCAGCCCCCATGGGTAGGGGTGGTAGTAGTGGTAGGCATCCAGCCCCCCTGAGTAGGGGTGGTGGTAGTGGTAGGCATCCAGCTCCCCATGGGTAGGGGTGGTAGTAGTGCTAGGCATCCAGCCCCCTGAGTAGGGGTGGTGGTGGTGGTAGGCATCCAGCCCCCCTGAGTAGGGGTGGTGGTAGTGGTAGGCATCCAGCCCCTGAGTAGGGGTGGTGGTAGTGGTAGGCATCCAGCCCCCCTAGGGGTGGTAGTAGTGGTAGGCATCAGCCCCATGGGTAGGGGTGGTAGTAGTGGTAGGCATCCAGCCCCCTGAGTAGGGGTGGTGGTAGTGGTAGGCATCCAGCCCCCCATGGGTAGAGGTGGTAGTAGTGGTAGGGCATCCAGCCCCCCATGGGTAGAGGTGGTGTTAGTGGTTGGCATCCAGGCCCCCATGGGTAGGGGTGGGGGTAGTGGTGGGCATCCAGCCCCCCCATGGGTGGGGTGGTGGTAGTGGTAGGCATCCACCCCCCATGGGTAGAGGTGGTAGTAGTGACAGGCATCCAGCCCCCCTGAGTAGGGGTGGTGGTAGTGGTAGGCATCCAGCCCCCCTGAGTAGGGGTGGTAGTAGTGACAGGCATCCAGCCCCCTGAGTAGGGGTGGTGGTAGTGGTAGGCATCCAGCCCCCATGGGTAGAGGTGGTGTTAGTGGTTGGCATCCAGGCCCCCATGGGTAGGGGTGGTGGTAGTGGTAGGCATCCAGCCCCCCATGGGTAGGGGTGGTGGTAGTGACAGGCATCCAGCCCCCCCTGAGTAGGGGTGGTGGTAGTGGTAGGCATCCAGCCCCCCATGGGTAGGGGTGGTGGTAGTGACAGGCATCCAGCCCCCCCTGAGTAGGGGTGGTGGTAGTGGTAGGCATCCAGCCCCCCATGGGTAGGGGTGGTGGTAGTGGTAGGCATCCAGCCCCCCATGGGTAGGGGTGGTAGTAGTGGTAGGCATCCAGCCCCCCATGGGTAGGGGTGGTAGTAGTGGTAGGCATCCAGCCCCCCCTGAGTAGGGGTGGTGGCAGTGGTAGGCATCCAGCTCCCCATGGGTTGGGGTGGTAGTAGTGACAGGCATCCAGCCCCCCTGAGTAGGGGTGGTGGTGGTGGTAGGCATCCAGCCCCCCTTGAGTAATGGTGGTGGTAGTGGTAGGCATCCAGCCCCCCTGAGTAGGGGTGGTAGTAGTGGTAGGCATCCAGCCCCCCATGGGTAGGGGTGGTAGTAGTGGTAGGCATCCAGCCCCCCCTGAGTAGGGGTGGTGGTAGTGGTAGGCATCCAGCTCCCCATGGGTAGGGGTGGTAGTAGTGACAGGCATCCAGCCCCCCCTGAGTAGGGGTGGTGGTGGTGGTAGGCATCCAGCCCCCCCTGAGTAGGGGTGGTGGTAGTGGTAGGCATACATCCCCCCCTGAGTAGGGGTGGTAGTAGTGGTAGGCATCCAGCCCCCCATGGGTAGAGGTGGTGTTAGTGGTTGGCATCCATGCCCCTATGTGTGTATATGGCATTGGTGATAGCCATCCCGCCCCTATGGTGCTGCTGTTGCAAGTAATTTCTGCATCCCTATGTGTGTGTGTTGTCTGTCGGGTACGTGTGGTTTGTTTGTGTGGTGGGTGTCTGACTTACCTTCTGCGCCGTACGCGTCCGTACCAGTTCCGGTAATAGATGTAGAGTATTGGTAGGATCTGCGCGATTGGATTCATGGTTGGTTCGTCTCGTTCGTCTTTGTCGTTGCTTCGCCTCGTACTCGTGGCTGGCGTGTTCGTCTCGTAGCCGTGGATCGTCTTGTGGCGCGAATCGGAGCTTATGTGCGCCTCTCCCGGATGCTTTGACGTGCCGTGCGTAGCGACGGGTTCGGCGCGTACGGGGTGCGCATCGTACTAGTCCGGCCGGACGGGGCTGCATTTTGGCTTCCGTGCGACTCGGTTCTCCGTTTCCGGATCAGGCTCGGTCGGAGAAGAGGACCTGGATTGGTTGAGTGCGACTGGGTCGGGATCTGGGCAGTTATGCGCATCGTACTTGCTCTTTCGGACGTATGTACGAATCGGTCAGGAAACACGCATTCGCCTGGTTTTTTCCCTGGGCGAATGGTGTTAGGTGCGCCTCCGACCGGGATCGGAATCGACCCCTTTGTGTCTATCTGGATTCAGAAGAACCTTCCTTTTTTTCTCATTGGCCTTCCTCATAGCTATGTCCAATTTCTTAGGGCTGTATCCTCTAGCTTCAAATCTTTTTTTCGCTTCCATTTGATGGTATTCTCGGGCTTCCAGTGTACTGCATGCCCTGTGAATACGGAGAAACTCTCCATAAGGAATGCTGGAAATCGTGTGCTGCGGATGGAAACTACCAGCATGTAATACTGTGTTTCCTGATGTGGCCTTCCTAAATAGACAAGTTTCCACTTTTCCCTGTACGACTTGAACAGTGATATCTAGAAAATTAGCCACCGATGCATCTATATGGGCAGTAAAGTGCAGGTTTAGATTGTTAGCATTGATATTATCAACAAACTTAAGGGCCTGATCTTTGGTCCCCCTCCATATAACAAAAATATCATCAATGTACTGCCACCATTTTATTATGTGCATTGACCACTCCCGGGCGTGTTGCACCTGAGGACATGCTCCTCCCACCAGCCCACATGTAAACATGCGTAGCTGGGGGAGAAGCATGCCCCCATTGCAACACCCGCAGTTGCTGAAATACTTTGTTGTCAAACATAAATACATTATTGTATAAACACCAATGTATCATTTTTAAAAGCATTTGATTATGACAATGCATCTCAATTGGTCTTTTGCCTAAAAAATATTCTACTGCTCTTAATCCATCTAGGTGGGCTATACTCGTGTAAAGGGCAGTAATGTCCACAGTAAGAAAAACATATTCATTAGACCATACTAGGTTGCTCAATTGGAATAAAAAGTCAGTGGTGTCTTTAATATAAGTTGGAAGCTGAATCACAAACTCTTGAAGATAAAAATCAACGTATTTTGATATATTTTCAAAAGTACTTTTGATTGCCGAAACAATGGGTCTGCCTGGGACAGGCAATTCATTTTTATGTACCTTTGGGATAAAATACATGTTAGGTAACACTGGAAAATCATTGTTCAAAAACATAAATTCATCTTTGGAGATAAGGCCTTCTCTTCTCCATATATTAAGTTCATCCTTATAGTTCTTTTGTATCTTTTTTACTTGTGCCATATTAATTTTACAGTAACATGCTCCATCATTCAAATGTCGATATGCCTCCTTTATATACTCAATTTTGTCCCATAGCACGACGTTCCCACCTTTGTCAGACTTGTTGATGACAATGGTATTATTGTTCTTTAATTTGCTCATAAGTTCACAATATTTCCTAGTTTGATATTTAGGAGTAATTTGTTGTGTCTGTGTTTTTCGTTGTAATTTTTTTTATTCCTCCTTAATGCGATCGTGAAATATGTCTATTGCATCTCGGGGCATGATGGGGACAACAGTGGAAACCGGTTTAAAAGGGCTATGTCCTGGTTTAGCAATATTAATCCCTTCCGCATTGGCCATATCTTGAGTATTGGTTATTGCATCCGACATCTCACAGAGGGTATGTAGGGTTTTAACCAATAGCATATCCCTAGCTTGTAATCCAATTGTTTCAGTTGTACTAGCAGAACCTTGTTGTTTCTCTTTATTGGCCTCCTCCAAATTGTTTTTGATAGTAAAGTATTTTTTTAATTTGATTTTCCTTATGAATTTATAGACATCAATGCGAGTATTGGTGTAGCCAAAGTTACTCTCGGGCAGAAAGAGAGGCCTAATGCGAGGAGTTGTTTTTCCGCCTGATCCAATTGGGTGTTGTTGAGGTTAATGATGGTATTGTCCTCAACCTTTAATTCTTCTTCCAGCGTCGGTTCCGCTGTCCCCGTCCTCTTGTTCCTGAGGCATTTCCTTCTTTGTCGCCTTCTAACATTCCTCCTTTGTTTGTTGAGGCGTTTTGAGTGCGCGGTCGTAATGACTGTTTGCGTTCCATTCTGATATATTCCAATTCCTCGGCTAGTGTTAATTGACCCAAATCCCCTCGTTCTGCACCTGGGTTGCTGTCCTCGGATTCGGTTTCACTTGGCACCAAACTGGCATCTGATGTAGATATGTTAGAATCACTTCCTGCCAAATTCATTGATCTCATGCTCGTTGCCACTCTGTTGGCAATGGTGCCTTTCTGCTTGCGCAAATTGTCAAACTTCCGGGCAAACGTAAAAATCTGCCCTTGTTCATAATCGTTTTAATCCCGGGCGAATTTAAATGCCTTCCGCGTTTTTATTACTTCCTCTTGCTTTTTCAATCTCTCTTTCATATCTTTGATGCTTTTTTCTATAAATTCCTTGCTACTTTGATGTTCCGGTTTACTTAGCTCATTGTTGATTCTCACTATCTCCTCCATATTTTTGACTCTGTCGATCCTTGAATACTTGACCAGCAGGCACACCAGGCGCATGGAGGCATCGAGATTGCTTTCAGCCCACTCTTTCAGTAGGAGAGGATTTGGATTGTCGGAACTTGGTGCCAATATTATGCGCAATCCCCTTGGAATCCTCCCTACTTCGTGATATTTTTCTAATGACTTTATCTCCCACCACTTGGTGAGTTCGCTTCTACTGTTTTTTTCCAATGCTTTAATTAGGCTTTTGACATCGTCATTGGAACCGATGTCCTTCGTTTTGTTGCTGCCTCCACCTTGTGGAATTTTCGGTAAGTTTAAAAATAGTTCCTCCGCCGCCATCTCCCATTCCCGTAGGATGTCATTAGACATAGCACACAATGTATTTCAATGTCTGTATTATGGACAGTATTATTCTTTACTACTGTCCATACTCGCACTTATATATATATATTCACTGAAAAAACCACAGGTTTCAGGGACGTTATAGTTAGTTGGACATTTCACTCGTACAAAACCAGAGAAATTCGACCGTTATAGTTAGTTGAGCTAACTATAACTCGCGCCCCGCAATGCACTGCTGATGACGTCACATATTACATCATTCATGACATGGTCAGTGACACCACTGATGACATCACTGATGACATCCAAATGACATCACTGATGACATCACTGATGACATCATCCAGTGACTGTGTGTTTCTGTAAAGTTTAAATATGTTTTATATATATATGCCAAGGTGTATTGAAGAATGAGTGGGTGTAAGTGTCTGAATGGATGATTTTGTAGGTGCGTGACTGACTGTACAAGTGAGTGATTAAACGTGTCTTACTGAATGCATGGGTTAGTGATTAAACTGTGTGAATGTCTGTATCAGTCTGTCAGTTGGTGTGTAAGCGGCTGCATGGGTTGGTGAGTAGCTACATGAGTGTCTATATGGGTTGATTGGTTGTCTGAGTATCTGTATGGGTGCCTGAGTGTCTGTGTGGGTGGGGGGGTGTAACTCCCTGCATGGATGTGTGAGTGGGTGATTCACTGGGTGTATGGGTTCAAGAGTGCATCTGTGAATGGCTGTATGGGCGGGTGAGTGTGTGTATGGGTGTGTTGGTGAGTAAATGGATGTCTCAGTGGTACATGTGTGAGTAACTGCATATGTGAAAGGCAGTATATGTGAGTGTTGGAGTATATAAATGACTATATGTGAGAGTGAGTGATTGTGAAAGTGGCTGTATGGATGAGTGTGTGCTTGTATCAGTGATTGTATAAGAGAGTAAGTATGTGTTAGTATCTGTATGAATAAGTGAGGTGGTGTGTGTATAACTGTATAGGTGAGTAAATAGGAGGATTGATTTTTGCATGACTGACTAGGTGTGTGAGTAACTCTATGGATGAGTGGCGGTGTGTGAGTGTCTGTATAGGTGTATGAGTGCACATGATAGTGGCTGTATGGATGAGTGACTGCATGTATGAGTGACTGTATGGGTGAGTGAGTGGATGTGTGTGTAGACCTAGGAATCAGTGAGTGGGTATGTAGTAATTGGTATTGGTATGTCTATGGTTTCGAAAATGGTAGTCTGTATTTTAGAGTGGGTGTATCAAAGGTGTGAGGAGGTGCATCAGATTATCACGTGGATGATGTCATCAGTGATGTCATCAGTGATGTCATTTGAGATGTCATCAGTGATGTTACTGACCATGTCATGAATGATGTAATATGTGACGTCATCAGCAGTGCATTGCGGGGGCACGAGTTATAGTTAGCTCAACTAACTATAACGGACGAATTTCTCTGGTTTTGTACGTGTGAAATGTCCAACTAACTATAACGTCTCTTAAACCAGTGGGTTTTTTTGTGAATTTGAAAGGTTTTTTAAATGCTAATTTCTAACTATAACGTCCCTGAAACCTATGGTTTTGTCAGTGAATTTCAAAGGTTTTTTAAATGCTAATTTCTAGTTATAACATCGCTGAAACCTATGGTTTTTTCAGTGAATTTCAAAGGTTTTTTAAATGCTATTTTCTAACTACATCGTCCCTGAAACCCATGGCTTTTTCAGTGAATTTCAAAGGTTTTTTAAAAGCTAATTTCTAAGTATAATGTCCCCCAAATTTTTTTTTTTAGTTTTTTAGTTGTTATAAAAATAATGTAATGTTTTCTCTTTTCTAAAATATAAATATACATATATATATATATATTTTTTAAAGTGGATTTGTGTACCCATCGTGTACCAATCTCGGTGGGTGCGCGAATCCAAGAATTTTGCCGCCATATTGGTTAAGTCCTGTAGGGTGCGCATTTGGTATGCGACGGGTGCACGGATCTCGGCCCCGCGTAATGTCGCGTACGTATTTCCGGGGGTCGCGCCGGGAGCGCGAATCCATCGCAAATCTTTAAGTTTTAAAAGTATATGTATATAACTTTAATATGTATATTATAGCAAGAGATTATTTAATCTAATTATAAATATCATATATTTGTAATTGTAATAAAGATATATTGCTGTTAAATATATTTTCCGGAAATCGCGTCGGGTGCGCGCTGGTTGCGCGAATCCCATGTGACTTCAAAAGAAACAATTTCATTGGTTAAGAACCTTTTGATTCTAGAACTTGAAGGACCCCACCAATTTTTTTCATTCCTTCAAGAGCATCTTAGCAGACACACCTGTTGTCTTCTGCTCCTCTTGTTTGCCTTTTTTGGTGTTTTTTTTCCACTGATCAAAAAATGGCAGCTGGTAATCCACCTCAGCAGCTTCCACCTGAAGAGGAAGAAGACCTGGAGGAACCCATCAAGAAAAGGTATGAGAGCATCGTGTGGGCATTTTTCTCCATACCACCTGGGGAGGAAAAGGTCAGTGCCCGAAAGGTAACCTGGCCCATCTGCCAGAATGTCCTCTCACGAGGTTCTGAAAAGAAGTATTCTTGTGGGATGTCTTCGATGTTAAAACATCTGCAGACCATACATCCTCGACGTCTTGCTAGAGAACAGCTTCGTCGGGAACAAGAAAAGCAGGCAAGTGAAGACAACGCTGCTGGACCGAGCACGTCATCTGGTTCTTCCTCATCTGGCACACCAAACATCATCCCTGAGTTGGCTAGAGTGGAGCAGCGTTGCGTAAAATGTAAAAAGTTACTATGTTTTGGTGAGCAATCACTGGATGCCATCCTGGTTGCTATTAGGAGCCACAAGTGTTAATTTTTTTTATTTTTTATGCAATGAGTTCATAATTGCATAATTTTTGGAACATGTTCACTGTTGGTTCTGTTTTTTTTTTGTTTTTTTAAAACATCCAAAAAATTCAAAAAAGAGTTAAAAAACAAAACAAAATATAAAACAAAAAAAGAAGAAAAAATGGTTCTTTTCAGAACCGCCTATTTGGTTTAAAAATACATACATTTGTAAGTGTTGTATGCATTGTGGTAAGTGCAATATATGGAGAAGTGTATGGGAAGTGCATATGTGATTGCATGAGTGCACGGGTAGTGTCTGGGTGATTGCATAAGTGCATGGGTAGTGCCTGGGTGATTGCATGAGTGCATGGGTACTGCCTGGGTGATTGGAGGAGTGCATGGGTACTGCCTGAGTGATTGAAAAACTGCATGAGTAGTGCCTGGGTAATTGCATAAGTGCAGGGGTAATGTCTGGGTGATTAGAGGAGTGCATGGGTACTGCCTCAGTGATTGAAGGAGTGCATGGGTAATGCCTGAGTGATTGAAAAAGTGCATTGATAGTGTCTGGGTGATTGCATAAGTGCAAGGATGATGTCTGGGTGATTGCATAAGTGCATGGGTAGTGTCTGGGTGATTGGAGTAGTGCATGGGTACTGCCTGAGTGATTGAAGGAGTGCATGGGTAATGCCTGCGTGATTGCATGAGTGCAGGGGTAGTGCATGTGTGATTGAAGATGTGCATGGGAACTGTCTGAGTGATTGAAGGAGTGCATATGTAATGCCTGGGTAATTGCATAAGTGCAGGGGTAATGTCTGGGTGATTAGAGGAGTGCATGGGTACTGCCTCAGCGATTGAAGAAGTGCATGAGTAATGCCTTGGTGATTGCAAGACTGCATGGGTAGTGCCTGGGTGATTGGAGGAGTGCATGGGTACTGCCTGAGTGATTGAAGAAGTGCATGGGTAGTACCTGCATGATTGCATGAGTGCAGGGGTAATGTCTGGGTGATTGCATAAGTGCATGGGTAGTGTCTGGGTGATTGGAGGAGTGCATGGGTACTGCGTGAATGATTGAAGGAGTGGATGGGTAATGCCTGGATGATTGCATGAGTGCATGGGTAGTGCCTGGGTGATTGGAGGAGTCCATGGGTACTGCCTGAGTGATTGAAAAAGTGCATGAGTAGTGCCTGGGTAATTGCATAAGTGCAGGGGTAATGTCTGGGTTATTAGAGGAGTGCATGGGTACTGCCTCAGTTATTGAAGGAGTGCATAGGTAATGCCTGAGTGATTGAAGAAGTGCATGGGTAATGCCTGCATGATTACAAGACTGCATGGGTAGTGCCTGGGTGATTGGAGGAGTGCTTGGGTACTGCCTGAGTGATTGAAGAAGTGCATGGGTAGTGCCTGCGTGATTGCATGAGTGCAGGGGTAATGTCTGGGTGATTGGAGGAGTGCATGGGTACTGCCTGAGTGATTGAAAGAGTGCATGGGTAATGCCTGGGTGATTGCATGAGTGCAGGGGTAATGTCTGGGTGACTGGAGGAGTGCATGGGTACTGCCTGAATGATTAAAGGAGTGCATCAATAATGCCTGGGTGATTTTGTAAGTGCATGGGTAATGCCTGGGTGATTTTGTAAGTGCATGGGTAATGCCTGGGTGATTGCATGAGTGCAGAGGTAATGTCTGAGTGATTGGAGGAGTGCATGGGTACTGCCTGAGTGATTGAAGGAGTGCTTGGGTAATGCCTGGGTGATTTCATGAGTGCAGCAGTAATGCCTGGGTGATTGCATAAGTGCATGGGTAGTGCCTGGGTGATTGGAAGAGTGCATGGACACTGCCTGAGTGATTGAAGAAGTGCATTGGTAGTGCCTGGGTGATTGCATAAGTGAATGGATAATGTCTGGGTGATTCCAAGACTGCATGGGTAGTGCCTGGGTGATTGGAGGAGTACATGGGTACTGCCTGAGTGATTGAAGATGCATGGGTAGTGCCTGAGTGATTGCATGAGTGCAGGGGTACTGTCTGGGTGATTGGAGGAGTGCATGGGTACTGCCTGAGTTATTAAAGGAGTGCATTAATAATGCCTGGGTGATTTTGTAAGTGCATGGGTAATGCCTGGGTGATTTTGTAAGTCAATGGGTAATGCCTGAGTGATTGCATGAGTGGACAGGTAATGTCTGAGTGATTGAAGGAGTGCATGGATACTGCCTGACTGATTGAAGGAGTGCATGTGTAATGCCCGGGTGATTGCAAGAGTGCAGGTGTAATGTCTGGGTGATGGCAAGAGTGCATGGGTACTGCCTGAATGATTGAAGGAGTGGATTGGTAATGCCTGGGTGATTGCATAAGTACATGGGTAGTGCCTGGGTGATTGGAGGAGTGCATAGGTACTGCCTAAGTGATTAAAGAAGTGCATGGGTAGTGCCTGGGTAATTGCATAAGTGCAGGAGTAATGTCTGGGTGATTAGAGGAGTGCATGGGTACTGCCTCACTGATTGAAGGAGTGCATGGGTAATGCCTAAGTGATTAAAGAAGTGCATGGGTAGTGCCTGGGTAATTGCATAAGTGCAGGAGTAATGTCTGGGTGATTAGAGGAGTGCATGGGTACTGCCTCACTGATTGAAGGAGTGCATGGGTAATGCCTGAGTGATTGAAGAAGTGCATGGGTAATGCCTGGGTGATTGCAAGACTGCATGGGTAGTGCCTGGGTGATTGGAGAAGTGCATGGGTACTGCCTGAGGGATTGAAGAAGTGCATGAGTAGTGCCTGTGTGATTGCATGAGTGCAGAGGTAATGTCTGGGTGATTGGAGGAGTGCATGGGTACTGCCTAAGTGATTGAAGGAGTGCATGGGTAATGCCTGGGTGATTCCATAAGTGCATGGGTAGTGCCTGGGCAATTGGAAGAGTGCATGGGTACTGCCTGGGTGATTGCATGAGTGCATGAGTAGTGCCTGGGTGATTCTATGAGTGCAGGAATAATGTCTGGGTGATTGGAGGAGTGCATGGGTACTGCCTGAGTGATTGAAAAAGTGCATGGGTAATGCCTGGGTGATTGCATGAATGCATGGGTAATGTCTGGGTGATTGGAGGAGTGCATGGGTACTGCCTAAGTGATTGAAGGAGTGCATGGGTAATGCCTGGGTGATTTCATGAGTGCAGGAGTAATGTCTGGGGGATTGGAGGCATGGGAACTGCCTGAGTGATTGAAGGAGTGCATAGGTAATGCCTGGGTGATTACATAAGTGCATGGGTAGTGACTGGGTAGTTGGAGGAGTGCATGGGTACTGCCTGAGTGATTGAAGGAGTACATGGGTAATGCCTGGGTGATTGCATGAGTGCTGGGGTAATGTCTGGGTGATTGGAGGAGTGCATAGGTACTGCCTGAGTGATTGAAGGAGTGTATAGGTAATGCCTGGGTGATTCCATGAGTGCAAGAGTAATATCTGGGTGTTTGGGGGAGTGCATGGGTACTGCCTGACTGATTGAAGGACTGCATGGGTAATGCCTGGGTGATTCCATGAAGGCAGGAGTAATGTGTGGGTGATTGCATAAGTGCATGGGTACTGCCTGAGTGATTGGAGGAGTGCATAGATCCTGACAGGGTAATTGCATGACTGCAGGGGTAGTGCCTGGGTGATTGCATGAGTGCAAGTGTAATGTTTGAGGATTAGAGGAATGCATAGGTAATGCCTGGGTAATTGTATGAGTGTAGGGGTAATGTCTAGAGGATTAGAGAACTATATAGGTAATACCTGGGTGATTGGAAGAGTGTATCGGTAATATCTAGCTGATTGCATGAGTGTACAGATACTGCCTGTGTGATTGAAGGAGTACGTAGGTAGTGTCTGGGTGATATTATAAGTGTATAGGTACTAGCTACGTGATTGCAGAAGTGCATAGATAGTGCATGGGTTATTGCAGGAATGTGGGAACAGTGCGTAACTGTATAGATGACTGCATGGGTCGTGTTTGAAAAAATGGATGAGTGCAGTAAAAGTCACTGTAAACATTAGTTCATATTATCATGCTTATTACATTATTTCATATTACCTTTTTATTAAAGAAGATACAAAACTCAGTGGAACTATTTTACAGTAGTTTTGTTGTAAACTGAATTTAAAATCTTTTCAAACTTTAGTATTACCTTCTGTAAAAAAAGAAGAAAAAGTGTTATTGCATATAATATTATAGTTTTAAGAACACAACATAATTTTAGAATTACATAACATATTCAGTTTCCCTTTTTGCTGTTCTCAGATTCTACTGAATTTCACCATACACAGTGATTTCAATGTAGATCATCATACAACAGCGGGGACACAAATTCAATCAATGATATTGTACAAAAAACCCAAATCTGCGTTGAAAATATTTACAACAAGCGCAACTATCTGTTTACCTATCTACAGTTTGTAAATTGCATTCTTAAACTACATTAAATCTTTTACTTCTTTCAAGTGCATTTTGTAAAATATACACTCTCCTTTACATCGCGTATAATATAAAGATCAAATATATAAACTACTTCTTTCCAACACAATTTTGCAAATACAATAAGAATTAGCACAAACAATAATCCAAACAGAAATTGTTCACATCTTCCCAAAAGGCCGAATAATGTTTCCAAAACCATTTGCATTGAAAATATCCAAAATAAACTCGTTAATTCGTGTTCACATCTTCCCAATAGGCCGAATGATGTTTTCAAAACTTTGGCATCAAAAATATCAGATATGAATTTGGTAATTCGTAAGGCAACCGACATTTGAATCCCAAATGGGCATCATTACAATGAGTCCATCCTTTATTGCACTTTAAATACACAGTATAGTGTCCAGATGTTGTAGTAGGTCCATCATGAAAAATAATAGCCACTGCTTTAAAAGTTCTTCCTGAAATTGATACTTGACTTGCCACAAAATTTTTAATTTTGGTTTTCAATTTTCTTCCATCTGCTCTACAACGTTGTAGCATTAAAATGACATATTGTCCAAATCTGTCCATAAATAATGTTGACAGCATTTCTGATTTGCAATGAGAACATTTCATATCTTGATTAGCTGTTTTTACTAATTTGTTAAAAGACACTGTTTTGCAATCTGGTATCGTCAAATATATGAATCGTTCAGTGTCTATTTCAGTGGTAGAAGAAAATGAACACTCTTCACAGTTATGATCCCATCTGTAACTTAGTCCAAACAAATTTTCAATTTCTATTCCATCCTCTTCCAATACTGCAAGCATAAACATAAGAAACTCTTGTGCATCTTGTTGTACATTAAGTGTAAATTGCGAAGAACCAGTACATATATCCAAAAGATGCCGTATGCCAGAAGCAGTATGGATTTTACTTCTATCAGTTACCAACTTTTGAAAAATATAATGTAATAAAGAACAGAATCTTTTTTCTCGATTTTCCATAATTTCATGATGAAGATCTTCTAGATAAAACACAACATTCACAATTACATTAGCATAGCAGTTGATACCTGAACTATTTTCTAACTGGTATCCTGCAATATCATCAACAGTGTCCATTTTCATTTTCTTTGCAGCTTCATCATTCTCTTGTATTGTTTTCTTTTTTTGAACCTCACTAGAATGTTTGTCATATTTTTGTTTTGGACACACTACACGTTTTTCATATACAGGATATTCACCTAAGTTCGAAGCATACAGTCTTCTTAACCGATTATACTCTCTTAGACAATTTGCATCAGCACTAACCTTTTTCTCATCAAAATCAATCAAATGCAAACCAGATAATGTTCTTACTTGAGACAATGCAACGTATGCCATGCCCTCTTTAAACACTGTACTTACAATATTTACCAAAGCACTGTCTACACTTAAACCTTGAGATTTATGAAAGGTTACAGCATATGCTAAAGAGAGAGGAAACTGTTTTCTACGAACATACAAGTCTTTTACAAGCAAAAAACGAACAGCACAACGTCCAATCTGTTTTACCTCTTCAATCTGATCAAATTTAATCTTCAAAAATTCAATTCCATCTCTGTTCTGAAAAATTAGAAAACCAACAACTTTTCCCATTGCTCCATTTACTAAACCTTCTTCTATATTCAAATTACGCCGTAAAATTACCTGACAATTTACACATACATATAAAGTCTTTTCTAAACCTGCAGTCTTAGACACCGACTTTTCCAAAGAATCCAATTTTGACTGTAATTTCTCTGAGAGAAGAATAGTAACTCCTTCGTGTTCCATTTTATCAATAGCTTCCATTTTCACTATTGGTTGTTTTTCCAATTTCAAAAGTTCTTGATTGAACGTGGAACACTCTTGCAGTGTAGGCATTAGGCAAACTATAGACTTCTTTTCTCCAATTTTTTTGTACATTATTTCAGGTGCTATGTTTTCATTTGCAAACAAGTTCGTTAGTAGCCGACTTTGTAAAGCTTCTTTACCATGTTTTGTCAAAACACCAATTCTTATATCTTGAAGAATTTTTCCATAATGTTCCTCACTTGCTTGTCGCATATTCTTAATAAGTTCTTTATATTCAAAATGAGACCAAATGTTGACATTTCCAATACTTCCCGAAGATTTCCTAGTGTCTTCATGAACAAGTGTTTTAAAAACAGGTTGCCCTTTTACAGGAGTAAGTTGTAGTAGGTCGCCGAATACAATTACATGTTTTCCTCCAAATAGAACATCATAATCTGTTTTTAAAATCTGTTGCCTTCTTAAATGTACAAAGGCAAGCATTAAGTTTGACACCATGCTCACCTCATCAATAATTAGAAGTTTCATTTTCATGAGTACTCTTGAAACTTCATAACAAGCTTCTCCAGATAGCTTGTGATATTCCAACTTATTTTCATGTTCAACTGTTAGCATGAGTAATCCATGTAATGTAATCCCTTTAATGTTATGTGCTGCTAACCCAGTTGGAGCGGTTACAACACAAGATAAATGTGATTCAGTGGTTTTGTGTGGATAACTGGTCAAAACTTTAATTAAGAAACTTTTTCCCGTTCCAGCTTGCCCACTGATAAACATTCGAATAGGTTTAAATGATGTGCATTGGCATTCTTTTTTCATGCAGTAAACCATGCTGTATCTGTTGTGTCACTTGTAGATATATTTCTTTCTGTTCAATATTTAGTTGTTCTTCTAACTTTTCCAACTCAATAATATCCTGTTGTGCTTGTTGCATTGCCGTTTCTACTTCACTCATGGCTATTGCTGCTTCATTTTCAAGAATTGGTTGTCCTAGTGGATCTCGACTTAGTGGAGCAGAACTTTGACTATCTTGAGAACAGTCTCTAGCTATTTCAGCTGCAATAGTACTTTCTTGTTCAATCTCTTCATTCAACATTTGTAGATAATTTGGAAAAATTGTACATTCAATGCTATCTTTACATGCATTAAAAGAATCTTCATAGCAGTCAAAATCTCCAAGTAATTCCATTTCAGTACGCCAAAGCTTGAAGAGTTGCAGAAGTGCTAAATAGAAAAATTCCCTTTTATCTGGAGTATCACAACTGAGGGGTATATTCACAAGAACATGTGATAACTACCGCAAGAGTAGCGTAACGCAACTTTCAATAACGCAGCCTATCACGGGAAAATAACCCCGTGTCAACGTGGAATTCACAACAAGGTGGTAGCATGCGATAGCCTGCCGAAACCGCGGACAAAGTCCGCGATACAACCACCACGATGGAGATAAAAACACAAACCACAACACCAAAAAACACGCGATGGGCCAAATAGCGATAAGAAAACAGTGACAACCAGCGCGAGGGCAGCAATATGCACGCGCAATGCGGGAAAAAGCCCAAGAACAGTATACGGAAAATGCCACAGAACAAAATACATCAACAGCGGAGTACCATGGATGCACCCTGGCCAACTGCAGAGGACAACATGCACACCACAACATCCACGCACCGTGGAAAAATAGAACCCACAGGCACACCACTTGAAAGAGACCAGTGGCAGACAAATCAGAGCCGCAGGAGCGACACACCCACCATGCAGCATACGTGCAGAAGTGCACCCGGACAGTGACAACATCCCGGTACAAACAGCAACACCTCCACAACTGAACACAGGACACAACTGGATCGGAAAATGCGCACAACCTGGCAAATCACACCTGAAACCCCAGGGACATGTAACATGACAATGTACAATTCCAACCTGTGACCTGCAAACATGTTTTATTCACACATGCAGTGCAATTGGACATCCACTACTGTCCCATGAATGCCACGGAGGGTCACAATGTGACGTGCTCATGAGAAGTAAGTGTCAATGATGGAGTCCCTACGGGCCATTCCTGCCGCAGCTGCAGTGGGATGTGGGCCACCTGCCCCATCACCACTATCATCGTCCGGTACCTCTGGAACTGGGATCCATGGGGCTCTGGTGCGAACACAGATGTTGTGCAACACACAACATGCAACGATCATCTTGCACACGGTGTCCGGGCTGTACAGGAGCTTCCCACCAGTGCCGTCCAGGCACCTGAAATGTGACTTCAACACGCCAAATGTGCGTTCAACGATGCCCCTGGTGCGTATGTGGGCCGCATTGTACTGCCTCTGGGTGGGTGTGTTCGGGTCTCGGAGGGGTGTCATCATCCAAGGGCAGAGTGCATATCCTTGATCACCTGGGACAGTGCAGGGAGAAAAGAGTCAATACTTGGTTCGGCAGGACGTGATGGCAGGCCCACCAATCCAGTGACGCCTGTGCTGGCTGTGTGGGGGGTGAGTGTAAGCCAGCCCTCAGGGAGTAGCATGTGCTGGCAACTACACCAACAGTCATCAGGCACACAGACATGCAATGTCTGAACTACAAGTGGGGATGACTCGAGTCGCACAGGGCTAGTCGCCCCGGATGCACAGCGGCCGACATGGGCCCACCACCACGGGACGCTGACCTGCGGGAGACCAGGGTAGGGTCATGGGGGCAGAGCAGTGCCTCACATGTGTCATGGCCGCATTCCGCATCTCCACACATTCAGCTGTTGTGTGGCTGTGGTGCCATGTGGAGTCTGTATTGGGTGCAGGGGTAGCCCAGGATGACCATGGAGTGGTGTAGTCGTGTCTGGTAGGGGGTCGTGTAGTTTAACATGTCGGATGTGGTTAGGTCACGTGTGCATCCCCACAGTTGTGCCTTGTGCATTGGTGGCTGTGGGATGTGTGGTGTGTTGAGTTGGTACTTACCAACGAGCAGTCCCGTTCCATATGTGCCATCCTGGAAGCGCTGGTTGATGATGGACTGTCGGAAGATGAAGGAATCATGCACACTGCCTGGGTAGTTGGCGACGACATTGGTGAACATTCCCCGGTGGTCCACTATTGCCTGCACATTGAAGGAATGCGTGTGCTTCCTGTTGCGGTAGTGGTGTGCAGTATCCGCAGGGGGCACAAGTGGGACATGTGTGCAGTCGATTGCCCCCAACACGGCCGGGAATCTGGCTATGGCGTAGAAGCCTTGCTTAGTCTCCAGCTGTTCCTGCGCAGTGTTGGGGAAGTGAAGGTACTGGGGTATGAAGCTGAGGATGGCATCCAGGACGGGTGTGATGAACTTTGATAGGGCTGGCTGTGAGACCCCTCCCACTCTGGCAGTTGTTGGTTGGAAGGTCCGAGAGGCCAACAGGTGCAGCACTGCCAGCAGCTTTGCCTGCAGAGGGATGTTTGTTCTCCGCTGTGTTGGGACCGTCAGCCTGTGGGCAATGTGGGTCAGGATGCAGAGGATGGTTGTCCTTTTGAGCCTGTAGTGGGCAATGACTTCCGCGGGTGTTAGGTCTGAGAGAGTGGTGCGTTTATGGTAGCTCCGCTGTCTTGCTCTACGCTGCCTCTGTGGTGGTCCGGGGGGCGGGTCTGGGTCCTGGGGGGTGGCGGTCCAGGGGTGGTGGCGGGGGGTGTTGTGGCCCTGTTGGGGCTCCAAGCTGCATGTAGAGTAGATCCATGGCATCGTTTGTTCTTCGGGTATGGCTGTGTGCGGGACTCCGTTGCCTACTGCAGGTAGACGTCCTTCTTTACACCTGCTTGAGGCAGGTGTTAAATACCTGCAGCTACCGCACCTCATCGCCTGTTTTGTGTTCTTATCGCCGATGTGGCTGGTCGTTGTGAATGTTGAGGTGTGATGTTGTCTCGGCTTTTGTCACGGGAACGCCTACTCTGCATCTCATTAGCGATATTTGCGAGGGTCCTCTGTGGCGATGTTTTTTGCGGCTGCTATCGCGGGTAAACTGGTGCTGTGGGCTGTTAACACCGGCTTGTGAATGGGGGGGTAAATTTATCACGACTTTGGCTGCGATAAAGATTAATTCGGCGATAGCTCATTGTGAATATGCCCCAGAGTTTCCTGTGATTAATAAGATTTCCTTTGGCATGTTTTACCAAACATCCATCACATCCAATTACGGCATATTTTTCTTCATTTATATTTTCTGTAACATTTCGCTTAAAACTATAATGTTGCAGTACTTCATAGAGACATATGTTTTCCAGATGTGGACTCCTATTGGGATAGTACGTATCCAACTTATTTGTTTTAACAATATCTGTACTTTCCGGCTCATTCAAAGCTAAGTATTCAATTTCTTGTAGAGATTTCAAAATTCGATTTCGTGTTGCAGCAAGACCTAGACTTACCCAAATGATTCCTCTTGACTTTGAATATAAACTTGCAGATGTCAACCGATCCGAACATTCGAAGGATCCAATCTCTCGATGGGAAAGCATCTTCAAACTAAAGCTGTACAATTTATTACTAAGAGTCTTCTCTTGTGAAATTTCTTCCCACATTTCGTTCAACTCCGTCTTTTCAGATTTGGTTATATGTGATGTAACAGTAACGAGCAACAGCAATCGAATTATCTGCAACATACTGGATATCCATGTTTGCATTCCACATTGTCAAAATCACTGGATTGTAGTCATTAATATACTTTGAATCTTCACTTCTTTTTATGTTGTAAGTATTCATCGGAGATTTTCGAGTTATAGTATGTCTTACTGCTGACATGAAACTGTTGACTCTTCCTTTTGAAATTACTGGACGTGGGAATCCAAAACGACATTTTGTATAAAATTTTCCCTTTGATCTGTATATCCGTCGACAATACTTTCCACATCGATGACTTTGAAACCGTAAAACTTGTTGTCTTAAGCTGTTTTCTCTTCCTTTTTTTGGAATGGCACAAGTAACATAGTCTTCAATGAAAGACAAAACAGCTTCATCAGAATCGGTTCCAAATTTTGGTGCATTTTTGATCCATAATAACATGTGTATATGAGGAGCCCCTCCGGCTTGGTACTCCTTTCTCCAAAAGAAATCAATAACTTCTCCAAGAGGTGGATTATTTTATTGCAGATAAAAGACATCATAGCTTGAAACCTCTGATTAAAATATCTGCACACATTTACAGGATCCAACGAACACAGTTCTCCAGCTGTCTTCAAATCAATGTTTTTTACATTTGAATTTGCTTCTTGTAGAAATTTAAGTAAATCGTCCCATGCGTATTCAGCACAGCTAAGCGTAACAAATCATTTGGGGGTTCCTAAGTTTCTTAACATACATTTAAGTTCTCCGTGACGACGATACCAATACTCATTAGTACCACGTTGACACGCCATCAAATTAATTAACTGAGATTCTAAATGATCATCTCTTTGTTGAACTTTGTCCAAGAATTCCTTTGCAGAAACATGTGTAAGATGAACTCCTATTTTTAATATGTGGTTCACTGCATATGAAAGTCCAGACAAGTCACTTTCAAACAGAAGATAAAATAAATATAGAACACACTGTCGAAATCTTGGATCTTCTGAGAACAATCTTGTTGTACGATATTCTGAAGCTGGAATCTGTACTGGTCGTTCATCATATCGTCCACCTTTTCCAGTGGGGAAGAGCTGTGGAAAACAACGAGCTTCTAAACTTTTTTCCCAAACACTCATGGGAGTTCCCTTCGCTATCTTCATTTGGAATAATTCAATAGGGTTTCCAATCACTTCTTTTGAATGTAGAGGATGTATACTGTAATGTTCGTAAATTTCTTCACTCCTGGAGTTGTCCACTTTTTCGATTTGGCCAGTTGAAATTTCTCTATCATCTTCTAAAGATATTTCTTGTTCTTCCACATATACATTTTTATAATAAATATTGTTTTGTATAAGATATAATGTAGCCTTTTGAAGTTTACTGACATCTACTAACTCTTGCCATATTTTCCGACTCTTTGTTGGTACACTATTAACTTGAATAACTACAGGTTCACTTTCCTCTCTCTCTACACCAACAGTTTCAATATTTTTCATAAAATCTAAAGGTAAATACACAACTCTTCCTTTTAAACCTCTTTGTAAATCTGTTGGAGGCAGCTTGCCTGTTTTAGGCTCCATACGAACTATAGCCTGAAACGGGTGCACAGATTGAATAAGAATGGACTCATACATATTTAAATCTACCAGTTCCGGAGGAATAGCTACCAACTCTAGGTTATTATGTACAGCTCTAGCTGGCATTTTGTTCTCTTCTAATTTGTTTTAACAATATTTTCAAATATGTTGATCACTACCCAACTCAAAACGACCTTCCACCAACAAATAAGCATCAAATTGCTCCCACTTATCATTGTTTTCCTTTTCACTTTTTAAATACACATCAACATTCCTAGTTTGAGTTCTATAGTGAGTACATCGACAACAAATACAAACTAAGGGGGCCATTATGATGTCGGGCGGATCGCCACCACCCGACCGGCGGTGGCGATCCGCCCAACATCTTCCCCGCCCGCCATCCATTTACCCCCGCCACATTACAATGGCGGGGGGATCACATGGCTGCGCGCAGACGGAAAGACTGTCTGCCATTGTTCCGCAGGCAGGCAATCGTTACGATTGCCTGCCGTGCGGTGCCTGGGCCATAATATGGTGGCGGTGCCTAGCAGGCACCGCCCGCCATCATTACGATCGTGTCCGCTGGATTTGTGCCTTTCCATGGCGGCAATGGAAAGGCATGCGGTCTTTGGCTTTGGGGGCCCGTTGCGGACCCCCGGGGTGGTGGGGGGTGCACTCTTTGGCATGCACAAGGTGGCAGGCACCGTGCGGTGCCTGTCACATCGTGCATGTCAATGCAGCAACATGCAGCCTTTACATTGCGGTGCGGTGCTGCTTACAGCACCGCCCGCCGCAATGTATAAATATGCGGGATGCGACCGCCAGGATGGCGGGTCGCATCCTAATGGGCCTTGCGGGACCGCCGCACCTCTGGCGGTCAGGCCCGTTTACCGTTACGGTGGTTTGTCCGCCCGCCATCGTAATGGGGCCCATAGTTTGGTTTTTCACAAGAAACTACCTTAAACTTTGTAATTTCTTCTGCAAACTTCTCAGTAGTACTATCTTCCACCTCTTCTTCAACACCTACACTTATGAAACTCTCACTTTCTCTACACTCCTCTTGAGGACCAAAGAAACAAAACTGTATATCATCAGAAACTCTTTTACATCCAATACTGAACCATGCAAAAGAGCTGTGTTTATTTCACTTAAAGATAATGCAGGACTTTTTACATAGTACAATCTTCTTACTAACTTCCACATTTCTGAATGATGTACTGCTAACATTCTTAAATGATGAAAAGCACTTCGCCACACTTTTCTAGAAAGACAAGCCAGAGAATGACCCTGCAAGCTAGTATATTTTCTCACTTTACAAGAAACTAGTCCTTGCAATATCTTAATCATCTGTTTAACACTATTATTACTATAATCTCGTAAGAAATTTCGTAATATATCAATAGATTCCTGTCATATACTACAAATACTACTACAATCCCACTTATACACTGGAGCTTGTGTATGTCTGCCTTGAACTTCTTCAGCTATTACTTCTTCCACATTTCTAGGAACCATCTTTTCTTTTTCAATTGGACAACCGTTTTTAACCTCATAACAACGACCCCTGGTATCAACTGCATGAACTAATGTATTTTGTTGAAAATAGCTTTCTTCATTAAAAAAAGGTTCAGTACTAGAAGTGTGCCTCCATTCACTCGAAAATGTTTTGCAAAAGTTAGTTCTATTAACCAGTATTTTTATTTTATTTTTCTCCTTCATAAAGTGCATTGTTTTATTCAATGTTTTCATTCTCTTAAATACTAATATAAACAATTTTCTTTTCAATTCAAAAGCCTTTTCGACTACACTTTCAATCTGTTCTTTCTTCTTGTAAAATGCTGATCTTCTTTTATATTTTTTGCAATCTTTCAATAAATTTTGAAGTACTCTACTTTTATACATTCTCTTCCTAATTTCTTTATATTCTTTCATCCTTTTTTCAACATGGATTGTTTTCCTATAACCTGATTTTGCATTAATTTCTCCTTTTTTCTTTTCCTTCTGATTGCTTGTAGTACTTTTCTTTCTCTTTTCCCTATTTTGAAAATCGATTACATTTTTTAAAAGACTTTTAACAAATTCTTTCGTTCTCTTACCAGAAGACTTTTTATTCAACGTCACATGTTGTACTTCATCTACTTTCTATTTTTCTCTATCCTTTAAATAGTTCTGTTTTCTTTGTTCTGTTTTCTTTTGAACTTTTCTTGTCATACTGAATATTTCTTAATAATTATAGAGAATTTCTAAAAAAAAAGAAAAGTTTATTATCTTTCTAAAAAATATTTAATATTATTAAAATATTTATATACAAATATTGTCATCTATAAATAAAGAAATACATTGAGTAGTGCCTAGGTGAATAGATAAGTGCAACAGTAGGACCTGGGTGATTCTACAACTGCAAGGGTAGCACATAACTAGTGCCTGGGTGATTGAATGACTGAAGGGGTATATTTAGAGGATTACTGGAGTACATAGCAAATCAGTGGGTGATTTTATAACTGCATGAGTACTGCTTGGGTGATTGCAGGAGTACTGAGGGAATGCCTGAAAGATTTGACGAAGGCAAAGGAAGTGCCTGGGTGATTTTATAAGTGCATGAGTAGTGGCTGAGTGATTACATAAGTACAAGGGTAATACCTGCATTATTGAAGGAGTGCAAGGGTAGTGCCTGAGAGATTATATAAGTTCATGGGTAGTGGCTGGGTGATTGAAAGAGTGCATGGGTAATACCTGGGTGATTGCATGAGTGCATATGTAGTGCCTGGGTGATTTCATGAGTGCAGGGATAATGCCTGGGCGATTGCAGCAGTGCATATGTAGTGCCTGGATCATTGGAAGCCTGCATGAGTAGTACGTAGGTGTTTTTATAACTGCATGAGTGTTGCGCCTAGCCAAATATAAAGCAGCAGACTATTACATGACTCAACCATAAGTCTCTTCATATTGTTAAAAGCATGCATACATACGTCTCTACCTTTTCAAATCATCATCATATCTAAAAGAAATATGTATACAATATTTCTGAAATATAGTGAAACCTAGAAACTGAGACATGTAATAGATCTGCCTGAGTGATTGCATAACTCCATGCGTAGTGCTTGGATGATTGTATGACTCCAAAGGTAGTCGCTAGGTAATTGTAGGAGAAGATGGATAGTGACTGGCTAATACATCAGTGCACACATACAGGTTGAGTGCATGGATAAGCACCTGAAGGCATAGATGAGTCATGGAGTAGTGCCTAGGTGAATAGATGAGTGCAACATTAGGACCTGGGTGATTCTATGACTGCAAGGGTAGTGTGTGGGTTATAACATGACTGCATAGGTAGACACTGCATGATTCTATGACTGCAAAGGTACTACATAAGTAGTGCCTGGGTGATTCCATGACTACAGCGGTAATATCTTGGGGATTATCATCATATCCAAAAGAAATATGTATACAATATTTCTGGAATATAGTGAAACTTACAACTGAAACATGCAATAGATCTGCCTGAGTGATTGCATAATTTCATGGGTAGTGCTTGGGTGATTGTATGCGTGCAAGGGTAGTCACTGGGTAATTGTAGGAGAAGATGGATAGTGACTGGCTAATTGCATGAGTGCACACATAAACATTGAGTGCATGGATAAGTGTATGAATAGCACCTAAAGGTACAGATGACTCATTGAGTAGTGCCTAGGTGAATAGATGAGTGCAACAGTAGGACCTGGATGATTCTACAACTGCAAGGGTAGTGCCTGGGTTATTACATGAGTGCATAGGTACAGCCTGCATGATTGCATGACTGCAGGAGTAGTACATAAGTAGTGCCTGGGTGATTGCATGACTACAGGGGTAATATCTGGGGATTTACATGACTACATAGAAAGTGACTGGGTGATTTTATAAGTGCATGGGTACTGCCTGGGTGATTACAGAAGTACTAAGGTACTGCCTGAGTGATTACAGGAGTGCAAAGGTAGTGCCTGGGTGATTTTATAAGTGCATGAGTATTGCCTGAGTGATTGAAAGAGTGCAAGGATAGTGCCTGGGTGATTGAAGCACTGTATAGCTAATGCATTGGTGATTGCATGAGTACAGAGGTAACGTCTGGGGGATTAAAGGAGTACATAGGTAACGCCTGGGTGACTGCATGACTAAGGGAGGAATATCTGACTACATAGAAAGTGACTGGGTGATTTTATAAGTGCATGGGTACTTCTTGGGTGATTTCAGGACTACTGAGGTAACGCCTGAGTGAATAAATGAGTGCAAAGGTAGTGCCTGGGTGATTTCATAACACCATGACTACTGGCTGAGTGATTACATAAGTACAAGGCTAGTGCCTCTGTGATTGAAAGAGTACAACGTTAGTGCCTGAGTGATTATATAAGTTAAACATTTTATATGGAAGTGAAGTGTGGGGTTTTACTGGGACAAGTGAAATACAGAGAGAAGAAAACAGGTATTTTAGGCGGCTGCTGAGAGTCCCACAAAGTACCCCCTCGTTTATTGTTCATGAGGAGCTGGGGTCTAAGTATATTTCTGACCTGGTGGCGGTGAAACCCCTCCTGTGCTGGGTGAACATGTGGTCCAATGAGGAGACAGGTTTTAATAGGAAAGTAATTCAAGACTGTCTCTCCTTGGATCATGCGTTAAAAATCCCGTGGTTAAAATATGTAAAGGATTCCCTTACTATGTTGGGCAGGGCAGAGCTGTTCTCTCACCTGGTTAAGGTGAGTCCACGGGATAAAGTTCTTATTAAAGATCAGTTTTCTAAATTAATTGGGGCCCAAAGGGAGGAAAATGAACTAAAAAAGCCCTCGGTCAGAAATTACATTTTTGTCACGTCGACACAAAGTATAGAACCGTACTTAACTATTATAGCCAGTGCTCATGATAGATTTTTAATCACACGGTTTAGACTAAACTTGTTACATCACTTACTGGCTGTACCGGCGGGGTATACGGCACCCTCAGAACAAAAAGGGCCCTGTGGCTGCGACAATAGGTCTCCACAGTATACCCTTCATTTTGTTCTTTTGTGTCCGTATTACTCATTCCCGAGAAAAGTGTATCTTAAGGGGCTTTTTAGGAAACATAATTTTAAGCAGGCCCGGGTGGCCTTACTTTTTTTTAAACTGTCCCCTGATGCTTTTACATTATCATGTGTCACGAATTTTTTAAGATCCGCTTTAAAGCTAAGGAACACTAGAGGAACATAAAAGAAGTAGACCTTTAAGTACCTGGCGCATTAGCGGGGATAGTGTCACGGCCCCGGGGACTCCACGGGATCCAGGCGAAGCTCAAAGGGGTCCACCTCTCGATATCCCCAACTCTGACACAAGAGGCACAGAGTATTGAGGCGATCAAGTGAGGGAAAGGAATTTGGGTGGGAACAGCAGGGAATGGGATACCTGAAAACATAAAACACATAGATTAGGTACTGCTAGACATTTCTACTACACTCAAATGATCTCACTAAAGGGCGCAGTACCTGAAAAGCCGGTTTCACCAGCCACCTTGTTCCTTATCCACTCTCTATACTCAGCAATGATACAGCTCACAACTGAAGGAGGATATTCCTAAAATGCAAAGCACATAGATTATTACTGCATTCAAACCACCATCATTTCCATAGAAACCACCTCCCTTATACATACATACCCTGCCTGTCAATTCTCCACACAACTAGGCAGGAGCCCAGAAGAAAAGAAGTGATATAGTGCCTCACTACCGCAAAAATAGAAGAAGTTCAAACTAAGCAAAAAGAAGAAATAGTCCCACATGTCCTTGATTCAAAGGTTCTGAAAGGTCGCAGCGTTAGCCAACAAAGTATCCATAGACCAAAGTTCCATAGCTCCTCTGGGGGATATATAGGACCATAACAGAAATCTCCGGGAGTCTTGAAAGCCAAACTCCGGGAAAAGCCACCAAAGTAACAAGTTAATTATCAGCGCGCTCGCCGACAGTACCTTACTGGTGGTGACGCGCTGTAGAGGAGTCTCCTTGCTTGAACACTGGATCCCGAGCAGCCAAGCTTCCCCAACAGCCGTTCGAGTTGCTTCAGGGGACCCCCACGAACACTGAAGCCTCACTCGAGCGTCTCTTCTCTGAGGACGCTATAAAAGGTGCACGTCCGGAATTAAACTCCGGTCTGGTCCTCGACCGCGAGTTAGTTGACGTGAGACGGCTTGTCCCTGCTTAGCCCAGCAGGCAGCCGAAGGTAAACAGCTAGCCAAAGTAAATGCCGAAGCCGCGAGAAACACCATCCGTGTCTCGCAATCAGAATTACGCACGCAGCCTAATGTGCGTGCTTGCCTCAAGTACCCTGAAGCCCCTCCTACCTGGGCATCCTGGGATATGTAGTTCCTGGGGTGACGTCCTGATGTGGAACTCGGTAGGCGCAAGGTTCAGACCCTGACAGTTAGTGTGCGGTGCACCTTTTTATTGTTTTTAATGTTTCAAGATGTTTTTGGGCATTGCTCCTTATGTTCAAGTGGTGTCTGCCCTGTCTTCTTTATTTATTATATGATGATCAATGTACTGTATTGTTGTGCGGATGAATGTGTATCTTTTATGGTCATATTTTTTATATATGCCGAATAAAGATTATTATTATATTATATTATGATTATATAAGTGCATGAGTAGTGGCTACATGATTCAAAGAGTGCATGGGTAATAACTTAGTGATTGCATGAGTGCATAGGTAGTGCCTGGATGTTTGCATGAGTGCAGGAGTAATGCCTGACTGATTACAGCACTCCATATGTAGTGACTGGATCATTGGAAGACTACATGGGTAGTACTTGGGTGTTTTTATAACTACATGAGTGTTGGGCCTTGCCAAATATAAAACAGCAGACTATTACATGACTCAACTATAAGTCTCTCCATATTGTTAAAAGCTTGCATACATATGTCTCTACGTTTTCAAATCATCATCATATCTAAAAGAAATATATATACAATATTTCTGAAATATAGTGAAACCTAGAAACTGAGACATGGAATAGATCTGCCTGAGTGATTGCAAAACTCCATGGGTAGTGCTTGGGTGATTGTATGACTCCAAAGGTAATCGCTGGGTAATTGCAGGAGAAGATAGATAGTGACTGGCTAATTGCATGAGTGCACACATAAAGGTTGAGTGCATTGATAAGTGTATAAATAGCACCTGAAGGCATAGATGAGTCACTGAGTAGTGCCTAGGTGAATAGATGAGTGCAACAGTAGGGCCTGGGTGATTCTATGACTGCAAGGGTAGTGTGTGGGTTATTACACGAGTGCATAGGTAGACACTGCATGATTCTATGACTGCAGGGGTAGTACATAACTAGTGCCTGGGTGATACCATGACTACAGGGGTAATATCTGGGGGATTACTGGAGTACATAGCAAGTGAGTGAGTGATTTTATAAGTGCATGAGTACTGCTTCGGTGATTGCAGGAGTAATGAGGTAGTGCCTGAGTGAATAAAGGAGTGCAAAGGTAGTGCCTGGGTGATTTTATAACAGCATGACTACTGGCTGAGTGATTACATAAGTACACGGGTAGTGTCTACGTGATTGAAGGAGTGCAACGTTACTGCCTGAGTGATTATATAAGTGCATGAGTAGTGGCTACATGATTCAAAGAGTACATGGGTAATACCTTGGTGATTGTATGAGTGCATAGGTAGTGCCTGGATGTTTGCATGAGTGCAGGAGTAATGCCTGAGTGATTATAGCACTGCATATGTAGTGACTGGATCATTGGAAGACTGCATGGGTAGTACTTGGCTGTTTTTATAACTGCATGAGTGTTGGGCCTAGCCAAATATAAAGCAGCACACTATTACATGACTCAACCATAAGTCTCTCCATATTGTTAAAAGCATGCATACATATGTCACTACCTTTTCAAATCATCATCATATCTAAAAGAAATATATATACAATATTTCTGGAATACAGTGAAACCTAGAAACTTAGACATGTAATAGATCTGCTTGAGTGATTGCATAACTCCATGCGTAGTGCTTGGGTGATTGTATGACTCCAAAGGTAGTCGCTGAGTAATTGCAGGAGAAGATGGATAGTGACTGGCTAATTGCATGAGTGCACACATCAAGGTTGAGTGCATTGATAAGTGTATAAATAGCACCTGAAGGCATAGATGAGTCACTACGAAGTGCCTAGCTGAATAGATGAGTGCAATAGTAGGGCCTGGGTGATTCTATGACTGGAAGAGTAGTGTGTGGGTTATTACATGACTGCATAGGTAGACACTGCATGATTCTATGACTGCAGGGGTAGTACATAACTAGTGCCTGGGTGATACCATGACTACAGGGGTAATATCTGGGGGATTACTGGAGTACATAGCAAGTGAGTGGGTGATTTTATAACTGCATGAGTACTGCTTGGGTGATTGCAGGAGTACTGAGGGAATGCCTGAGTGATTAGAGGAGTTCAAAGATAGTGCCTGGGTGATTTTATAAGTGCATGGGCACAGGCTAAGTGATTGGAGGAGTGCGTTGATCCTGACAGGGTGATTGGAGGAGTGCAAAGGTATTGCCTGGGTAATTGAACCAGTGTATAGCTAATGCATTGGTGATTGCATGACTGCAGAGGTAATGTCTGGGGGATTAGAGGAGTACATAGGTAATGTCTGGATGATTGCATGAGTTAAGGGATAATATCTGGGGGATTATAACAGTACATAGGAAGTGCCTGGGTGATTTTATAACTGCATCGATACTGCCTAGCTGATTAGACTACTATTGTGGTAGTGCCTCAGTGATTGGAGGAGTGTAAAGGTAGTGCCTGGGTGATTTTATAAGTGCATGCCCACTGGCTAAGTGATTGGAGGAGTGCATAGATCCTGCAAAGGTAATTGGAGGAGTGCAAGGGTATTGCTTGGGTGATTGAACCAGTGTATAGCTAATGCATTGGTGATTGCATGAGTTCAGAGGTAATATCTGGGGGACTACAGGAGTACATAGAAAGTGCCTGGGTGATTTTATAAGTGCATCGGTACTGCATGGGTGATTAGAGTAATACTGTGGTAGTGCCTCAGTGATTGCAAAAGTGTGAAGGTAGTGCCTGGGTGATTTTATAAGTGCATAGGCACTGGCTAAGTGATTGGAGGAGTGCATAGATCCTGACAGGGTGATTGGAGGAGTGCAAGGGGAGTGCCTGCGTGATTAAACCAGTGTATAGCTAACGCATTGGTGATTGCATGATTGCAGGAGTTATGTCTGGGGGATTAGAGGAGTACATAGGTAATGCCTGGTGATTCCATGATTGCAGGAGTAATATCTGGGAGATTACAGGAGTACATAGAACGTGCCTGGTGATTTTATAAGTGCATGTGTACTGCCTGGGTGATTGGAGTAGTACTGCAGTACTACATGAGTGATTGGAGGTGTGCAACATCCTGATTAGTAGCAGAATACTGAAACTGCAGCACAAAAGTCAGGTCTATGACATGGTGTACACTTTTGTACTGCAGCTTCAAAATTCTGTAACTACTCAGGGTGTTGGGCGTACTCAAAATAAAGCATAAAAGCTACACATGAGTCTGTTATAAATCTCGCCATATTCCTGAAACTATACAGGCATATATGTCTACCTTTTGAAATCATCATCATATATAACAAAAATAAACAAGTAGACTGAACTTTACATTTCAAAGACACACCTACATTTCTGCAGTGTATTTCAAGTGTACCTTTTCCCAGACTCATAGAAAGTAGCCTAATCAGTAATCCCTTCTGCCAACATGTCATAAAATTCACTTTTATTCTACAGCTTCACCATTCTACGAATATTGGGCCTAGTCAAACATAAAGCAGCAACTTATCACATGTCTCTACCATAACTCTAACCATATTCCTAAAAGCATGTATGCTTCTATCTATACCTATTGCCAAAAGCATTACACATATTAGAATACATGTGCAAGTAGAAACATAACCACACTCACAAGACCATAAAGGCCTTAAAACTTGACAGACTACACTTAACATTTCAAACACACCTAGATTTATGCAGCAAATTTCAAGGGAACTTTTACACAGACTCTTGTAAAGTACCATAATCAATAATTCCTCTCCCAACATATCTTAAACATCGCTTTTCTACTACTACTGCTTCACTATTCTAGTACTAATCAGGTATTGAGCATAGCTAACAGCAAAGCAACCCTTCACTTATCTTTGATGAAAGTCTCCCCATATTTCTAAAACCATGTATGCATATGTCTGTACCTTTTGTTAGCAGCATCATATATAAAAGTACTACACAGATAAATGTATACCTGTGTTTTATACATCTATCATCTTCAGACGCATAACACATACTATAATATATGTGCAAGTAGACACATATCTCAGTCACAACCCCATCCACAGCTCAAAACTTCACAAACTACACTTCAATTTTCAAACAGACACTGAAAATTATGCGGTATATATGAAATATAACTTTCCACACATCATACAAATTACTCTAATAAATAACAACTCTACAAACATCTCAAACCTCACTTTTGGGCTGCTACTTTACCATTCTACAACTACTTATAATGTTATACCTACCCAAATACAAAGCAGGAACCCTTCACATGTCTTTACTAAAAGTCTCACCTTATTCCTAAAAGCATACATGAATATGTCTGTACCATAACACTATCCAAACCTTAAAACTTCACAGAACAAACTTCCAATTTCAAGCAAACACCAAAAATGATGTGGCATATTTCAACTGTACCTCTCTAGAAACTTAAAAAAAGAAGCCTATTCAATAATACCTTATGTCAACATCTTTTAAACCACACTATTATGCTGCATCTTCACCATTCCACTACTACTCACAGTCTTGAGCCTACCACATAAAAAGCAACAACACCTCTTTGTTATACATCATGCACCTTCAAATGTATAAGACATATGAAAATACATATACAAGTAGACACACACTTGAGACAGAAGTCTATGCACACCTTAAAACTTGACAGACTCCACCTCCAATTTTAAAGCAACACCTAAAATTATGCGGTATACTACAAATGTACATATCCACACACTAAAACAAACTACCATAATCACTAATCCATCTTCCAATATACACATATTACTATACAAAATCTATTTCAAACAACATTTAACTACAATAAAACAAACTACAGTACACATCTCTACATTTAATAATATATTTCAAACATCACTGTTCATCAATAATTTTTAAAGATTAAAAATAAACCTAATACATAATACACCTCACAAATTTATAACCCACCATCCAAATTGATTTGTAGAATATAAAATATCACAAACTCATAAAAGATTTTCTTATGCACACAATCAATGTAACGCACCACTCTCAGCAAGGTAAAACCAGTAATGGCAAACTTTCCCTCTCTTTCTCCACACAAATACATGTAAGTAACAAATCACATTGCTTCCTACATTATTTCAAATTATAAAACACATTTCTATTGGTTAGACATATTAACCCTTACCAACTGACTTCTAAAAGTCCCCAAACTGGTTCTGGAATTTTTTTGGAGTCACGACTCCACCGTGCACCAACGCGATGGAGCCGCGAATCCATACGGGATTCAAAAATATATTGCAAACAAAAATACCACAATTTTTTAACAACACACCACTTCTAAAGATAGTACTGACTTTGGAAATTATACTTTAATAACATATCACTTATATATAAATTACACTTTCACATTTAAATCTACAAATTTATTTTTGTACTATGTATATAATTTCGTGTACACATAATAACATGTCTATTGCACTTATTGACTTTTAATTATTAATTATGTATGCATTGTGTTGGTTTTATCTTGTACTTTTATGGATATTTTCGTATCCGAATAAAGAATTAATTGATTGATTGAAATTCACAGTTAAGTTTCAACCCTTCTCCCATTCTGCTTAATGCCAGTTTCCATAGTAACTGTTCATGGAACATTCAACTGAACTAACACGTCACAAGTTCACCATATTTTCAAGTTCAGCATACAAGGTTACAAATGCAAACAGCAGGTGTGGTTGACTTTTGCAAAATATGAGCTTATCCTATCTACTGTACCTTTCAAACATTTTTTACTAACCAATAACGAACATGCTTTTCAAAGAAAGTAACAAGCATCCTATTTTTGTGTGTACAATGTTCTTAAACAGCCAATCAATTCTCTACTTTTTAAAAAACAGCATCTTGTCCACCATTTTAGATACCCCTCATTCTACCAACTGACTACCTCAGCTACAGACATCTTTTCATTACTTCCAGACATCCCTTCAAGATGCTTACAGTATGGATTGTTGGACACAGCTATGTTTTCTGGTGCAAAAGGTATGCTGAACGCAGAGGTATTGACAAAGACCTAGCTTTGCAAAATGTGGATATTAAGTGGATTGCACAGAGAGGATTAAAGTGGCACCAATTGATGTCTTTGGTTAAAACCTTTTTGCATCTCCAACACCCTGGCCTCATGATTGTGCACTGTGGTGGCAATGACCTAGGCACATTGACTGGGGTAGGTCTGGAAATGCTAATGAAGGACACCTTTGCACAATTGATGTTGCTTTTACCTCAAACTGTCTTTGTATACTCTAATATATGCCAAAGACAGAATTGGAAGTGGTTAAATCAATTCTGTCCACAGATTGAGAAAGCTAGAAAAATGTCAATAAAGCTGTTTCTGCTTACCTCAGAGACCATAGGATGGGCTCCATCTATAACAACAATCTACGTTTTGAAATGGATGACATCTACAGAAGAGATGGAGTACACTTCACAGATCAAGGAAACAGAGTCTTTCTCAACAACCTAAAGCTGTGCATCCGCACTTACATGTAGCAACAACAAACTCATAATGAAAACAAGGGCTCTTTTTAGAGCCACCCTATAACATAATAGTGAATATACATTTTTTTACACATGCATATTTATTTTTTATTTTTTGTGGATTCGCGCACCCGACGCGAATCTGCAAAAGCATGAATTCAATGTACTACAACACAATACACTTTTCAAGTTTAACTATTAATTTTTAATTTAACATATTTTTAACAACTCCATCAATTGTAATCTTGTCATTAACTTCAATCACAGTAACTCTTTAAAACAACTTCACAAATACAACACTACCTTCTAAATTATATACTACTCAATTATTTATGTAAGGTGAATTCGTGAATCCAACGCGACGTTACACGGGGGCCGCGCTGAGAGACGCGTTGGGGTCACGACTACAAACTCGAAACAAAAAAATGCCCCACTTCCATTATTCGGTATTCGCCCCGGGGATGCCAGCATTTTTTTTTTTTAAATAATTAAGAGGGGAACTGCGTGGCCCCCCTCCGCAGGCCAATAATGGCCCTGGGGACTCCATCCCCTGGGGCCTACCACCATTTAAAAAAAATAATAATAATACGGAGGGGGACCGCGTGGCCCCCCTCCTCAGGCCAATAATGGCCCCAGGTACCCCATCCCCCGGGGCCTGGCCTCAGCATTGGGGACCGTGGGGGGAGCCCCGATGCCCCCAGGGTCCCTGCCGGCTCCCCGCCTCCTGCGGGAGCTGGCATTGCTTTTGGGCAAGGGGAGCTGCTAACATACAGCTCCCCTTGCCCAAAAGCAATTCTGCTTTGCTTCTTGGAAGCGAGAGCAGGTTTCCTTGAGGACTGAACCCACCCTCCTTCCCAGGGGTCGAAACGTTGACTATACATACTTACCTCACAAGCTCTGACGACAGAATTCTCATTAGTTGATGTCCTTCAGGGTTATGTGTACATATGGGAACAACTGACCTGATTTAGGCCGGATAGGTTATACCATGTATAATTTATGTATATATGTCACACTACCTTTTCCCTGTCCACCACCTTCACTTACTCACTTGAACCCCAACCCACTTACTTCCCTCTTCCCACACCAAGAGCACTGTAAATACAGTCACACCGTCAGATGCATGAGCAACTGCGTTGCCTTAAGTGATCAATGCTTTGAATAATAATTGCATTAGATGCTAATTACTTTGATAATAAATTGCATTTTTGCAGTTTATGTAAATAAGGCCTCGTGAATGCTGTTATTTCTTTTTTTCTCTTGTAAATGTTGCTATTGCGACCATTTACTTATTGTACTGCAACTGTGACCCAGGTCGGGTAGCTTTTTGGGTAACCCCATTAATATTTAATACCCTTACAATAAAGACGGCAGATTGCGGGACCCACTGGGGAAAAGAATAATGTTTACTGTCCCCGTATTTACTCATTAAAGCTACCAAGCAAACTACAAATGCACTGAGAGTGCTACAAAGCACGAGAGGCACACTGGAGGCCATGAAAGCGATTGAACACACGTGGGACAGTATTTCCGCATCAGCCTTCACGCCCAGAAGAAAAAGCATACAGCTTTGAAACGCGTTGGCGAAAGGAATCAATTACAGAGGAGCAGCCACCTTCAAAATGCAACAAATGAATGGTTTTACCTACCTGCTGTCGAGTGCGTCCCTGAAAGCAGAGCAATTGGATAACGATATATATATATATATATATGTTTGCAAGAATACTTCTAACTTGATCCTAGTAAGAAAAGACCGAGCCACACCGGATCGCATATTAATTCTGGTATTTATTGATGTCAGAGAACTGATAACTCATTTCGGCGAACAGGTGGCCTTGGTCATATGACCACAGTTGCGGAAATACATGTATTATATTCACCGTCACAGAGGATGCGACAGTAATGGGCATAGTACAAAGACTTTTGACTTCATACTCTTAAACAGTCATGTAAAAATACATTCTAACATTGTTATCATGTGAATTGTAATTGCGCCAATTTTTTGGGGGGACATTAACCATCCATGTCCATAACTAATCAATAACTGAAAAGAGTATAGTATAAACGTTAGAAAGGATATAGTGTAAATGAAAAGAGAAGACATGTACCATATCAGAGGTTCGAACACTTGTGGCTGTAGTAGCCTGTGAGTTGTATATTGCATGTCCCTTCAGTGCTGTTATTGGAATCATTGGAACAATCACATTCTTTTATAACAAGTTTGATATTGTCTCTGGGATGATATAGGTTGCGTTGATGACTGAGGAGTATGTTGTGACACCCATATAATAACATATTTTTGCCAAGTATTACTGTCTGATCAATGCAGTTTAACAAAAAGTTGCAAATATTAAGATGGTCATATAGGGGTGATGTACCCATGCATTATGTATACATAATGGTCAGTGAGATATATAGAAGATAAGTTGTAGCTTAAGCTGGGTGGGTGGCAACTCAAAGCATATAAGATCGAGTTGCCAGCAGTTTGTTTTCTAAAAAGCTCTGTGTTTACAGCCCCATCCTTAAGTATCAGTCTCACATCTAGGAAATCAATCGTATTCTGACTGTGTTGCATGGTAAATTTGAAATTGAAGTTATTGTTATTCAGACAATGTACAAATTGTTTCAAATCTATTTCATTGCCCTCCCAGACAAAGAAAACGTTATCAATATACCTGAGCCATATTCTAATCTGTTCAGTCCACTTGGCTAGATCATTGCTCAAGAGCACCTGTTCTTCCCACCAGCCCATCGACAAATTGACGTAGTTGGGGGAAAAACAGGTGCCCATCGCAGTACCTTGAATTTGATTAAAGATATCATTTTCAAACATGAAAACATTCTCGCATAGACATGTCTCAATCATTTTCAAGATCATATGTGTTTGTTCAAGGACATTGATGCCTCTGGCCCGCAAAAAATATTTACAAGCGTTAAGGCCATCAGTGTGTCTAATACTTGTATAAAGATTTTCCATATCTAGGCATACCATCCAGCATTCATTACCCCAATGGAGATTCTGAATCTTCTGAATGAAATCCTTAGTGTCCCTTAGTAGAGGGACTGCTTTTAAGTCACTGGGCTGGGAGGTCACAGGTAGTCCAGTTGAATGTGTAAGCCGAAACATGTAGACGTTCAGTGGTTTGGCTGTAGTCGTGTCCAAAATCTCTTTGGGAAATTGCACAGAGAAAGTGAATTTTGGGACCCCTTTTTCTCGGCCCCAACTTGATGGATCACCTTGAAACTTTCCAGACAGCAGCTGAGCTGACTGACAAATTCATTTAGAAACGTTTGTGGAGATTCGTCAAATGCGCTGAAGTTATTAGCAAAACTGTAAATGCTCATCCTATGTAAACTAGAACCTAACTGTAACTATCTGCTATATATATATATGTATATCTTGAAGGTATGTAGATGTGGACTTAAGAATAGTAAATCTACACTTCTTCTATGTGCGCTTACCTTTCAATATTTTGTCTCTCGATATTTTGCCCACAATATACTGATACTATGATATTCCTATGCTAAATATTCCATGGTACAATCTGTCGCAGCCTTGGGATGCTTTGAAGCACAAGGTCTTGGTGGAGGAATCTCCTTATTCTCCTCTTGGTCAGTCATTATAAATTTAAGTGTGAGGAAGCCAACCATATGCAAGAAAGCTCCAGGTTTATGCTCTTTCTGCAGGAATGGTGCCTTTATTTAAATTAAAAGTATGAAGGTCTGATACTTATGCAATAGTAAGCCTGTTGATGGTGAGAATTCTTTTTGCATTTTGGCTCCTACATGGTGGTCTCATCTGCAGCCATGCCTTTCTTAATATCTGTTTGTTTCATTTTGTCCAGTGACCATTATATATGCCCTGTCAAAGGCAGCAGGGAACTATGCAAAGCAAAGGAACAGCTGCATGTGAATTCATGCTACAAAGAGCTGCATTACATACATTTCACAGGTGCACTTTTGCATCAATATTTTTGAAATGCAAAAAACGAGCTGGTGCCATTTTGCAATTACATTGAGACCAACACTTGGAGGGAGCAAATAATCCAAAATATTATTCTTACATCACTCAGTACAACTGTAATTTCATTTTTACACTCTTTATGTGGTACACAATTTTCCCGCAAGTTGCACTCTATGTAAGACTGAAATGTCTGATAAAAGATAAACCAACACTTTTGCAATCAACATAACCAGTCCCTTGCAAAGTTGTAAAATGTTTCTTCTCTAGACAACAATTAATGTTCTTCTTCAGGACCTTCCTAAACATACTAAATGAAGCCCTCATGGTGAAGAGGAGTTGTCAGGAGTCAGCAGGAGGTTGGATCACTGTGCTCGCCTTTTGTAGAGTGGAACAGTAAATGACCCTCACAGAACAGCAATACGGAGAACCAGGCAAACACTTTGATGAACACTGGGACTGACACATTAAGCCCACAGAGCTGGGTATTTGTTTTTGTTGAGAGTCTAAGCAATCCTGTAATATCTATCATCAGTGAGACCCAACAAACTTAGCAATATTATACATGAGGACATCTTACATTTATGATTAAAGTCTGTAAGCTTCAATTGGTGCTTGAAGTGATTCTCAGCTTGGCAGTCTCATCAGAATGCCTGTAGTCTATTCAGAATGCGGGGTGCTTTGCAGATCTGTCTATAAATTGATATTGGGAGTTGGGGTTTGGAGAGTTTTGCAAGCTCATCATTAGGATAGCCATGAACTCCTGTGGGGAGATTGAGCTGATTCGTCAATATATTCATAAAGTTCTACTGGGAGATATGGATTATTTGCAGAGTTTTCCAAGCTCAGCAGAATGTTTTTACATCTCCACTGAGAGTCCGAGGGGAGTGAGAGCAATTTGCAAACTCATTAGAATGTTCATCTAGTTTTTTAGGAAGTATCAAGTATTAGATGTTTCATAAAGCATTGCAAGCTCATCAGAATGTCTGTAGTTTTGAGTTTGGGGTTACTCACAGTGCAGCCAAAGGTTCCATCAAACACACAGAGCAGGTTGCAAATGGAATGCTTCTTCATACACAGAGAGCACGTACATCATGTGCATCTATCAGCTGTGCAAGCTTCTGTCACATACACAGAGACTTCTGGGAGTCGATGGTCCCACATGAATATAAAAAGCAATAAATTCAGGACTGGAAAAAGGATTATGGTATTTAAAACGGCAATGTCATAGATACACAAATTTCATCATGGTCATCCAACCTAGGTTGCAGTGCTACAACATCATATAGGCATTGGAGTGTGGCCTGAAGTCTGCATCTCCTCCAACCCCCTGATTGTGGTCTGTTTGCCCTTTTTTAGAGATCTCCACCTACATATCTCTGTGATGGAAAGGAAACCGCTAATGTCACAAATGCAGTTTAATCGTATCTAAATGATAAAACTCATAGAGGGCCGCTTTGTTATTCTCTTTAGCTTCAGAATCAAAGAGATTTTTTTCTGAAAAACAAAAAGAAGGAAAATGTCCTTGTCAAGCAGACACTTTTCTTCCGGGGCATCTGGGACATTTCTTGCTGTTCCTGCCTGGTCTGCCCATTCCTAACATGGCTGTCACGGGCACAAAAAGTCAGTGATGGACATCTGGCCCTAAACAGAGTGAGACATTTGACACTGTGGCAGTCAGGCACCCGGGTCAAGGGATTCTGATGGTAGAGCAAGTTGAGGTTCACCCTTCAAAAACTTTTTGGTTCCCCTATCCCTAAATGAGGTGAGGGAACTGTATGTTTGGTGCAGCTCCCACTGCTTCAAACGCTCAATGCTCGCCAAATCCTGTCTTTAGCAATGTCCATCTATGGTAATTCTGGGCAGACCTAATTCTGCTCTTTCGATAGGGCTCTATTGACATTACTGCTGTTTGTAACCTGACACCTAGTCTCCTAGTCCTATTACTGCTGTTCAGGCAAATGTTCTAATTCCTCCTTATAGAGCTGTATGCCTATTGGAGTGTTGTGCGGACCCAGGATCATGTGCCGCTATACAGGGCACATATTTTATGCTAGTGCTGCTCAGACCCGGGGCGTTCTCTCGGCAGTGCTCTATCTAGGGCCGTGTTCTGCAGATCTGGTTTCAGGGCTACCTGATTTCAGATTTTGCTCCGCCTCTAAAGATGTATACTTTGATGTTTTATTGCAATGCATTTTTTTAAGTTTTATATAGTGCAAACTCGACCAGAAGGTATTGGAGCACTTTACATGAGCACCAGTTACATTACACAAGGACACATTCATTTTTGGTAGGCACATGGAGATTTGGGGGCATATCTACAAGGCCCCGCGATAAAATTATCGCCGCTTTAGCGTCCGTTTTCGGACGAAAAGCGGCGATAATTTTAACGCCCTATTAGCAAGGACAAGCTAACGCGTGAATCCATGCTTCTTCGCCCTTTCTCTTATCGCCCAGCTTTGCATCTCAAATGAGATACAAAGTGGGCGTTCCTCCCCAGAATAACGGGAGAAATGTCGCTAAGCGACATTTCTCCTATTATCAAGCCTCACGCAAAGAAGCATAGCGACAAGAAAAGTAGCGATAACCTCTGTTATCGCTACATTCCTTACGCCTGCTTTGAAACTGACTTAGCCATGATATCCTATGGAAGGTGGATATCATGGCTAAGTATGTGTAGCCCTATCAGCAAGCTATTGCCAAAAGTTGTGCGATTATCGCTGGATTTCCAGCGATAATCGCACTGGCCGGCGATAATTATCCTCACACTAAGAGCGCTGAGCGATAATTATCGCCAGCCCTTGCTGATATGCCCCTAAGTGATTTGCCCAGAATCACAGTGGGGCTTATTTACCGCCGGTACGTCACTTTTTCCCATATAAAAAGTGACGCACTGGCGGCACAAGGGGCTTGTAAATAAGCCCCAGGATGTTGCCGTAACCTGGCACTGAGACTCTAACATGGTTTCCCAGCTGCAAAGGCGGCTGCTCTGGCCGTTATTCCACATCCTATACCACATTGCAGCCTAGGTTTAAGTTTCAGTAGATAGCCAATAAATAGCCATGGTGTTTTGTGTTTATTAGGTAGGAGTTGGCAGTACCTCTGATGTCATGAACTAGAAAGTTCCAGAAAGTAGGTGCTTGAACCAAGAGAGGGTGTATTGTTTCTTCTCCATGCATGTTGTGCACATAGACATTCTGAGAGTGTTGGAGAGTTATAGTTGCACTTGCCCTTCACAGTGCAGTGCTTTCAACTACTCATCTGGCAAGATTATGACAGATGCATACAGCCCTGCATACCCACTAGCACATGTCATACTGGGTACAATTATACCCTAGCACACACACCTCGTGCATCCGTACCACAAGCAGAATGAGAAGCCTATAATTCTTACGAATGCATAACGCATATAGACAGACACATGCATAGCTCTGACATCTAAGCACAGAGTTCCTGGCCATTAAGTCAGGCGTATCTGGTGTAAGTGCAGTTAAATGGTTTCTTTATTGTGCTGGTTTGCTCAGCTGTGAATGCAGGCTTAGTCAGCGATCCGACCTCTTGCAAGTGAAAAGTCTCACTTATAAAACACCTCTCAGATCACCTCCACTTCGAAAACCAGAAATGTTGTTGACAGTCGTGGAATAGCTTATGGGCAACCGAGCTGGGTTCCGACCTCAATTTCACTGGCCTCTGTAATGCACTTCCAGTTGTAAAAAAAATAAACATCTTTTTTGTCAGAATTCCGGCTGCCCACGGACTGCCCGTGACCATAGAAACCACCCCCTTGCCTCTACCGCCTGGTGAATGACACCCCCAAGCTGCTGCTCCCCTGCGCAAGATCAGCAGATGAGGGCCACTCAAATAACCTCACATTCACTCTTGAAAAGTTTTCAGTATGCATATGACTGACATTTATTATTATTATTATTATTATTATTAGCAACTTATAACGCGCACAGCTACCCCGAAGGCTTTCCCGGCACAAGGCAAGCGCAGATTAAATGTCACAAAAGAGTGGGGCATATTCTCAAGGACTCATCGCTGAGTTAGCGGCACTTTATCGCAGCCAAAGTGGTGATAAATTCATCGCACCATTCACAAGCTGGTGCTAACAGCCGATATCACCAGTATTCCTGCGATAGCAGCCACAAAAAACATCGCCACGGATGACACCGGCAACTAACGCTAATGAGATGCAGAGTAGGCGTTCCCGTGCAAAAACCCACAGAAACACCACTTCGCAACATTCCCAACGACCAGCCAGAACGGCGATAAGAATCAAAAACATGCGATAAGGCGCGTTAGCAGCATGGATTTAACACCTGCTCCTACCTGGTGTTAAGTTGGACGACAACCTGCTCCATAAAAGGGAGCCCAGCCCACAGCCACACCAGAAGAACAACAGATGCCATGGAGCTACTGATCATGCAGCTCGGAGCGCCAAGAGGGCCACAACACCCACCGTCACCACACCCAGGCCCCCCAGGACCCCCCCCCGGACTACCACAGAGGCAGCGCAGACAAAGACACCGGAACTTCCAAATTCGCACCAGCCTGGGAGACTTAACGCCAGAGGAAGTCATTGCCCACTCCAGGCTCAAAAGGACAACCCTCCTACGCATCCTGACCATCATTGCCCACAGGCTGATGGTACCAACACAGCGGAGAACCAACATCCCTCCGCAGACAAAGCTGCTGGTCGTGCTGCACCTGTTGGCCTCTGGGACCTTCCAACCAACAACTGCCAGAGTCGGAGGAGTCTCACAGCCAGCCCTGTCAAAGTTCCTCACACTGGATGCCATCATCAGCTTGGTACCCCAGCAACTTTACTTCCCACACACTGCGCAGGAACAGCTGGAGATCAAGCAAGACTTCTACGCCATAGCTGGCTTCCCGCACGTCTTGGGGGCAATCGACTGCACACATGTACTCCTCGTGCCCACTGCCGCCACTGCACACAATTACCGCAACAGGAAACACACGCATTCCATCAATGTGCAGGCAATAGTGGACCACCGGGGATTCTTCACCAATGTCGTCGCCAACTACCCAGGCAGTGTGCATGATTCCTTCATCTTCCGACAGTCCATCATCAACCAGCGCTTTCAGGATGCCACCTATGGGAATGCACTGCTCGTCGGTAAGTACCAACGGAACACACCACACACCTCAACACCACATTCAGACAACTCACAACTCTGGGAATGCACACGTCACAAAATCACATACAACATGACAACCAACATCCCAACATTCCAAACACGACAACACTACTTACTGTGGCAACCTGGGCTAGCCATCTACACAAGCCATCAACGGCATGGCACCTCAGCCACACAATAGCAGAATGTGGGGAGAGGTGGGAACCCGGCATGTGCGAAGGAGGCAAGTGACCCATGAATAAGAATGCACACAATGCCAAGTGTGGAGTGGATGTGCTGGACAGACCGCAGTATGCAGACCACAGACACTTCCATGTCGACATACACTGCTGGTGTCTGGAGGGTACTGGACAGTGGACGCAACCATGTAACCGCAGCCAGCGGGGAACAATGCGGAAATGTAGCTTGTTACGTCCCCCCCCCCCCCTGTAAGCGTGCGCGGAGTGGGCTGGCCCGGCGTACGCCAGCCCAGCATAGGGGTGTGAATATAAAGCCCGTTACTCTGGGCGTGGTTCTCTTCCGGAATGGCCAACGTGTCTGCCAGGGCTGCGCCTCTCACCCCGCCACGAGGCCAACGCCGTGAGCGGTGGTGCCTGCGATCCTGTGCTCCTGCTGCTCCCCAGGCCGCTGGTCCCAAAACGCGTCATGCCCGCCCCAGCGCAGCCAGGCCGCACTGCTCACCTGCCGACACCGGCATGTGTCAAAGAGGGCCCACCACGTGCCGGTGCAAGCTCCAAGCCCGAGGCCCGCGACCATGGCAGCCTCCTCAGACCATCACGGCCTCCGCGACACAGGTCCCCCATTACTCCTTTCTCATTGACATACTCCACCGTTGCCTCTGGCCTACACTGCGGTCCAGTAGGTCACACATTTGGAACTGAGTCTTGATTATTCAATGGCAGAGTACATACGTTTATTGCAGGGTTTATATCACCGTACTCCCTACGATGTGGTGCCACCGACTCTGTGCCTAGCATTCCAACGACACGTGTCTGTGGGCCCATGCTGATTACTGCCTTCAGCCTACACTGCGGCCCAGCACCGCGGGGTCACCTGTGTACTGCCTACACTGCGGTCCAGCAGGCCTCACACAAATCCAATACAATCCGTACCAGGCAGGACACGGCATCGTCGCAGGCTGCACACACGCACAGCTCTGGTGCCACTACCTCCGTCAACCACAAATCATCGCCACACGGCATTCCAACGTCGTGCGTGAGAGTACCAGGAGGAGCTGCCTGAACAGCCGTTGCCCCGCACTGACCGCTGCCTCAGGCCTACACTGCGGTCAAGTAGGTCACACATTTGGAACTGAGTCTTGATTTTACAATGGCAGGGTCTGCATCATTGCACGCTAGGAGAGGAGTAAGAGGAAGACGCGATTCAGTCCGGATGACAAACAGGATCCTCGTTACGGAGGTGACCGAACCCCACCAACAAGGAGTTGGCCTAACGGCTAGGGCGTCCGACCTCGCATCTGGGGAACTGGGTTCGAGTTTCGGCAGTCTCGGCAATGACGCTGAACATCCTGTGATTCTGGGCAAATCACTTAATCTCCCTGTGCCTAACAAAAAGGAATGTGTGTCCTAATGTAACGTAACTGGTGCTATGTAAAGCGCTCTGATACCCGATTCGGGTCAAGTTCGCGCTATATAAAAGTCTGCAAAAAAAAAAAAAAAAAAACTGCCCTGGTGCCACTGACTCTGTGCATCGCAAGCCAAGGACACGTGGCGGGGGCCCCTGCACACACGCTCAGCTCTGGTGCCACTACCTCCATCAACCACAAATCATCGCCACATGGCATTCCAACGTCATGTGTGAGAGTACCAGGAGGAGCTGCCTGAACAGCCGTTGCCCCGCACTGACCGCTGCCTCAGGCCTACACTGCGGTCAAGTAGGTCACACATTTGGAACTGAGTCTTGATTTTACAATGGCAGAGTCCGTATCATTGCACGCTAGGAGAGGAGTAAGAGGAAGACGCGATTCAGTCCGGATGACAAACAGGATCCTCGTTACGGAGGTGACCGAACCCCACCAACAAGGAGTTGGCCTAACGGCTAGGGCGTCCGACCTTGCATCTGGGGAACTGGGTTCGAGTCTCGGCAGTCTCGGCAATGACGCTGAACATCCTGTGATTCTGGGCAAATCACTTAACCTCCCTTAACAAAACCTTAACAAAAATGAATGTGTGTCCTAATGTAACGTAACTGGTGCTATGTAAAGCGCTCTGATACCCGATTCGGGTCAAGTTCGCGCTAAATAAAACTCTGCAAAAAAAAAAAACTGCCCGGGTGCCACTGACTCTGTGCATCGCAAGCCAAGGACAAGTGGCGGGGGCCCCTGCTGACCGCTGCCTCCGTCCCACACTTCGGTCAAGTAGGTTACACATTTGGAACTGAGCCTTGATCTATTTATGGCAGAGTTTATACCATTGTACAGGCCTTATCGCAGACTGCATCCCTTTTCAGCTCTGGTGCCACTAACTCTGTGCCCCGAAATTCATGGACACCCTCTGGTTGAACTTTGGTGGCGTCTCAGTCAATGGCCTGGGGGTTGTCTTCATCATCATGTGGCTGGTAATGACTTGGTGTTAAACATGAGTCTGTAGCATTCATCTCCTCCATATTGCATGTGTCTGCTTGGTACTGCCCTCTGTATCATGCCCTGGAAGAACACCTTCCACTGTCCCCCGAAACACTCTGCGACATTCACCTTGGATATCGACGAGAACCCGCTCAGCTCTCGTGGCCCTACCTCAGTGCACCGGTAGTCACCGTCCTGTGGCGGTGTGCCTGTGCCTGCCGCAGTGCATCCGTGGCCACTAACTCTGTGCAGCTCAAGTTGTGGACCATTGCTGTTTGAACTGTGAACTTCTGATTGTCTGATCACTGTTGTAGTTGTTGCCAGCGCCAACAACTCCCTGAGGGCTGGCTTACACTCACCCCACATAAAAACACCAAAGGTCCCCACACAGTATCTACTATACTTAAGTAGTAATTGTTATACACAAAGTTAGTGTCAGAGAGAGACTCAAAGAACCATATACTAATACAATTAATTAAACAACAAATAATCAGTGCAACACAGAGAGTGAATAACAAACTAAATATAAAATCAATATAAGATTTATTCAATGATAATATACAATTAAAACCATAATGCACCATTCAAAGTTAAAAAAACCATTTCATTATTAAAATACACAGTTACAGTATCGTTAGAAAACAGGAAAGTCGACGCCGCGTTTCGGTGAATCGTAAATTTATCACCTTCTTCAGGACAGTTTTCTAAGTAATAGAAACATTTAGTTATTAGTCATCTCAAGTGTTGCTTCTACCAATATTATATACCATATCTAAATTCCAAAAGTTTCATATCTTTATAGATTTTAGGTAAGACAAACATATTTCATATTGATCTATAATTTCACAACCGTGATAATATTTTACTAAACTGGACAATCTAGAATCTCAAGACACTTTGCACACTAACAATATAACATTCTAACATTCTATTAAATAGACATCACCAATATGTAAGAACATACCTAAACATTTAGGAAGATGATTAAACTTTGATTTGTAGAAGTGATCTTCTTACAAAAAGGGGCTGGAAATGTGCCACTCATTGAAAACCTCTAGATTGAAGAGAACCAGATCATTAAAAGGTTATATGTCAACAATAACTCCAAAAATAGTTAATATATATATATATATATACATCTCTTCTGAGATAATTATCAGTACCTATTAAATAAGAGACCAATTTGAGGAGATTGTGTTTGTTGTGGCCACCATTTATATTCTTCTTCAGGAATGTCCAAAGGCTCTGAAAGAAATATAGAATTTACACTAGGTCTATAATGATAAGGTAGACCAATGAGAATACTAAAGAGCAATGGGCTCACCAAAAATCAAAAAGATGTAGAAGTGCTAATGGCTGATCCACCGTGATAAAGGGCACTATGTCTACACTCCAAGGCTTCGCCGTTTGTATTATAAGTTTTTTGCGGCGGAGATATTCTAATGGAAACAAAAAGATTTTTATATTTTATATATTTCTAAGAAAAAAAGTTATAATTACTACCCAAGTACTATCTTGCGGATATTGGTACAACATAAGTCCTTCAATTTATTACCTGATTATATCGCCGTAAAGGTCATCAAATTGAATAAATTAAAAACCTATAAAAAGAAATACATGTTTCACTAGTGAGCCTCAAAGTATTATTAGATAATCTATAATATTATTAAAATACTACTTATTTTCCCAATTAAATAATGGATCGGAAACACTAACAAATAGCGAAGATGTTAAAACTATAGGCTATAAATATAATACTTGAAAAGAGCCATCTGTCGATAATAAGATTTATGTATATCTTTTTGTGGATCATAATCAAATATTAAAGATCACTGATCAGTTATTTTATAATCGACATTTTATCTGATTATTATGGAGGTTGTTATGGAGACCTATCGTAATCCACAACCATACATCTACTGCTTAAATGCGTCTCAGTAATAATTTCGTGCTATATAAATTAGTGGTCCATAGGTGACAAAATACAAATAAATAAAATAAACCCATATAAATGGAGAAGTATAATACCATATGTTGTCCTGCCTCCTAAAACTAACTTTAAGTTCTCAAAAGGTACGCTAAAGTACCGGAGTTAATATCAGTGCCTGGCTACCGCTTACCTATAAAAAGCAGAATGGCCTCCTTGCCAACAACAAGACAGCAACTTCCGGGTCAGGATACACATTTGTCCACGGCCCGGAGTTCCTTTTTTATACGTTGATGTTGGCGGTCACGTGATATACACATAATTAGTATGTTTCTCGATGTTTCTTATATCAACGAAAAAAACATATTATCTTCAAATATTATGTAGTTTCCTTGATATCAAAAACAAAAACAAAAAGTTTATGTTTAAAAAAATTATATAATGTTTATAAGCTAAGACATGTTTATATAAGAGAGAAGACCGTCAAGGTGTCGGCCATCTTAGAACGGGTTCTAAAGTAGGTAAAAGCATGCCGATTTGGTTATCGTCTCTAAAATACTGCCCTTTCTTTCATGCGAATAATAAATATGATAATAATCTATCTGCGGCAAAAAACATCGTAGTTTATAATAAAGTTTACATAAACACTAGAACATGAAACTATGAAATAGTTTCGTCGGCCATATTGGAGCGGGATCCATAAAAATAAATCCCATTGCTTCAAAGTACCATCAGAATGGATATAACTACAACAACTAAACAAAAAACAACCAGTGGACCTCATAAGTATATTCTGGTTGAAAACATCATTATTGAAAGGGCTTATTCTTGATTCAGTGGGCTATGTTTAATTACATATATACTTTTGTTATATCAGGGTTCCAGAAGTGTAAAGACATAAGTCTCCTGCAAGGCGAGAACTATTGTTTAAATAAGCCTCTCCCAGTCTTCTTTACTGTTGAGTCCTTTTCTAAAGGTGTTAAAACGGGAGATGTAGAACTGTTCTCGCTTTTTTCTTTTAAGGGTCGAATCTCCACCTCTAATGTTCATATGAATTGTTTCTAAACCGCACCATTTCAAATCGTCAATTTTGTGCTGTGCAGTATGCCAGTGTTCTACTAACGGGGCAGTTCTTTTATTAGTTCTAATTGAGGACTTATGTTCATTTATTCTAGTCCTAACTTCTCTTGAGGTCTCTCCAACATAGCCCAAGAGACATGGGCACATAATGAAATATACCAAATTCTTTGTACGGCAATTCATTAAAGTATTAAATTTGTGGGTCACGTCATTATGTACCAACGTAGGTCCTTTAATGATGTTATCACAATTATTGCACCCACTACATGCAAAAGTACCCATTGGTAATGGGGCATTAAATAAACAGGGTTGTCTGTGTTCACTAGTATCTCTATAGGTATGGATCAGGCAGTTCCTGATAGTTCGGTTTCGTCTAAAAGAAAACATTGGTTTCGGAAGGATCTCTTTGTTCTGGTTAGTAATAAAATGCCAGTTTCTATTAATAATATTTTTGATTTTGACACTAATATTGCTGTAGTTAGTAACAAAAATCATAGATGTAGCTCTTGGAGTCATTTTTTCGGACTTGTTCTCGAAAAAGGAGCATCTATTAAAATATTTGGCTCTTTTATATGCATGTCTTACTATTCTCTTAGGATAACCTCTATTAAGAAATTTTTTGGTCAAAATATCTGCATGTTTGTCATAATCTTTAATGGTTGTGCAATTGCATTTTAACCGTAAAAATTGTCCAAAAGGAATATTATCCTTTTGACAAGCAGGGTGATTACTGTTATAGTGGAGCATGGTATTGCGATCAGTTGGTTTTGTAAATAATTCCACATTAAGTAGCCCATCTACATGCTTAATTTTGATGTCTAAAAACTCACAATCATATTTATTAATAGAGAGGTAAATCTGAGATTAACATCTCCTAGGTTTATCCACTCTAAAAACTCCACAAGAGTTTCTGCAGTCCCTGTCCAGAAAAAAAACACATCGTCAATGTATCGGGACCAGTGCGAGATGTTCTCAAAAAAAGGTGCCGATATATTGAAGATGTGTCTCTCTTCAAATTGTGCCACATAAAGACAGGCCAGACTGAGAGCACAGGTTGCTCCCAAGCTGGTACCTTTGATTTGTCTATAAAAATCCTTATCAAACAGGAAATATTATTTTTTAGTATAATAGTCACACATTCCACAATAAAATTTGCATGAGGGATAAATCTTCCTCATTCAAGCTGAGGATGTTCTTAATCATTTGTATGGTGCTATCTTGGGGAATATTTGTATATAAAGCCTCAATGTCTAAAGTCACGAGGCATTGTAATTCTGGGTTGTATTCCAACCCTTCTACCTTCTTGATCATAGCAGTAGTGTCTTTAATATAAGCCCTTTGTTGGACTACCAAAGGCTGTAAAAAAATATCTACATATTTGCTTAACGGCTCAGTGAGAGAATTAATACTACAGACAATGGGTCTCATTGGTGGGTCTATCATATTCTTGTGCACCTTAGGAAGGCCATATAGTGTTGGGATAATGGGGTCTGTATTATTCAAGAAACTAAATTCTTCACTACAAATAATGCCATCTTCTTTGGCGAAGTTTAGCAAGTTAGTGATATTTCTTTTCAAAATGTTCCACTCGTCTCTATTTGATTTTTGATAATGTAGATTATTATTGAGAAGTGTATACATTCTGTTGTTGTAATCTTCATTTCCATTATAACGATGCTTCCACCTTTATCAGCTGGTTTAATCGTAAGGTTATGGCACTGTTCTAAGGTCTTGAGTGCTAGTCGTTCATTAGAATTCAAATTATTATTGATCCATATTTTTTTGTTCAACAAGTCATCTATACTTTTTCCGACAACCCGTTTGAATACTTCTATATCTTTATTAACTAGATTAATCTGAGGAGTCCAGTTAGATTTGGGTTTTAAACCAGATTTATTTTCCGTTGGTAATCTATCTTTACCTTCAAAAAAAGCATTCAATCTAATCTTTCTAAAGAAACCCAATAGGACTCTTTCCAGGTTGTACCTATCAATTGGGGAGGCAATGGCATATCCTAATCCTTTCTCTAACACATTAACCTCCTCCTGTGATAGGATTCTCTGTGAAAGATTTATTATTGGGGCCTTATCATCTAATCCCATTTTTCCTGACTCCTCGTGTAGGGACGATGTTGGAATTGATTCTGTGGGTTGAAGTTCCCTCTAACAATTACTACTTAAGTATAGTAGATACTGTGTGGGGACCTTTTGTGTTTTTATCTATACTTACCCTGTCCCTATCAATAATATTAGGGTACCTCCCTTTTTTTGTTCCTTACTTTACACTCACCCCACACCCATCCAGCACAGGCGTCACTGGACATGTGACCCTGGCAATAAAGGGTCCGGGCACACGTGCCCGTAGCCAGTTCCACAAACTATCTGAGTGTGTCCGTGTGGTCATTGTGTGTGCATGAGGGCCCCGGGCCCTCCCACATTGCATTGTGCTGTGTACAGCGGACGCAACCATGTCACCTCAGGCAGTGGGGTAGACCTGGGACATGTAGCTGTGTCGTACCCCCCTGTAGGCATTGCTGGAGTGGGCTGGCGTACGGCAGTCCAGCGTAGGGGTGTGGATGATCACCCCGGGGCTCTGGGCGTGGTTAAGTGTTGGGCTTGCCAATTTAGTACCTAATGCGTGTGTCTTTGTTGTGGTGTCGGCGCCACCCGTTCCGCAATGGACAAAGTTGCAATGTAACATGCCCCCGAGTGCGGGCTCGGACGAAGGGATTAATGAATGAGCGCAAGCCCACAGGGGGTCCGGGATCATACATGCCAACTGTTGTGTTTGTATCGCTATTACCGCAGCATGAGCCAAAGGTCTTGCCTCGACCGCATCGTGACTTCGGCCAGCCATGAACTCCACATCTGTGTCTGCCCTATCCTTACCATAGGCCTACACACACGTGGCCACCCACCTTCAGCGCACAACATGACAGTGTCATTGTCAGGCTTGTGGACATGCCCAGACAGGCATGACAATGGTGTGCAGTAGGAGTGCAGGTGATGCAAGCGCGCAGCGCACACGAGGAAATAGGCTCGGGGGGAGGGAGGAGCAGCAGTGAGGCTACGTAATACACATTGATGGCGCTCATTTGCTACTAGCAGTACATGTCAAACCAGAATCACTATGACACACATATCACATGCCAATGAACTAGTGAGCCTGCCAACACATCATGCAGAACCAACTATTGACTCATGTCTCTCTGCACTGTCACAGGTGATCAGGGATATGCACTCTGCCCTTGGATCATGACACCCCTCCGAGCCCCGAACACACAGGCCCAGAGGCAGTACAATGCGGCCCACGCATGCACCAGGGGCATCGTGGAATGCACATTTGGCGTGTTGAAGTAACGTTTCAGGTGCCTGGACATCACAGGTGGGAGGCTCCTGTACAGCCCAGTCATCGTGTGCAATATGATCGTTGCATGTTGTGTGTTGCACAACATATGTGTACGCACCAATGCCCCATGGTTATGAGTGCCAGATGCACCGGACGATGATGAGGAAGATGAGGCAGGTGGACCACACCCCACTGCAGCTGCAGCAGGAATAGCCCGTAGGAACAACATCATTGACAATTTCTTCACATGAGGACGTCACATTGTGTCAGTGCTTGGCAATCATGAGACAGTGGAAAATGACCACAGGCACAGCATGTGCAAATAAATTCAATGCAACACACATTCCCTGAGTTTCTGTATGTGTGCTGCTGTGTGGCACGGGGTTCAGGGACATGTTCCAGAGTCATTGTGGGTGTGCAGTATGCTCTACTTAATTGTGCATGTGTGCCATTGTGCCCATCTCCCCCCTGTCCCCCCAGTCCCTGGTCGGTACTCACCCTGTTGATGTTGTGTCAGGTCATGTTGAGCAGTGTCCCGATCCCCAACTCCTGGCACCGTATCCCGGCTGATGACTGTGGCCACCATTTTCTCACTGTCATCCAGCTCCTGGTGTGCCGCTGGTCCCCCACCTCCAATCTGCGTTGCTGCTTTCAAGTTGGCATAGTGTTTCTTCTTGGTTTTGCCCTTCACATCATTCCAGCGCCTCTTGACCTCTTCCATTGTCCTCCTCGACACTCCGACTGCATTCACGTTGTTCATGATGTACTGCCATGTTTCCGTTTGTGTTGCCTATGACACAGTGGAGGTGACGTACAGTTGTTGGTTGTGTTCTGTCTCCTCCGTGACGATGATCTCGTTTTCCTGCGGACTGAACCCCGTCTTCCTCTTCTCCTTGCCCTTCCCCGGGGTTCCTGGCTGGTCGTCTGTGGGGCTCGCGTTGTCCTGAGCACTCGGTCCGGGTGCGTCCATGGTGGTACGCAGTTACATTTTTTATTCTTTCTTTTCTCTGCTTTTATGGTGCATTTTCCCGCATGTCGCATGGGAGTCGCAGGCCTGTCGCTGGTTATCGCTGGTTTTGTTTCGCGATTTGGGACTTTGCAACTTTTTTCGCGTTGGGGTTTCGCATTTTGTCGGCGTCGCGTTGATTTTTACGCGGGCATTTGTCGCGTAATCGTGAGGCTATCGCATGGTGCCGCCGGGTTATGAATGCTGCGTTAACACGCTGTTATTTTCCCGCGATGGACTGCGATGTGAGAAGTTGCGTTAAGCGATTTTGGCAATAGTTAACACGCGTTCTTGAGAATATCCCCCAGTGACTTAGAATAGCCACGTCTTCAGTTTTTTTTGTGAAAGGTAAGAAATGACTTACAATTTCTGAGAGCGTCTGGCAGAGAGTTCCACAATTTTGGACTTTTCTAGGTTCGCATTGTGTTTCTGAGTGACAGTTACATGCCTTGAGCCTGATTCACAAAGGTAAACTTACACTTTTGTGTAAGTTTTCGAATTTTGGCTATTAACAAAGGAATTGTACAAATAGTATCTTTATGATTGCGGAGTCTTCGCTCTTGTGACGGAGAATCCGCACATAAAAAGATAGGCAGTCGTAGAGATACAGCACGTAAATCGCTTTATGAATTGCAAAAATTCATAAACTTACACAAAAGTGTATGTTTATCTATGTTAATCAGGCTCCTTGTGTGTGACATTGTGAGTGACACTTTATTTGAAGCATTTGAGAAATGAAAGTGGTGCAATGACGACAGTGGCGACTGGCATGTCCCGAGGTGGTGAGGCGGGTGGCCCAAAAAGAAATACATTAAAATAAACACACTTACCTTCCTGCAACGTGCGCAACATCCACAATCGTCTTCTCTCCTCAATGCAGGCTCCCAAGCGAATCCTGGCCTGCTCTCATGCTGTTAACCAGCATGAGACTATCACCCTGATTGGAGGGAGCAGCCTGTCTCGGTGCTCCACAGCTTACTGGAGGCCTGCACTTACTCTCAACCCAGCTGTCATAAGACAGCTGGATTGAGAGGTTTAATGTGCACATGTTTGTCTAGCCATTGCAAGATGGCCGACCAAAGAAACATGCGCAATTTAAACAAGTGCAAAGGCAGCCCTCCCTCCTCCCTGCTGCCATTCAGCAGGCTCCGCACCATTCTGACACTCCGTTTGGGACGGGGTGACCAAAAGTAAAATGGTAAGAAATTAACTTCATTACCATTTTATTTTTTGTCTCCTGGGGGCATTTCAGTGTTCCTCCGCTATAATGGAGGAGCAGCACCTGAATGAAGAAATCTCCAGTCTTGTATAAAGGGCTCATATAAAGTGTGGAGGGCCATCCATTAAACCTTTGGGCTAGTGTTAACACTGTGTCCAGCAGCCATTGCTGTCCCACCAAATTTAGATATTCTCGTTGGATCGAATGCTTCAGTTTCTCTGAGGCGGCCACCCATGAACCTTGTCGTTCATGGGTGGGACCCAGCGTTGGCAAACTCCCACTTGCCCATTGGTCTGATCTTCCATGAAAATTTAATCTCACTGTGATGTTTTAACCAAAACCTAATTTTGAAGCTGATATGCTTTATCACGTAGATGTCTTTAAATTGTACAAACTGGCAAGACTCTGACCTGGATAGGGAAATGGCTCTAGCCGGTACCTGGAGCCCTGGCAGGGAGGACCAGGCCCCTGTATGTTTTGGTATCTTGTGTTGTGTTATATTATGTTACTTTACTACTGGGTGGTAAAATATTATACGATATGCTTTGTTTCTTTATTTAAGGTTGTGCTATGCAAATAGGGTAGTTGTGGCACGCTTTGCTAAGCTGCGTTGTGGTATATCCATTATGATGTAGTGAGGTGGAATGATATGGCATATATAAAGTGGGTTGTGATGTTATAGTGTGTTACTGTCGGTTATGCAGGTCACCATCCCTGTGATGGCTGCGATTCCTAATGGGTAGCAAATTGCAACCCACCTCATTAATATGCATGAGGTAGGTCTATTTGCGCACACTAGGAATCGCTAATGAAACTCAAAGGAGTAAAGGAACACCGAGTTCCTAATTGTGATTCTCTCCGAATCGCAATTAGGAAATCAGCATTCCTAATGTTAGTACATCTGCCACTAAATGTGCAAATATACAACTTCTAAACAGACACAAAATAACCATGCTTCTTAGTGGATGTATCATCAAAACTTCTAGCACTTCATAGTTTACATAATTGCATAACCGACAGTAACACACTATAACATCACAACCCACTTTATATATGCCATATCATTCCACCTCACTACATCATAATGGATATACCACAACGCAGCTTAGCAAAGCGTGCCACAACTACCCTATTTGCATAGCACAACCTTAAATAAAGAAACAAAGCATATCGTATAATATTTTACCACCCAGTAGTAAAGTAACATAATATAACACAACACAAGATACCAAAACATACATTGTCAGCCCATAACATCACATAATGTGATATAATGTTGGCTACGGGTGTGCAAAATATATTACACTTGCTTTGTTGGTGACACTTTATGTACAATAAAAACCTTGTCGTTCATGGGTGGGACCCAGCGTTGGCAAACTCCCACTTGCCCATTGGTCTGATCTTCCATGAAAATTTAATCTCACTGTGATGTTTTAACCAAAACCTAATTTTGAAGCTGATATGCTTTATCACGTAGATGTCTTTAAATTGTACAAACTGGCAAGACTCTGACCTGGATAGGGAAAATGGCTCTAGCCGGTACCTGGAGCCCTGGCAAGGAGGACCAGGCCCCTGGTGTCCATGTGGACTTTACTAACCTTTCACTGGAGCTTTTTTGAGTTGGTCGGCCCAGAGGCGCAGGACACTTCTCCCCGGTCTGACACGACCCTGCCCTGGGTAGGGAAGGTGGTTGTAGTTGATGTCTGAAACTCTAGCCCAGAGGACAAAGCTGCAGCTGTCCCCACATGCTTCATTGACCTCTTACTGGGGCTTCTGTTAAGTGAGATGATCAGAAGAACGCAAGAATCCTTTATGGTATGGCACCAACCTTCAATGGGTATGCAAGGTGATCACACATCTATGACCAAACATTTGTGCAAGCTTCATTGACCTCTCACTGGGGCTTCTTGGAGCTGGTCGGCTAGGAGAAGCCTGAGAAATCTCTCCAGTCTGGTGGCATTTTGGGCTGTGTTGTGAAGGTGGCTCAGACCGGAGCCTGGAGCCCTGGTCCCTGAAACCCATGTGGGCTTCACAGACCCTTCACTAGAGCTTGTTTGATTGAGTCCCACTCTATCCCACCCTGTTCAGCCCTGGATTCCTATGGGTGCCATCAGCCTTCTTGAAACCCGTTTTTCAGAGACAGTTTGAGCCCCCCACATCCTTAGTGCCTATCCAGGAAGCCATTTTTGCTTAGCTATTAAGCAAAAATATGCTAGAACACATTAAATGCAAAACTTGTATTTGGTGCTATATTTAGACAAATTGCAATCTCACATCCATTTTGGATACAAGGATGCGTTTCTCACTAAAAAATAGTGTAAGAAACACAATCGCCGAAAGCAGGAGCTGCTAGTGTTCTCGTCGTTCACATTGTTCTTGTGTGTTTTTGCTAAATTTTTGCTGCAAATGTCAAGTGATTCCACAACGTAGCAGAATTTCACATAATAAGCGTAATGCAAAATTACAAAAATTACGCAGCCGTGGACAACTTTCCAGGCTTACTATTAAGCCACACAAAGTGGGGGCTTATGGAACCCAGGAGGAGTGACAAGTTGGAGATAATTGCTCCAGCCAGTATCCAATCATCTGGTCTACCAGCTGCAGACTAGAAAGCCATGGCCAGCTGCTGACCAGATGAGCATGGCCAGATGCTGACAAGATGGCTGTGACCATCTATCCACCAGATGGCAGGGCCAACCACTGACCAGATAGCCCAGTCCAGCCACTAATCAGGTAGCCCAGACCAGCTGCTGACTAGATAGCCCAGGCTCACTGGAGCCACCGACCAGCACGCCCAGGCCTGCTAGAACCGCGGACCAGAGTGCCCAGGTCCATTGGAGCGACTAACCAGAAGGCACAAGGCCCTATTGCCACCAATCTGTTTGCCTCTGCTAGTTCCAATGCGGGCCAACTGGTCCTTCTGCTGATCTGCAAGTGGAGGTGCCCCTACCCTGGGACACAAGGTGCGAGGGGAAGGCCTGCACACAATGCATCACCCAAAACATGGAGGCAGTTTCCCTAGAGTTAGTGGCTTGATTGTCCTACCAGTTGAAGAGGGACACTGACACTCACAGAGACACAACTTTGGCTCAGAGTATGTCGTTCAATAAATAACAGCAAATTAGCTGCTCAGCTGCTTATAAACTGCTGACCCAGAAATAAGCAGACGGAAGCTCCATGGCACTGCGTTTTCATTACGGTTCATGTGAGATTCTGAGTTGGAAGCATTCAGTCATAAACCCAAATGTGGTAGTTTCCCCCTATTGGCGACTGAGCCAAGCACATACAACGAATGTCTTAGCCTGCAGTTCCTCTTAGCAGGAATACTAGTGCAACAAGATATCAGCAGGGTAAAACTAAGTACTGTTGTTGTGAACACTTGCCCTTCACAAGCCAGTTGGTGCTGTGGTAACTTTTCTGAATCATCTTGCTTTAACCCTAAACGCATAAGGGTCACAACTCATAAAGCCCCACTTTGATGGCCTGTATTCATCCTTTGTCCCACTGCTCTGTGGAAGGTTTTCTGTCCTCCATGAGCTCTCCTTAGGGCACTTGCATTATTGTGTGACAGATGGATGCCAGGCACTTGGAGCCTGATGGGAGAGCCACAGGAGAGTCATAGTTACTCCCACTGCTAATGCGCTACATTGAATTTCTTCACTTCTGCAGTCAGAGCACTATGCAGAAATCAAATTGCATCAACACCCACCTCAGGTCTTTGCAATTCTTTTTTTAATTAAACAGTTGGATTCTCCCAGTCCCCAGCAGTTCTAAGTCAGCTGCTAGGCACCAGCAATGCACCACAGGGAGGGAAATAGGAAGACATTACTACTGCAGCTCTGGTGATCCACAGAACAGGCTCGCTTGGGTCCAGGGTCACTTTCACATCTTACTGTGACAACTGATCCAGCTGTAGAAAGTGCCCAACACTGCTTCATGCCCCAGTCCTACTGATGCAACTTTTAGAGCCAATCCTTACCCGGAAAGTTACGTATCTGAAATGCCAACTTCCCTTATCTACATTGCTCCAACATACCAGATGCTGTTCATCGTGGATTACTGCTGTAGGTATCGGTATGACCCAAAACGAGATTTACATGACCTCGCGTGGATTTTCCAGGATCAGCTCACTGGACACAGTTGGAGCCACAATGTTTTCCAAGGCTTGGGCCCCTCTCATGGGACAGACCCTTGGCAGGGTCCCTTTGCTCTTCACAAAGAAAAGGAATCTCCAGAGGGCCCCCGCCAGCTTCTCAGGCATTGCTTGCATTACTGCAGTGTAAGCCATGTGTGTGTGTTGCAAGGGTGCCCATCTCAATCACTCTGGGTTCAGGGATCTGAACTCAGCTCCCTTTTGATTGGCTGAGGGCAATGGAGGCCATAGGTGTCCCTTCCGAATACTCTTCTCCCATTTCTTAGGACTGATTTAAGTTAAACTGCTATTAACATGGACCCCTGCTCCACTGTACCTTTCAAAGTTCTCAGTTGAATATTTGCTACCACCACCTACATCTGAGCCAGTGGTGACTTCCACCAGTACCTTACTTGGGCTTCTGAGCACATCACAGAAGCCCTCCTACACATCATGGCTAAGCCCCTGTGTCACTCAAAGCAGAGGCTATCTATAGGCATGAGACTCTAGCATCACCCATTTTCAGGGCTAGTTAATTCATCAGGTGAGTTGTTGCATACTCGTTAACAGATTCCAACTTTTATGGTCACCGTTCTGCTGTCTCGATCAACCAGCACTTTTTCTGAGGTCTGTTGAGCATTGGTATCAGGTGCCTTCTAAACCTGGTGCTCAGTTCATCCCTCAGAGCCAGTTCTGCTTACCAAAAGTCAGCTTCTTACCGATTGAAAGATTGAGAATAGGTTGGAATCATTTCCACTCCAGGACCTCTAATTATACTCTTTACCAGATAAAACTGGGGATTATGAGCACCAGCTAGCCTGAAGGAAACTTCAGAGGGAACCAACTACTATATAGTTTAATTAGTCCTTTGCTTATATACCCAAGTTGGATGTCAGATTTGTATGTCAGGACAGGCTGGGTTCAGGCATGGAGGGCCCATGGATCATTGTCTCTCAAAACCCAATCACCAAGCAGCTGCGGACCACTTCGCTGGAAAGCTCCTAAGTGGAGGGCTGGGCCCTGTGTCTTGGGGAAACAGCCTGGGACAGGCTTGTACTATCATACTGGCCACTCTGCAGGGCCATTGCAACTCCTCCTGGGCTAATCCAAGGACCTCACAAAATTATCTAATTAATAACAGTGACAGGTTGTGTGTACAAAGGGCAGGGACTTAATCAATGCAAGTTTATTTGCTGTGTGGTAATTTCTACTTCATATTTGCAATCCCCAATCCATATCAAGATCGGGGTTTCGCAAGTTGTCTATACCTGCATGCGAAGTGTAGATATGTGCTGATCCATTCAGTGTAGTACACATATAGACTCGGACATCTGAGAACATCAAAGACCTGCGATTGCTATGCCTCCTATGGATGAATGCAAATTGTCAATCTAAGAAGTTAAAAGCTGAAAGCTGCGGTTCACCTAACAGGTTAGCCTAGAGAAATCACGTTCAATATAAGAATTAACCAGACAACTAAGAATGACAGTGTAGCTCCTCTCATTAACGGTCATACTTGCACACTTTGAATTTGATCTAACCCTGCATAGAGACTGCAATACTCCGTTTTTAAAGCAACTGTATGTTTTAAGCTTGTTAGGAAATCACCGTTTTTATCTTTTAGAATAAATTGTAATGCACTGTATGAATTTGAAAAGGTTACATTAGTAAAAGGTGGAATTTGTAAAAGATCTAAATAATAGCTTACTGGCTGATTAGCTGCGTGCTTTTTCTGTCTGCACTCGCACTTTGGTTCTGGTTGGGATTCGGGTGCTTGGAGGTTTGCCTCACTTCCGGGAGTGCCGGAGACACTCAGGGGAAGGGAAGCCAGTCAGCGGTCTAGATGCTGATTTCCGGGGGCTGTAAAAGCACGCCCGCTGCGCGAGCTCGGTGATAGCTCCTCTCATTAACGGTCATACTTGCACACTTTGAATTTGATCTAACCCTGCATAGAGACTGCAATACTCAGTTTTTAAAGCAAATGTATGTTTTAAGCTTATTAGGAAATCGCCGTTTTTATCTTTTAGAATAAATTGTAATGCACTGTATAAATTTGAAAAGGTTACATTAGTAAAAGGTGGAATTTGTAAAAGATCTAAATAATCGCTTACTGGCTGATTAGCTGCGTGCTTTTTCTGTCTGCACTCGCACTTTGGTTCTGGGTGGGATTCGGGTGCTTGGAGGTTTGCCTCACTTCCGGGAGTGCCGGAGACACTCGGGGGAAGGGAAGCCGGTCAGCGGTCTAGATGCTGATTTCCGGGGGCTGTAAAAGCACGGCTGCTGCGTGGCCGCGCAGCGGGCGCGCCAAAGGCAAACCCGTCTGTGCCCGTCCGCGCACCGGCTGCGCACAGCGCCAGCCACGCTGCTGGTTTAGGATCACATTTCGCAGCGAGTACCCGCCATAGATACACAAGGGATCAGCTCCTGAGGATAGGTGAACAAAGGGATGTTGTTCCCTTTCACACTAATCTGATGCAGGTGAGAACACTCCTGGAGAGAGTTAGAGTGGATAGTCTTAAATGTGGACTAATTAACGCTAGATCCCTGGTGAAACATCACCAGGAGATATATATCCTGGTAGAATCCCTCAACCTGGATGCACTGTTTTTAACGGAAACATGGACACGCCCCGATTCAGATGTTGAACTGGGCCTGGCATGTCCACCAGGATATAAGGTGCTACATAAACCACGGCTTGATGGGAGAGGAGGTGGAGTCGGTTTGATTTTTAAGGATAGTTGGAACTTTACACAGACTACCATTGATGAAGCCGAGGGCATTGAGCTCTTGGGGTTCTCCTTGAAGGATCCTAAGGGGCATCTGCTCACCGACATTGTATGTTTTGGACCCCCTGGTCCAGTCAACCCTCAACATCAGACATTTATTGATATTCTCTACAATATGTCCCTTACTCACTCCAGAATGGTTATTCTGAGGGATTTTAATCTTTGGGCTAATGGGAACTTAGGTACGGCGCATAAAGATCTCCTTCAATCCTGTGAGAATCTGAATTTGCAGCAGCTGGTGAAGGAACCTACACATCAGGGTGGCCATATTTTAGATTTAATTTTCTCAGAGGAAAACGTGGCTGAAGTGGAAGCAATTTCATCTCTTTGCTGGACTGACCACTACCTCATCACTTTCTCAGTGTCCAACCCTAGAAAGAGTAAAGACTCTGCTGCCACGGGTAACTACCGTCAAGGCAGGGAATGGAACAAATTGCCTAATACATCCAAACAATCCCCAGTATTTACTGATAAAAATACCTTTGATGTAAATAAACCAGTGGAGGAAAACTATTCGAAATTATGTAATCAGATCACCAAGGTCCTCGATCAGATCATTCCGGTGAAAAATCTTAAGAATAAGCATATGTTATCCACCCCCTGGTTCAATGAGAAGTTAAAAAATCTAAGGAAGGGCAGTAAACAAGCTGAAAGAAAATGGAGGAAGTGTTATGAGGAAGAGGATAAAATAGCCCTGAAGGTAACACTGAGCAATTATAAAAGGGAAATCGCTAAAGCGAAAGCTGAGTACTATGCCAACACCATCTTAGAGGCGTCCAACAAAGCTAGAAGCGTATTTAAAATCGTAAATGATTTGTCTAAGCCTGACTGCTTAAAAAATAAGACCATCGCGACTCAAGATTTATGTGATGGTCTAGCGACTTTCTTCGAGGAGAAAATCACTAAAATAATCAATGGTCTGGCAGTAGATATGGAACATAAGAGTGGAAGTGAATCCAGAGTGACGATACAGCCGTCAGGCTGTCGGAAGGAAGAAGGGGCAAGTGAGGCCAAGTTAGTAATTTTAGATCATTTTGAGACTCCTACAGAGGAGGAATTTTATAGACTCGCTCTGAGTACTGCATCTGGGTCCACTATGGACCCCCTCCCGCATAGGGTTTGGAAGGAGCATGATGCGGAGCTCTACCCACAGCTCCGCCAGATCTGCTGTCAATCCCTGAGCAGTGGGGTAGTCCCTACCTGCTGGAAACAGGCAATTGTGACACCCCTGTTGAAAAAAGCAACACTTGACCCCCAGTGTCCAAACAACTACAGACCCATTTCCCTTCTACCCTACCCCGTGAAAATTTTAGAACGCCTGGTTAGCAAAACCCTCTCGCAATTTCTGGAAACCAATCAAAAGCTGGAAGATGTACAATTTGGTTTCTGCCCGGGTCACGGAGACTGCATTAGTAACAGTCCTGGACGAGCTTAGAATGCGTGCAGAGGTCAGTCGGCTATACTGATCCTACTGGACATGTCTGCCGCGTTCGATACGGTTAATCATAAGATCCTTTTGAGGCAGCTCGTGGAAATTGGGGTGGAAGGCATGGCACTGAAATGGCTTCAGTCCTACCTTGAGAATAGGCAGCAAGCAGTGGCCCTTCCCCCTTTTCTATCGAAATTTGGTACCATTCAACATGGTGTTCCCCAAGGATCGGCAATCAGTCCTATCCTTTTTAATATCTATATGAGTCCGTTGATTCCTATCATCAAATCTTATAAAATCAATTTGGTGAATTATGCAGATGACATGCAACTCATTTTGTCCTTAGAGGGGAATCAGTCAATTCCACTCAATTGCTTTCATGAATGTATGCAAAAAACTGCTAGATGGCTTACGGACAATTCCCTGCAGTTCAACGGGGGAAAAAACAGAAATTCTGTATTGCACGGCCAAGAGAGTTCCTCGTCCGCTCCCAGCTAATTTTTGGCCTACACCTTCAGATAAGCCCCCCACACCCTCCGAGGCAGTGCGCAATCTGGGGGTAGTTTTTGACGTCAAGCTGAGTCTAGAAACCCGCGTAAATAAAACGGTTGGAACATGCTTTTCCCTTATCAGAGCACTGCGCGAAATACTCCCTATGCTACCAATGACAGCCAGGGCACTCGTGGTGAGAAGTGTCATTTTGAGTCGACTGGACTATTGTAATGCCCTGATACTGGGTGCCCCTAATTTTCTGATCATGAAACTTCAAAGAATGCAGACGATAGCTGCAAAGCTAGCCCTAAAGAAGCCACGTGGATTTTCTGCCTCTCTGTCCCTTAAAGAGCTCCACTGGCTTCCAGTACCACAGAGAATACAGTTTAAGTCACTCTGTATCGTTTTTAAGGCACTGCATGGACTAGGGCCGGCGCCACTGCAGAAAGAATTTGGCTGGTATGCCCCTACAAGAAATCTTCGATCCTCTGCAGCCCATCTGCTTAGCACACCCAGAATTAGAGCCACTAGGTTTGGAGGCAGAGCATTTAGCTGTGCAGCTGCTCATCTGTGGAACGAACTCCCGCCTAATGTTAGGCAAATAGAAGATTTCCCACACTTTAGGAAGAAGCTTAAAACCTGGCTTTTCCCAAGGGTGTAATGCGGAACAATCATCTTCAGGGTAATACGTGCAAATAGGGGAGCAAATGTTACTTCAGCGCCAGGATACCCGTGGGGTGATAGTGCCCTTTATAAGACTGCATTACATTACATTACATTGGGAACAGCCATGCACTGCCACTCAGAGAATTGAAAAAGATCTATCAATCAGTCTATATGTTACGTGTATGGCCTGGAGAGGTATCTCGTAGTGTCAAATTAAGCAGCAGCTCTGCTCCAGCCAGTGCCCCTCCATCAATACATTTAGGTTTCAGCTGTGCAACCATACTAAACCTGGAACCCAAGGACTTCGGCTTTCTTGAAATTGTACTACTGGTCATTTGAAATAACGCTGCCAGATCACTAGTCAGCAGGGGGGTAACACAATCCCCTGCATCCCCTGCAGCATGGGGGAGCTACCCATTCAGGGGCACCACAGCACTTCAGGGGGGGGCATACTGGCCAATGTCAATGACTATCTGTGAGGTATGGTAGACTTAGGGGCCCCTCATTACATGGTGCAGTGGACCCCCACCATTATGTGTTACGCCACTGCTAGTCAGCATTGTTTATGGTTAAAACTACAATGGTATCTGATCATATTCAAACCTTTGACTTTCATTTTTGCTTACAATATATTTTCTTGGCAAGTACTTTCACTTTGGTTCGTCTTGCGATGGTCCAAGAATTTCACCTCTATTGGCACAATATAAATGAATGCTCTCTGCCGTCCCTATAAATCATGGCCCCAGTTCTGAGAATCAACAAAATAGATTTGGAGTACTATTCCATTATTCATTGCTGAAGTATTCAGGTGACCAGACTGATTGCTCTACATTTTTCAAAATAAACATTTCAGACTTCCAGGACACTCAGTCAAGAGCATAAAGGAGGTGTTGAGGGAGGAGGACTGGGACAGGCAGCCGCTCGTCTTGTAGGGTACCGCAAGAAGACCAAACGACAAGCTTTTTAACTGCAGCAACTTTAATATACACTATTTAACCTGTAATTACGATGGCTGCTGGCACCAACCTTGCCCTTCAATGGATCCTCGTTGAAAGATTTTAAATGTACACATTCCAATTACAGGGCCTCAAAAGAGTATTGTATTGATATTTCTTTTCATTAATTCAAGGAGTCAGGATAGGCAATTTGTGCAGCTAATGATTTCCATGAATGTAGTAGCCATTGATAAGGATCCCTCTCAAGATTGAAGCCAGATTCCTTGTTACCTGTGGTCATCATAGCAGGTTCAAATAGTACCATCAAAAACATATAGGGCAGACATCCAATTGCTCTTAGTATTCTCTTAGTATGATGATCAGAGCATCACATAAGCTCAACGCTCATTGGCATGTATTAGCTCTAGAATCACCACAGTTATCTAAGTAACTGAAGAATGATCAAAGGAGCCAAAACAGCTTTAATTAGTCATTCGCAGCTTCACTGTACTGTTTGTACTTACACTTGCAAGAAATCTTTCAGACAAGCATTTGGTACAGGCAAGATCAACCTGGTAGCCACTGCTTCTGGAAAAGCGAGCTGCTTACCCATCCCAGCGGGAATGGCTGGTGTTAACTGGCATGAGGGGCGACACTCTACCAGCAAGTGGGAGAGGCTGGAGGGGGAAAATTAACATTGAGGAGCAGCTGAAAAAGAAGTGCTTGGTGCTCAGATATGTGTGTGTTTTTCTCTGTTACTTGTGTGTTTTTTTTTGGGAAGGGCCAGCAAGTGGAGCAAAGGAGTCCTCTTGTGCTTGTGCCAAGCGAGGTATTTCTTGAACTGAAGGCACAAGCGAGGACAGTGGCATCAGACTGATGGGTGTAGCAGCTTACAGTAGCAATGGCAGTGTTTCAATTGGGGCGCTGACTGCAGTGGTCAAGAGCAGGATCAGTAACTGCCATTGATATAAAGTGCTGGGCCGAGATAAGCTGCTGTGACCTAAGTGGAGTGGGTGGCAACTACTGTAGTGCCGGCTTCTACCGCTCAGTTTCCGAATTGTATAATGGAAACTGAGGAGTGGGCTCTGGGTGCTAATTCTGGGATAAACAGCACTCGAGGACTAGTCGTGAGGAAGTGCACATGCTGTTGTTTGTTCATTGCTACAGAGGGATCACGTGCAGAGATGCCATGTTGCTTGCTAGATCCAGATCTCCTGTAAGTGTTTCATATCCTTTACATCAAGCAGTGGTGCACCTGGCTTCTCAGTCTCATATGCTTTGCCCTTACCAGGCCTGCGCTGGCGCTGCCTTCCCTCCATTACTGCGCAGCTTGCCATGTGCTGCATTCTGACTGGACCATAGGGGCAGGAAAGCTCTCTGTGCCCAGGTTCACTGTCCTGACTGTCAACTAGCCAGTGTTGCACGCGCCTTCTCAACAAGCCGCCACCAATACATCTTTTTCACAATTGCATTTGCAGTGGCGGCTCCTCCGCTAAGGCAGAGGAGCGTTGACCCACTGAGCAATTAAAAACAGAAAAATAAAATTATAATAACTTAATGTTATTATCATTTTATTTAAGCGTGCTGGCTCAGTTGGTTGGGGGTGGGGCTGGGCTGTTTAGAGGCTGGGGGAGGAGTGGTAGGCACTTCCTAAGTGCTCATGACATTTTGGCCAGGCGTCTCGGGCCGGCCAAAATGCCATGCGCACTTTGCATGTTTTCCACCCAGGCTGCATTATAGATTGGGTGAAGAACATGCCCAGCCTCCGAGCCCCTGTCTGAGCTCTGAACTTCGGCGCTCAGACCAATCACAACGCTGCTGTAAGGCAACGTTGTGATTGGTCAGGGGAGTCTGGGAGGCTGCATGCTTCCTGCTGCCTCGGGAGAAGAGAAGAGTACGGAGGAGAGGAGCCGGGCGGCCGGCCACATCCAGGTAAGTGTTTTTTTTTATTCCCTCCCCCACACCTCATGCCCGTTTGGAAGCAGCCGCTACTGTGCATTTGCCTCCTTTCACTTCTCAGTAGATCGCTGTCATTGCAACATAAAATAAATATTAAAAAAGCTTCATGTGAATATTGCTTTTGATGATTGAACTGTGTGCTCAGTCCTCTCCAGTCAGCGGTCACAGGATGCATGTGAAGTCTCAGTCTCAACCTCTTCAATGACACTGACACTGATAAAAAAACACAATAAAGGATGAAACGTGCACTAGGCACCCCCAGTTCATGGACATCATATAATGTCTGAATTTTTGATCCATGATTATTTTGTTTAAAGGCAACTTTCACAATAAGCTAGTCTCAAACAGTCTTAACGGCTGTCTGAGAGTAATTTTTCTATGAAAATGTGCCTTTTAACTAGGCCCGCATGCCTTTTCCACCTTCCTGGTCTAATGGTGGTCTGGCTTAACACTTTTTTGTGAAGGTATATGATTCATAGTGATTCGGCAGCACGTTCTTAACTCGCTCTTACAAACGTGGGTTTGAAACAAAGGTGGGTGAAGGTACCTACCTGCCAAGTTTCCAAGGTCTATTTTTTTCTTCGCATTCTGAGACGTGAAGTGCTGGTTGCATAATTGGATTTTACAAAAACACCAAGAGCCTAATTTAGATTTTGGAGGATGGGTTACTCCATCACAACAGTGACGGATAAATCCCATGATATCCTATGGGATTTAAATTTATTCAGGACGGTATATCTCTCACCATTGTGAGGGGGGTAACCCGTCTGCTGAATTCTAAATCATGCCCCAAGTTTCATAATGTAAAGAAAAAACCTGAGCTAGTCACATACTGACCTGGGAAACTTGGCATGGCTGACTGGGTAAAGGTTTGTTGTACTCTACCACACATATACTACATACATCTCTCCTTCAGAAAAGGCAGGGGCGGATTCTTCGCAATGGCAGAGGAGCGTTGCCCCACTTCCTGGCTCAGAGCCAGCAAATGAAAAATAAAACGATGTTCTGGCATCGTTTTATTTTTCATTTGCCGGCTCTGAGCCAGCTTGTGCAGGGAGGGGCGGGACGGGGCACGGGAGAAGGAGTGCTATGTGCACTCTCTAAGTGGCACTGATACCTGACTTAGAGTATTTACGCCTGCCGCATAAGGATGGTGTTGGGGTCTGGCTTCCATCATCCCCGATCAGTCATGTCAAACGTCGCCTCACGGGACCGCCCCTCTCTTTTCTTTTCAGCCCCCGGTTGTGGACATCAGCCGTACTGCCCGAGACGAGTACTATGCCACACAGGGCTGGCCTTTTAACTCCCGGGAGAAGGACGACTCTGGCCCCATGCCCTGGGGGTGGGACTACACAACGTCAGCACAGGATAAGACGGCAGGAGACTATCAACGTGGCGCGGAGGACCGGAAGGAGGAAGAAGACGGAAGGCAGAGTGTGGCGACGGGACGAAGGAGCCTGACGCCGACGGAAGAACCGGGAAGCCTGCACATCCCTGACGGACGGGTCGAGGAGAAGCCAGGAGGCCACCGACCTCACGCAGCACCCAGCCACGTTCCCGGAGGGACGTGGCTTGAGCAGGTACGGGCGCATCTCCGGGGAACTGGGAAAAGGGTGGAGGGTGGGGGAGGCTTCTGAGACCTAGCCCCATAGTGAAGCCGCAAGCGTTGGTCAACTGGCGGGCCCCCCCCTTCTCCTTTTTGTGACGGTTCTCCTCCTACACCACCTACAGAAACAACCGGGTGAAACACTCTCCCACCCCCTGAAGGGCATACCGATATCAGGCACTAACGGAAGTGCATTCTTCTTTGTTTTCTCCATTTCTCCCATACCCCGACCGACCCGCTGAGGAAGCGACGTCCACGGCGACGCCAAGGAGGGAGAAGACCCGATCCCCCTGACGACGACGTCCCCATCCACTGTGTTTATTTTGTGTTTTTGTTGTCAACGCCCAAAGAAAAATAAAACAAAGAGTTGTACCGCAAGCTGTATTGTCACGTGTCATCTGCCCAGCACGACAGATGGCCCCTCCACTTTTACTTACTGTGTTAGCCTGACATGTCAAAAATGAACATGTAGTTAAGGGTTATTTCTGTAATGCTGCTGGTAATTGTTTTTTTTAAATCTGGGTACTTTGATTATATTACAGAATGCAATGACATTGTCATTTACGATAAAGTGCATTGTAATTATCAATGTCTGAATGCATGGCATGAGTATGGCAATAAATTGAGTGGGCATGTTGGCAGTCACAGCATGTACCGACTTATACGTGCAGTCCACCAATGTGTTAATTTAGTTAACACCACCCCCAGTCGTATGCTGCTTTCATTGTCTGCTGTGCTACTTTGTCACACTCACATTTGCTTTTTTTTAGCGCACTTTTTTTCAGAGTAATCATAGTTTGTCATCAGTCTTTAAGCCTGATGCTGAAGACGCGATGTATTTATTTTATAGTCTAAAAATAGAAAAGTATTTTGTGAAGAAGGCTTAAGATCAGATGTATTCACCCTGTTCATTTGTGTCCACATCACTTGGAGCAAATGCTGGTTCTGCCTCACCTCAGCCTTCGAAGATTGTTGTAAAAATTAAATGAATAGTGAAAGAAACGGCCTCCACCCAAGCTGGACATTTTATCTGAATGATATGATTGCTTTCCCATTTTACGGGTAAAATATCATAGTAAAGATACACACTGGCCTAATGAGTTGTAAGGTACATAAAATATATATTCTTGTTATACCTGCTGCTCAGCCAGTGTGACTGTGGTGCGGAATGTTGGTGTGAGAGGTGGCAGTGGAATGTTGGATGAGTGAGGGTGTCAGTTGGAGGATGGGCTGAGCAGCCTTCGTAAAGGGACCTTCATTCCTCTACTACAATTCTAATAGCAGTTAAATGCAGTGAATGGTTGTATTCACTCTCACAGAGCCTAGGATGGCTTAGTGACAGGCATCCAGAGATTGAACAAGCAAACAGGACCTGTGCCATCAGAGGAAGATCCTCTACTGGCAACAGGCGCCTGCATTAGAAGTCAAGTCAGGTAGCTCATGGACAGACCCGAACTTGAAGTTTTCATGGGTTTATCATTTTTGCCACAACTAATTCAATCAATCAGGGATTTGAAAAGCACGGCTACTCCCCAGTGAGGGTCTCAAGGCCCTGGGGGGGTGGGGCGGGGGGGGGGGTGAAGGGCAGGTGCTGATCTGTCTGGGTGTGGAGGTTCAGTCTAAGAGCCAGGTCTTAATAGTCATAATAGTATTAACTGAACTCATTTCATCAGTAGTATACAGTGACCACTGTTATGCACAATGTGCACTGCAGTTTCTGATTAGATGTGCTGAGCACCAGCCTTGAAGTGTAGCAAGACCACTGACTTAGCAGTACCAGAGTATGTCAGAGTATGATACTCTGCCACTACACGGGAACTCGTTTAATAAGGCCAGTGACCAGAGTTTTTTTAATCCAGCCCCTTAATCATGGCTCATTTGATCTACGAGAAACACCTGTCTCCTCCATTCATAGACCCATGGACAATGTTTAATTTTAAGATTGCCACTTAAAACGTGTGAATTTTGACCTGACACAGGGGTTATAATCTAACAACATTAACAAAACACTGGTGCAAGAACAAAGGCTTTTCTTTTCTTCGGGCTCTGTCACATGTGGGTAAGATCCAGTTCTAGATTGTTAGTATTTAATTAAGTCTGAAGACCCCTACTGTAATACCAAACCTGCACCTGTCAAGGAACTAGGTGAAGGTCATGAGAGAATTTGTGCCAGACACACTCCATGGTGCTCCATTTCACCTATTCAAAACTTCTCATGGCTGAGCACATGGCGGATTTTCCAAATAAAGTGCATCTGCAGTCCTTGGTAGCTAATCAAAAAACACAACGGGTCACTGCTGCTGACTGTTAGCAGCCCAACTGGTCTCTGACAGGCCCTGTCCAGCTAGAAAATCATAGCATATCCCTTCAGACCTCTCCTCTCAGTCTCTGCCTGTTCATCCTATCCTTTGAAAATACCTTTAAAAAGTCAAAGCTAGTGCTTTTAGGTCAATTTATTAAATAAATAGTGCTGGTAAATGCATAATATTATCTTTCCCCTCTATCCTCGCCCTCTCACCCCTTCTCCCTTACCCCCCCCCCCGTACCCTCCCCGAGACTCATTTTGGGAACGCTAATAAACATAGTTGTATTTGCTCACTTTTTCAAATTCATGGTTTGTTCGTACACATCCCCACTTTCAAAATTTACCAGCCGCCACTGCATTCCAGGCTGAGCTTCTCACTCCTGATATCCTGCAGGCCCCTGCTATCTGCAAGGGCACTGGATGGACAGGACCTCTGCATGGCAACCAGTGGTCCAGCCTGCTCTGTCTCCAATGTATGGAGTAACAAGCAGAGATGAATCCTGAATGACACACAACCATCAGCAGAGGTGATGTGGACACCCCACAGAACGGTTGTGCAGAGCTGCTGTTGAAATGTGTTAGGTGAAGAAGGACAAAGGGGGGCATACGAAGCTTGGACCACCAGGTAGTAGCCAAAGCAAGCACCACTCAATCCCATCCACTCTGGTCAGGCCATTGTGGGGTGAGATGCCAGATTGCTAGACCTTTTCTCTGCTTGGTTGGCGACCCTCTTTGAGGGCCTCCCCGAAAGGCGCACCTTCGAGTCAGACCATCACAGACAGTGTGTAAACTTTAAATGACATCCAAGGTTGGCCAAGGAGTCCATCCCTTAATGGACCAAGCCCAACAATCAGATCAGAGTACGGTGCTGGTTAGACCATCCCAGAGCAGGTTGTCCTTTTCAGAATGTCTGCTTCATGGGAAACGTTCTTTAGGATGAAGCCGTAATCACACGCTGCTTTCACAAAACCGGCAATAGAATGAACACGTCGTTAGCACACATTCGTTCAGCACGCAAGTCGTTACAACGGCTTGCTTTAGAGGGGGCGCATTGGTGGAATGGTGTTGGAATAAAGTCCAACACCTTCCCTACTGTTGCACAGTCTGGAGTTGGAATAGTAAATGATCCTATTCCACAGTCCAGCGCCCCTCTAAGGCAAGTCGTTATAATGACTTGCGTGCTGAATGAATGCATACTAACGACGTGTTCATTCTAATGACGACGTGATGAAGGCATGCGTGCTAAACGCATGCGGGATTTCGTGGTACATTCCTGCTTCGTCCCCTTGTCTGTTCTCAGGGAAGGCAGGCTCTCAGAGGAGTCCCTGGAACAGGGCTGAAAGGTGGCCAAAGACAGCCCCATACAGTGTGGATGAAGCCTTTATATTCTCCAGGGAGAACCATCAGTTCTAGGAACCTCTCCGTACCAATCTGGAGGAAGGTAGCTAGCCTTTCTAGTAGTCTGCGTGCCATGGGTTACACAATATGACATTTGAGCAAATGTATCTGTTCTCATGGAGCTCTTGCTGGGGTAGAAGTTTCAAATTACCTCTCATACCAGCTTCCATGACAGTCCAACTATCCAGGCATAGCATGCATTTCTGTAGTGCATGTGACCAGATGACTGGACTCAGGGAATGGACATTTGGTTGTACTCTGTCTTTCAAGGTGAGCTGCTGCTTGCCCTTTGGGAGGACTAACCAGGCATCGAGGGTTATGGAATGTGGGTGGTTAAGGGACAGGGGCCTACCAGGGCGCCGACTGTGACTGTGGTTAGAAAACACCCCACCCACTCAGGACAGGAGAGGCAGTGCCTGGCCTTGGAAAGTGGGTCCTGTGTACTTTTAGGCACTCAGGGAGGGTGCCTGGAGACTAGGACCTGGTACCATGCCTGTTGGCCCAGCAGAAGGGTTGACTGGAGCAGGGGAGCTCTCTCCAGGCCTGCAAAACCCTGTACTAGGCACTTTAGGACATTGCTGGCAGGTGAATGGGGCCTAGGCACAGGTATCACACATTGGGCCAGAGTGGAACGCTGACGGGGACTCAGTCAGAGCTTTCCCTCCTCTCCAGAGCAAGGAAACATGCCACGGGCCTGCAGAACCCCAGCCTGGACACTTGGGGACACAGAAGACTAGTGAATGGAGCCTAGTCCCAGGTGTTCACAACCTAGGCCTGCCACAGCTCAGACTGGGACCAGTTCAGAGATTTTCACCCTGCTGAAGTAGGGGAGTTGTCCCCAGTCCTATGGATCCTGGTCTTTGGCACTTCATGACATCACAGGACAGCTAATGGAGCCTAGACCCAAGGTATAGCACCCTTGATCTGGTTGAGCTCTGACACCAGGATAGGTCACAGCTTCCAACTGTACCCTCTCTAGGTCTGTGGAGCCCAAAACTGGGTACGTCTGTGACATCAGGGGCTGGTAAAAGGTGCTTGGACCTAGCATAATGAACTCTGGATTGTCGGAGCTCTGACCAGTGATCCAGGCAGAGCTTTCCATCCTGCACAAGGACGGCAAGCCTGACTGGCCCTGCAGAAGAATATAATGGGTAGCTTGGGATACCAGCAGTTGGTGCCTGGAGACCTGGTGTTGCCACAGCTCTGGTGGGACCTGTCAGACAGATTCAACCCTGCAGGACTCCCCTTGATCACTCTGTCCGTGGGCAGATCATGCTTTTATCTCTATGGATGCTTCATGGACCAGGATGCAGGTATAGTGGAATCAAAATCTGGGAAATATTGGCTACTTGGAGAAGCACTTGTATGAGCTAATGTAAGTGTGCGTATATGCCCGTGCGCCTGAATGTGTTTATACACAAGCAATGGAGAATGGCAGCTTGGTTCTACTGCCATTTGAGTTTTCTCAGAAATTCTGAAGTACAAAAGGATGTGCTCTTTCATATCTTTAATGTGTTCCAAACCTGGTTAGACAATTCACTGTAGCAGTCGTAGCACCGATATCGGCAACCTGCCCCGCCAACATGGTAGATAACTGCTTCACGCACAAGAAATGAAATAAATCAGACAACACATGGTTTGGTGGAAAAACAGATTGATGCAGGTTTTTTCATAAGTGAAATATGCCAATGTGGTGGGTTAACTTACGGGCAATCCAAGGGCAGGCAACGGTGAGTGGCCTAAGCTGCCCACCTAGCTGATGAGCCAAACAGCACCAGCACCTGGGTTGGGCAGGTCTAAGTGCCTTGCCCCAGCCCCGCCAGGCACTGGAAATTACGTGGGAGAGCGTCAGAAGGAGGGGGACTCCCACGGGGGTCCCAAATGAGTGGAGCGCGGGAAAAGTTCCGGAATGCAACACTAAGTGGCTGCCTTTCTGAGGAGGGCGCACTGCAGGAGATATTCTCAAGAACGTGTGTTAACTATCGCAAAATTCGCTTAACGCAACTTCTCACATCGCAGTCTATTGCGGGAAAATAACACTGTGTTAATGCAGTATTCTCAACCCGGCGGCACCATGCGATAGTCTCACGATAACACAAAAAATGCCCGCGTTAAAATTAACACGACGTCGAAAAAATGCGAAACACGAACGCTAAAAAAGTTGCAATGTCCCAAATCGCGAAACAAAAATCAGCGATAACCAGTGACAGGCCTGCGATTCCCACGCGACTGCGGGAAAATGCACTATAAAAGCAGAGGAAAAAAAACAGAGAAAAAAATGTCACTGCGTAGCACCATGGACGCACCCGGACCGAGTGCAGAGGACAATGTGAACCCCACAAGCCCCACAGACGACCAGCCAGGAACCCTGGGGCCGGGGAAGGGCAAGGAGAAGAGGAAGAGGAAGACGGGGTTCAGTCCACAGGAAAACCGGATCATCGTCACGGAGGCGACAGAACCCTACCAACAACTGTTCGTCACCTCCACTGTGTCATCGGCAACACAAACGGAAATATGTCAGCACATCGTGAACAACGTGAATGCAGTCGAAGTGTCGAGGAGGACAATGGAAGAGGTCAAGAGGCGCTGGAATGATGTGAAGGGCAAAACCAAGAAGAAACTCGATGCCAACATGAAAGCAGCAACCCAGATTGGAGGTGGGGGACCAGCGGCACACCAGGAGCTGGATGACATTGAGAAAATGGTGGCCACAGTCATCAGTCGGGATACGGTGCCAGGAGTTGGGGATCGGGACACTGCTCAACATGACCTGGCACAACATCAACAGGGTGAGTACCGACCAGGGACTGGGGGACGGGGGAGATGGGCACAATGGCACAAATGCACAATTAAGTAGAGCACACTGCACACCCACAATGACTCTGGATCATGACCCTGATCCCCATGTCACACTGCAGCACACATACAGAAACTCAGGGAATGTGTGTTGAAATGAATTTATTTGCACATGCTGTGCCTGTGGTCATTTTTTACTGTCTCATGATTGCTAAGGACTGTCACAATGTGACGTCCTCATGTGAAGAAATTGTCAATGATGTTGTTCCTAGGGGCTATTCCTGCTGCAGCTGCAGTGGGGTGTGGTCCACCTGCCTCATCTTCCTCATCATCGTCCGGTGCATCTGGCACTGGTAACCATGGGGCATTGGTGCGTACACATATGTTGTGCAACCCACAACATGCAACGATCATCTTGCACACGATGTCTGGGCTGTACAGGAGCCTCCCACCTGTGATGTCCAGGCACCTGAAACGTGACTTCATCACGCCAAATGTGCATTCCACGATGCCCCTGGTGCGTTTGTGGGCCCAATTGTACTGCCTCTGGGCCTGTGTGTTCGGGGCTCGGAGGGGTGTCATCATCCAAGGGCAGAGTGCATATCCTTGATCACCTGTGACAGTGCAGAGAGACATGAGTCAATAGTTGGTTCTGCATGATGTGTTGGCAGGCTCACTAGTTGATTGGCGTGTGATATGTGTGTCATAGTGATTCCTGTTTGACATGTACTGCTTGTAGCAAATGAGCGCCATCAATGTGTATTACGTAGCCTCACTGCTGCTCCTCCCTCCCCGAGCCTATTTACTTGTGTGCGCTGCGCGGTTGCATCACTTGCACTCCTACGGCACACCATTGTCATGCCTGTCTGCGCATGTCTACAAGCCTGACAACGACACTGTGATGTTGTGCGTTGAAGGTGGGCAGCCACGTGTGTGTAGGCCTATGGTAAGGATAGGGCGGACACAGATGTAGAGTTCATGGCTGGCTGAACCCGCGATGCGGTCGAGGCAAGACCTTTGGCTTATGCTGCGGTAATAGCGATACACACACAACAGTTGGCATGTATGATCCCGGACCCCGAGCGGGCTTGTGCTCATTCATTTATCCCTTTGGCCGAGCCTGCACTCCGGGGGCATGTTACATTGCAACTTTGTCCATTGCGGGACGGGTGGCGCCTACACTACAACAGAGACACAAGCATTAGGTACTTCATTGGCAAGCCCAACACTTAACCACGCCCAGAGCCCCGGGTGATTATCCACACCCCTACGCTGGACTGTCGTACACCAGCCCACTCCGGCAACGCCTACAGGGGGGTACGACACAGCTACATGTCCCAGGTCTCCCCCACTGCCTGAGGTGACATGGTTGCGTCCGCTGTACACAGCACAATGCAATGTGGTAGGGCCCGGGGCCCTCATGCATACACAATGACCACACGGACACACTTAGATAGTTTGTGGAACTGGCTACGGGCACGTGCGCCCGACCCCTTTTATTGCCAGGGTCACATGTCCAGTGACGCCTGTGCTGGATGGGTGTGGGGTGAGTGTGAGCCAGCCCTCAAGGAGTGGTTGGTGCTGGCAAAAACTACAACAGTGATCAGACAATCAGAAGTTCAAAGTTCAAACAGCAAGGGTCCATGACTTGAGCTGCAAAGAGTTAGTGGCCCCGGATGCACAGCGGCCGGCACATGGAACACCGCCATGGGACGGTAACTACCGGTGCACTGAGGTAGGGCCACGAGAGCTGAGCGGGTCCTCGTCGATGTCCAAGGTCAATGTCGCGGAGTGTTTTGGGGGACAGTGGAAGGTGTTCTTCCAGGGCATGATACAGAGGGCAGTACCAAGTAGACACAGGCAATATGGAGGAGATGAATGCTACAGACTCATTTTTGACACCAAGTCAGTATCAGCTACATGATGATGAAGACAACCCCCAGGCCATAGACTCAGACACCACCAAAGCTCAACCAGAGAGTGTCCATGAATTTCGGGGCACGGAGTCAGTGGCACCAGAGCTGAAAGGGGATGCAGTCTGCGATGAGGCCTGTACAATGGTATAAACTCTGCCATGAATAAATCAAGACTCAGTTCCAAATGTGTGACCTACATGACCGTAGTGTAGGCCGGAGGCAGCGGTCAGCAGGGGCCCCCAGCCATGTGTTCTTGGCTTGCGATGCACAGAGTTAGTGGCACCAGAGCAGTTGTTGGTAGTGTTCGGTCACCTCCGTAAAGAGGATCCTTTTTCATCCGGATTGAACCGCGTCTTCCTCTTACTCCTCTCCTTGCGTACAATGATATGGACTCTGCCATTGTATAATCAAGACTCAGTTCCAAATGTGTGACCTACTGGACCGCAGTGTAGGCCGGAGGCAGTGGTCAGCGTGGGTCAACCGCTGTTCAGGCAGCTCCTCCTGGTACTCTCACACACGACGTTGGAATGCCATGTGGCGATGATTTGTGGGTGACGGAGGTAGAACCACCAGAGCTGAGCGTGTGTGCAGCCTGCGACGATGCCGTGTCCTGCCTGGCCCGGACTGGATTGGTGTGAGGCCTGCTGGACCGCAGTGTAGGCAGTACACAGGTGACCCCCGCGGTGCTGGAACGCAGTGTAGGCCGAAGGCAGTAGTCAGCAAGGGCCCACAGACACGTGTCGTTGGAATGCTATGCACAGAGTTGGTGGCACCACATTGTAGGGAGTACGGTGATTTAAAATCTGCCATAAACATATGTACTCTGCCATTGAATTATCAAGACTCAGTTCCAAATGTGGGACCTACTGGACCGCAGTGTAGGCCGGAGGTAGCGGTGGAGTATGTCAACGAGAAAGGAGTACTGGGGGCCTGTGTCGCGGAGGCCGTGATGGTCTGAGGAGGCTGCCAAGGTCGCGGGCCTCGGGCTTGGAGCTTGCACCGGCACGTGGTGGGCCCTCTTTGACACACGCCGGTGTCGGCAGGTGAGCAGTGTGGCCTGGGTGCGCTGGGGCGTGCAAGATGGGTCTTGGGACCAGCAGCCTGGGGTGCAGCAGGCGACCAGGATCGCAGGCACCGCCGCTCATGGCGTCGGCCTCGTGGCGGGGTGAGAGGCGGCGCCCTGGCAGACACGTTGGCCATTCCGGAAGAGAAGCACGCACAGAGTAACGGGCTTTTTATTCACACCCCTACGCTGGCCTGGCGTACGCCGGGCCAGCCCACTCCGCTCCCGCTTACAGGGGGGGATGTAACAAGCTACATTTCCGCGATCTTCCCCACTGGCTGCGGCAACATGGTTTTGTCCACTGTCCAGTACACTCCAGACACCAGCAGTGTATGTGGACATGGAAATGTCTGTGGTCTGCATACTCAAGTCTGTCCAGCACATCCACGCCACACTTGGCATTGTGTACATTCACATTCATGGGTCACTTGCATCCTTCGCACATGCCTGGTTCCAACCTCTCCCCACATTCTGCTATTGTGTGGCTGAGGTGCCATGCCATTGATGGCTTGTGTACATGGCTAGCCCAGGTTGCCACAGTAAGTTGTGTTGTCGTGTCTGGAATGTGGGGATGTTGGTTGTCATGTTGTATGTGATTTTGTGACGTGTGCATTCCCAGAGTTGTGAGTTGTATGTTGGTGGAGTTGAGGTGTGTGGTGTGTTCAGTTGTTACTTACCGACGAACAGTGCATTTCCATAGGTGCCATCCTGAAAGCGCTGGTTGATGATGGACTGTCGGAAGATGAAGGAATCATGCACACTGCCTGGGTAGTTGGCGACGACATTGGTGAAGAGTCCCCGGTGGTCCACTATTGCCTGCACATTGATGGAATGCGTGTGTTTCCTGTTGCAGTAATTGTGTGCAGTGGCGGCAGGGGGCACGAGGAGTACATGTGTGCAGTCGATTGCCCCCAACATGTGCGGGAAGCCAGCTATGGCGTAGAAGCCTTGCTTGATCTCCAACTGTTCCTGCGCAGTGTGTGGGAAGTAAAGTTGCTGGGGTACCAAGCTGATGATGGCATCCAAGACAGGTGTGAGGAACTTTGACAGGGCTGGCTGTGAGACTCCTCCGACTCTGGCAGTTGTTGGTTGGAAGGTCCCAGAGGCCAACAGGTGCAGCACGGCCAGCAGCTTTGTCTGTGGAGGGATGTTGGTTCTCCGCTGTGTTGGTACCGTCAGCCTGTGGGCAATGAGGGTCAGGATGCGGAGGATGGTTGTCCTTTTGAGCCTGTAGTGGGCAATGACTTCCTCTGGCGTTAAGTCTCCGAGGCTGGTGCGTTTTCGGAAGGTCCGGTGTCTTTGTCTGCGCGCCTCTGTGGTAGTCCGGGGGGGGGCCCTGGGGGGGTGGGGGTCCTGGCGGTGGTGGCGGTGGGTGTTGTGGCCCTCTTGGGGCGCCGAGCTGCATGATCAGTAGCTCCATGGCATCTGTTGTTCTTCTGGTGTGGCTGTGGGCTGGGCTCCCTTTTATGGTGCAGGTTGTCGTCCGACTTAACACCAGGTACGAGCAGGTGTTAAATCCATGCTGCTAACGCGCCTTATCGCATGTTTTTGGATCTTATCGCCGATCTGGCTGGTCGTTGAGAATGTTGCGAAGTGGTGTTTCCGCGGCTTTTTGCACGGGAACGCCTACTCTGCATATCATTAGCGTTAGTTGCCGGTGTCATCCGTGGCGATGTTTTTTGCGGCTGCTATCGCAGGAAAACTGGTGATATCGGATGTTAGCACCAGCTTGTGAATGGTGCGATGAATTTATCACCACTTTGGCTGCGATAAAGTGCCGCTAACTCGGCGATAAGTCCTCGAGAATATGCCCCTGTGTGTGCTGTGGGCAGCCACACAACGGCCGGGCTACAATTCTGTCAGACTAGTGGCTGCTACTCTGGGATCGTAGAAGGTTAGGTCTGTTTCTTTAAAAAATACGAGATTGCTCTATATTTCAGACCCTGTTGTAACACTCCACTCAAATGCCCATATTATTCAGGTAAGTGAGTAAATGGAACTCCCCTATCAACCACACTTTCAACCATCCCAGCAACTCTGGGCTCTCTAGATGAATGTATTGATTAGAGAGAGGTAGCCGGAAGGTGTACGGATTAATAAAAGGGAGCAGGAAGGCTAACTTGTCTCTACTGCCTTCCTGGGCAGAATTCTGAGAACATAACAGGACGAGGGCGGGGGATAAACTGTCACTTGCCCAGAGAAAGGTACACTAAGCTGTTGAAAGACCACAACGAGCGGGGGCGGGTGCGGGCGACAGACGACAATGAGCAGGGGGGGTGTTTAGTGACGCCAACGAGAGAGAATAAAGACATAACAAAACTTACCTAGCTCTCGCGCCTCGCCGCCGCCCCCAAATAATTGATACCCCGGGCGGACCGCCACCCTTAGCTATGCCACTGGAGCATCCCTTGCTCATATGGGGAGAGGATGTGGTCTGACGGCTAGATTGCCGACTTTGGAGCTGGGAAACCAAGGTTCGAGCCTCGGGGTCGCGTCCACATCCTATGATTCTGGGCAAATCACTTAATCTCCCCGTGCCTACCAAAAAAAATGAATGTGTCCTTGTGTAACCTAACCGGTGCTCATGTAAAGCGCTCCAATACCTTCGGGTCGAGTTCGCGCTATATAAATCTGCAAAAAAAATATGTGGGCTATATCACTAGGTGCAGACAGCAGAGCTATCCTTCACCTGTGGTACGCAGCAGAGATGCATATCACTTGTGGCATACCGCATAGCTTTTCCTCATTTGTTACAGACAGCACAGCTGTGCCATGTGCCACTGAGCTACAAATGAATAGATGCATTCCTTTCTAGTAGATTAATTGTCTTTCTGACTAGTTGTATGATCTTTCGTCTGTCTCCATCCATACATCTGTCTGTCCTGTGGCATAGAAACTCAAGAGCAAGGATCTTCAGGTGCAAGGAAACAGGGAACAGGAAACAGTGGGCCTTGTGGAAATGAACACTTGTAGGCGACTAGTAGGACAGGGAAACAAGGATGCACGGGACAGAGTGACTCGCACAACTGAGAGACATTCTGCCTGAGAACAATAAAAACAGGGCAAGATAGGGACAGACTTGTAGAAGTAGAAATGGAAGCAAGAACTCATGGCAGCATGTTTTCATTAGAGCGGGTATCAGGAACAATACATTCCAGATAAGAAAGGGTCGCCACTGCCACTAGAAGGACTAGAAAGACTCGGACACACAACTAGGGTCACAAGATCTATTGCTCCTATACAACAACACTGCCGTAGTAAACACAGGTTAAGCAGGGGTCCTCAACACGCAAGTCCCTAGTAGGGGTTAATGTAACAAGACAAAGCGTAACATAATGGCACAGACAGTATAGGCAAAATCTGTCATTATAGGAGTTAGTGGCTCTAGGCAGCACGTGAATGAGACAGGACATTGCCACATAAAGCAATATGAATCAATGTCCTGTGACAATAAATGTGTTCATGACATCAGTCTGTGATGAGCATCAAAGATTCCAGAGAGTTAGATATATCTGTGCGCCTTCATTGAAATATACATCAGTGGTTCACACAATGGGATGCATCGATGGCACTACTCACACTCTGCAGATATGGTGAACAAAGTAATAGGTATCAATGACAACAGGCAAAATTGTGAATCAATGGCTGCAATTGCATCAACATTCCCAGGCTGTGGACGTCTGCTTAGAGGGCAAGATGGCGTCTGCTTAGGACGCTGCGCTAGCTGCTCTTCCCAGCACCAGCCTCAGTACGGGAATGGCGGTGAAGAAAACAACGTTTGTTTGACAAATTACAAGGAGTTTGACATGCTGGAGTTAGCCCATAAGTTAACGTGATTTGGACTTTGGTACCCTGAGTGGTTTGGAGCCTTCAGGATCTCGAGTGGCTGCTGCGATAGCACGGCTGGCTGGCGCTGTTTTTGGGAAAATCAACTGTCGGCTTAACCAGCACTTTAAAAGGAGAATGCTGTAGAGGTTGAGCAAATTCACGAATGAGCAGACTGATGTGTTGGCACGTACAGAAATTTAGCCTCAGCCCCGGTGGGCTGCTGGAAAGAAGGTAGAGGATGCGGATGCCAGTGTCGTTGAAAAGCACGTATTGGAAATGGAGAAATGGAAGTCAGGACCACAGAAGGAGTTGTGGGTTAGTGCGGAACCGCCTGGGCATAAGCAACCTTCAATCCCTGAGATATTCGCCGCAGCCTCGGGCTTGAGACAGCCTTGGAAGGAATCAGAAAAGGGGAGTGCACATGAACCTTTGGAGCACGCTGACTCACGGAGTGGAGCACAGGATAGCCTCCCCCCAGAGACTGTTAGTACTGCTTGAGGGCAGCAGCAGGTGAAGGAATCGGCTGTGGGTGTGGTGAACGCTTTGATTATGGAGGGCAGCCCAAATGAAGGGGTTGGAGAGAGTAGACCTCTGGTGTTGGAGACCACAGTGACCCCTGGTACTCTGGAGATGGGGAAAAGGGGGCAAGGTGAAGAAACTGCTGGGGGGAGAATGAAATATGATTTCCCTTCTCTGTGTATGGAGATAAGTCAGAAGAGCCTAGCTATGCCACACACCATGATGGAAGGGGGGTCCCCGGAGCAAGGGAAAACATTTTTTTCGCTCACAGACGAATCTAATATCTTTGGTTTAAGTGATGGATTAACGGATGAGGAGTCTGTCTCAGGTGCCTCTGGGGGGTAGCCTCAGTAGCAGTCTTTGCAGACCAGTCACTCAGAAATGGATGCAGGGCCAGAAAAGGCAGAAGGAGAAGGGCAGAGCCTCTGGGAAAGGGCAAGATTCACATGCAACCATTGCTCAGCAGTTAACGTGGGATTACTCTGCTACCCCACAAGTTTACGTGGAGAATAATCTGGGTGCAGGGGGTATATCTCCAAACGGGACACCGAACTAGTCAGGAATGGTAGATACTCCTTCTCTCGAGCTTATCTATACTACCTTGAAACAGATGCAAGGGGAAGCCTGAAACAGAGAACTGGAGGGCTCACTTGGCTTCTGAAAAACTACAGGGGGAAATTCGGAAAGTCTACAAGATATGATCTGAAATGGTAGAGAGAGTCATCGCTGTGGAAGAACGGACGGTGGCGGTAGAGGCTGATGTTGGAATATTGCAGGAGCATCAAGACAAGTATGAATCTCAAATGGTTGATGTGCTACGGAAACTGGAGGACTTTGAGAACCACCAGCGGAGAAACAATTTAAGATTCTTAGGCCTTGCAGAGAATGTGGAGGGGAATTATATCAGGGCGTTTATGCTGGGTTTACTTAAAGGATTTTTTCCTGACCTTTCCCACTGGGATTAGGACTCTAAAGTACAGCGAGTCCATCGCTTTCCATTGATGCTAAAGAAAAACTGGCAAGAGGAGGATCTGGAGAAACCCAGAGGAATACTGGTGTTTTCTGGTAACTTTCTCCTCTGTCAGGCAATATTCAACAAGGCCAGGCCTGAGGCAAAACGCTCTTTCGAGGGACAAACGTTTTTTGTTTGACCGGACTTTTGCCTTATTACGGTAGAGAGGAGGTGGTGCTTACAATAGTTGTTCGCACCCTTCCAGGGATTGGGCTGTTAGGTGTTTTTGATGAATCCAGCTAGCCTTAAGGTCATCTTCAAAGGGAAGGTCCAGACATTTACATCAGAGATAAAGGATAAAGGCGCAAGAATACGTAAAGGAAATAACGGGGGGATCTGGGGGGTCTGGGCTTGGTTGATGATAAGGATTTGCTTGGGGAAGGATTTATGTTAAAGAGAACAACGGTCCCTTACACGTTAAAATTAGTACAGTACCACAATTTTAGCAATCAAAATTGGGATTACGAATGTATCAATGGAAAAATAAAGGTTTATTAACAATTAAGTTCAACGCAAAGATAATATACGAAAAAAGTGAGTGAGCAAGACGTGACAGGGTAGTGGGAAATCAGCCGATTTCCTTACCACAGGCAAGTGACTTAAAAGTGACTTTTTAATTTGTGAAAATGTAAGTAAGCAAAAAGTCACAATCAGAGTTACATCTCATACTCCACAATTAGATACAAATTACAGTATAGAGTTGAAGATGTATGTGTCGACGACGTTTCGATCCCAATTAGGGTATAGGGATCTCATCAGGACTAAGTGTTATAACAAGTGCCTGGGAAGTTGCTGGAAGGTAAGTCGAATACCGCCTCGGGAAAATCCAGAAGGTATGGAGGCAACAATGGGCGAGCAACCGGAGAGGTTTCGAAAAATGGGGGGCTTGGTCCGACGGCTAATCGGATGCAAGGGAGAATGGGTATGGTCCCGTCCGACCATAGGGCACGAGGCCAATAAGGCAATTAAATATCAAGCCTGATTAGGCAATATTTCAGGGATGAGGGGCAGCCAGTCGAGTTAACCGTGTGCTCAACCCGCAATGAAGGAACCGAGTGCTCCGTGTGCTCTAACAGTATCTGTCCGATCGAGTGAGGATTATGGCCATGTATGTATCTGAGTATAAGTATGTGGTATTGCTTGGGTGGTACAAAGTGAAGATGTTATGCTTTTGGCAAGATGGTTTTTTCTCCTTCTCTCTTTCTTTTTTTCTGAAATTTCTTCACTTCTTATTTGTTATGGCTTTCTTTAGGGATTGGCTGTAGCTGGGAGGGGTGTGAGGGTGGTGTTGAAGTGGGTGGCATCATTAGGGTCATTTTTTACTTGTTGCTGAGTGGTGACTGGGGGTTTGGGGTGGGTCTTTTGGGTGGGTGGGGGTGGGTCGGGGAAGGGGTGGGGGTGGGAGGTCGAGCCAGGCATATAGAAAGGTTCTTTTTAAGCAGCATTTTGGTGGGAAAATAGAGAAAGTTATTCTAGACATAGTGTGGCATCCTTGTTTTTGCATATGTGATGAGCAATTTACAGATTGCTACAGTGAATATATGTGGTCTGAATAACCGGATGAAAAGGCAAAGGGTGGCCCTTGATTTACAATTTTTGAAGGTAGATATAATATGCATGCAGGAGACTCATATTGAGAATGCACAGTAGAATATTTTATATTTCATGGGACATCAAGTTGCATGTTGTACTTCTCAAGGGACACGTACACGGGGGTGGCTATTTCGGCACATAAAGGCATTTGTAACGTTTCTCGCTTTAGTGCGGATAAGTATGGACAATGGGCTATTGCGGAATGCGGCTATCCCAATGGGTCCTTCACTCTTTGTTCCATGTATGGGTGGATAGTGGATGATCCGTCAGTGTTTGACTGGCTCGATAATGAATTGGCTTTATGGCCACTTCCACTTATTTGATGTGGAGTTTTGATATTAATTTAGCTAGGGGGATCCTTAAGGCAGGTTTTAAACACTATCAAGGTCGCAAGCCTAAAGTATGTAGATCCTTGATAATTCTGGGGCTAACCCATGGGCTAGTGGATGTCTGGACTGAGAAAGGCACTCTGACCCCGGCTTTACATTCTTTTCTGCACCCCATCGGGTACATGCACGTTTGGAGTATTTGTTTTGTATCAGATGGGTTGCTGCAGGATTGCCTGATTACAAAATACTCTAGGGTAATGTTGGACCATAACCCGCTGGTTTTGGAGGTAAAAATGATCTCCTCTTTGTCCATGTTGGAGTTGGTCATTTAAATGGGCGTTATTGTTAGATGAAGATTATATCAAGTATTGAAGGAATGAGCCCTGTCTTTATGACTACCAACTCTGGCAGTGCTTCTGTAGGTATGATCTGGGATGCCTTCAAGGCAGAAATTACATATGCTCGATCTATATGAGACATTGCCAAGGGTAGAAACCCACTTCATCAATGCAGCATCAATAGGGTTAGAGATTGAGTTTGCGCAGCTGAAAGTGGCAATTGCTAAAGCAGCAACAGTAGATATTTCCTCAAAAAAAGCTGCTGATAAATATACAGTTTGGAGACATAAGTTTTATGAGTACAGTGAAAGGGTGAGACATCTTTTGGTGACCAGATCTAGAGAGCTTACAGTTCAAGGGCAGATTAAGGAAATCCGGGATCCCTATTTGGGAACAATGTCCGACCCGGAAGGTATACACAGGGCTTTCCAAAGGTTTTATCAGCTGCTGTATACGGATGAGGTAGGAAGAATTGCCATGGATATGGATTCAGTCTTATATGAAGCTTTGAATAAGGAGGAGTTGGAGTTTTTAGAACAGCCTTGCTCGGCGGAGAAAATTGGAATGGCTATGTCAAATTTAAAGTCAGGAAAAGCAGCTGAGACAGATTTTATTGCGGGGGAGTTCTATAAGATATTTTCGGCCACTCTTAAAGCATATATGATGGATCTGTTTTTGCAAGTTTAGAAAGGGTTAGATCCACACGATTCGTGGACTTCGGCTAATATAAGGCTTTCCCAAGAAAAACAAACTGGTGCAAGAACTAGGATCATATCAGCCGATTATTTTAATGAAGAGTGATGCTAAGATCTATTTGAAAATATTGGCAACGCTATTATTGGCAGTAATCAGTAAGATGGTTTCCCCAGTGCAACATGGATTTGTTCTGGGGAGGGGGACAACTGACCATATCTGCCGGGTTATTACTCTTTTTGATGCGGCCGTTATATCAGGAGACACTATGACATTAATACTCTTAACACAGAAAAAGCATTTGATAAGGTATCCTGGTCAAATCTCTGGGTGATTATGGCAAAGATGGGCATATGGCCAGGGTTATTGAAGTCTGTAAAAGCCCTGTATCACAATCCAAGGGCTAAGATTTCGCTGATGGGGGGATAATCAGAGTCCGTTGTGATACAGCGTGGTACAAGACAAGGATGCCCATGCTCCTCATTATTGTTTGCCCTTTACATTGATCCACTGATTAGGAGAATAAAGAATAATCCATCAATCCCTCCAGTTTGTTCTCCGCGATGGGAAACAAAATTTTTGGCGTATGCCGATGACCTGGCAGTTGTTGCCCCAGACCCAAGGGCCACATTGAGAGAGATTGAAAAGGAAGCGGCAAGATTTGGGAGCTTCTCTGGCTATTTATTAAACCAAGACAAGACCCAAGTTATCATCAATGGTAAAGTTGAGTATGAAGATAGGTGGGTGGCTGAATGTGCAGTTTATCTTGGAGTTAACATCAAGGCAGAAATTGAGAGAATTGTGAAAATCAATTTGGATCCCCTGATTAAAAAACACTAAGGGGCCGATTCCGATCTCGGCCGGTAGGGCTCCGAATCTGATTCGGCTTAACCGGATCCGATTCGGAGCCCTATTTCCCGAACGATTCGTACGCGCGTCCGGGCGAGCGAGTACGATGCGAAATCGCCGACCGACTCGTCCGGGCGTCCCGACCGCTCCGACCGACTCGTTCCCGGGTCTAACCGCACCGACCGACTCGCTCGGACTCGACTCACACCGCGCAATGGAGACGTTCCCCGGCCGGATAAGTACGATGCGCGCCGCGAGCAGTCCGACCAAGCCGCGCACTCCGGCTCCAAAGAGCAGTCGGAGCCGTACTTCGGGGGTCCGTGTCGGACCTCCTGTACGCGTAGCCGCGCGAGTCGCACACAGGGGGACCCATGGGTCCCCCTACCTGTGCGTGTACGGGCGCGAGTCGCTTCGCCGCGTACATGCTGTAGGGGCGCCCTTGTCCGCCTCGCACCCATTGAGTCAATGGGAGCCCGCGTACGCGTTGTACGACAGGCTCCCATTGACTTCAATTGGGGTCCGACCGAATCGAGTCCGATGGCATACGTGCGCATCGTACTCGTTCGGTCGGGCTGCACGGGTCCGATTCGGTCGGTAATCTCTCCGGGTCCGGCTCGGTCGGAGAGATTTCCGGCCCGAATCAGAATCGGCCCCTTAGCTGGAGTTTGGGAAATTGAATAATCTATAGTTGCCCTTAATTGGGAGAAGTAATATAGTAAGAATCATTTTTTTGCCTAAATTGTTATACTTCTTCCGGGCCATCCCTCTTGAGGTGGGGAACCAATGGCTTAAAGTTTTAGATGGGATGATATCGCAATTCATATGGGTTAATGCTAGGCCCAGAAGGGTGCTGAAATTTATGATCCTACCAAGAAGCAAGGGGGTTGGGCGGTCCCGAACCTTAGATAATACTACTGGGCTACAGCATTCCAACAGATGGTTATCCTTCTTCAAATCAAGGAGGTGGGGGGGGGGGCTGTGATGAATAATTTCCCCACTACGTATGAACTGTTGATAGGGGAAGAGGCCTGGGGGTGTCTGTTGTGACATATAGAATTTGGGTACTTTAAGAGAGTGCGGTATATTACCCTTTGCTGTATATTTAGAATATATGGTCAACTGCCCAGAGAAAAGTGGGTATTGGCCGTTTTAACTGTTATACACCGTTGCATAAAAATCCAATTTTACCAGCCATTTTTTGGGATGCTTATGTTAGACGTTGGATGGAGCATGGTCCCCATAGACTTGTTGACTTTGTTTAAGGTAATATTATAAATGCATTTGAGGCTATTAGCTATACAAGCTCAAGCATAATGAATTTTTTAAACATCTTTAGATTCTGGATTTTTTGGGGACGAAAGGAGGGTGGTTACTGGGGTTTTCTAGGGCTGAGATTGTAGAGTTGATTATTGGTAAAAAGACTTCAATAGGGTCTTCATATTGATCATTGAACAGTCAGATGCTTGACGATATTGATAAACATGCTAGATGGTGGCAAGAGAAGCTGCAATCAGGAGGGAATTATTTGACTGATTCTTTAGACTTAGCTCAATCCATATTAAAGTTGGCCAATTTGCAAGTCCAACATTTTAAAACTTGTTTTAGTCTATATATAACTCCTGGAAAAATAGTTAAATGGGGGGGTCTGCGGGCACGCATTGTCCACGTTGTCAATTTTATAGGGTGGATCTGATACATATGTGTTCAGGGTGCCCCGCCCTTGGTGGGCTTAAAAAAGAAATCAGTGTTTTTTTGGAGAAGAAATTAGTGGTTAACATTGAGGTAGCCTCTCAACTTGCTTTACTTGGGGTTGATAACGAAGTGGTGCCTACTCATGTACAGGCATTTATGTTTTGGGCAATGTCAGTATTGAGGTTGTGTTTAGCAATAGCATGGCTGAACCTCTCTCCACCTTTGTTTCACCAATGGTTGGCACGGCTGTTAGCCACTATCATATTGAAATTGCAGTCTATGCACGGAAAGGCAAATCTACTAAAAAAAAAAAGGTCTACGGGTCTGGGCTCCTTTGAGGGATTGGATCTCTTCAATATCAGAGGGGGGTAACTAGGGAATAACTTGTATGTGGGATTTATAATTTTGGTTATGGTTTTGAGCTTAGTAATCATTAATGTAATGAACGAGTCACTTTATGTCATAATATTTATAGCTATCGTTCTGTGAGTATCTATGTGAAACATATATTAAATATGTAATTATTTATTGCTGCTTTTCTGTATATTTTACGATCATGAACTGAATGCTTGGCTTGGGGGGGATTACAATTCATTAAAATCTAATAAATATTTTTTTTTAAATCCCAGGCTGTAATGTCTGACAATGGTCTAGGCTTTAATGGCCTCAGGCTGTAATGAACTTTAATGCTTCAATTCTCTAGAAATCATTAATGGTGACAAGGTCCAATAAATATTAAGCATTAATGCCCACAGGCTGTAGTAAGCATTAATGATTCCTGGCTGTAAAAAGCATTCATGGCCCCAGGCTCTAACAAGCGTCAATGGACCCAGACTTCAATGTGCATTTAAGGTTCCTGGTTCCAGCCTGTGATGAATATTAATGGACCCAGGTTGTAAAGGCCAATGGTTCTTAACCTGTGGTCGGTGGATCCCTGGTGATGACCAATGCTTACTCAAGGGGTAAGCAACTGTTTAGAACAATGGTTCTTACACTGTAGTCCGTAGATCACTGGGGTCCACAACACCTACTCAAAGGGTCCACAACTCTTTAGAAAATTAAATAACATTAGCAGATTAATAATCTGCTAATGTTATGCTATTAATATGCTAATAATAGCATATTAATTAAGTATATATGAATAAAGGAGCAAAATATAATTTGTAAAAACATTTTGTAAATGTGAAGGTATTTGAAATTGAAGGTTAAAAATTAAGTGGGTGTCTGTAGCTTGATTCATAAGAGCAGCAAAAGTATAACAAACAAAATATATTATGGTCGATGGGTGAATGAAGTACCAACAAAAAGACAGCATGCATCAGAAGCAATAAAGAAAAAGTGATATGCTTAGTCCAGCATATCTCTTTGTCTTTTACAATTAAAATACGAATTTAGAAGAGCTCCAACCTTCCCATTAAATTTAAAGTTTTTAGTTAAATTACTTTTTTGTGGATTAAATAAAATATTTTGTCATTTGTGAATGTGTTTGATGTGTACTTGTTGCTATATTTTTGGTATTGTTTTGAGGTTTATATCCTAAAAATAGCTTAGACCCCAGTCCCCGGCATCCAGGAATGACTCAGCTAGACTCCAGTAAGAATTCAATGAGAGTCCCTGGATTCCAGTAATGATTTAGTGTGGGTCCACAGAAGTCAAAATGTTAAGAACTGCTAAATGGAGCATTAAAGACCCGGAGTACTAAGGAGTACCAATGTACCCAGGGTGCCATAATCCCAGGGTGTAAAAGCCTGAATGGCCTTACTTTTACTAGCATTAATTGCCTGAGACTATAATGAAGATTAATACAGACTATAAAAGGAATTAATGATTTCAATCTCTAATAAGCATTAATAAGTATTTATGTCCCTAGGCTCTAACCAACATCATTCGTTCCAAACTGTGAACAGCATTAATTTTCCCAGGCTGTGATGAGCAATAACGGTCCAAGGATGTAACAATCATTCATATCCCTTAGCATGTAGCAATTGATAATGGTTCAAGCCTCTAGAAAACATTAATGGCCTAAACTGTAATCAAGATAACGAAGATTAATCTCCCAGATGCTATTGAGCAGTAATAACCCCCAAACTCGACCAAACATTAATGGACCTAGGCTCTAGCAGGACATTTCTTTATGTGAGTCAGGTAACCTTCCAAGGGGCATATTATCAAGCGGCAGCGATAATTATTGCTGCCGCGCTTAGCGTGAGATTTTTTTATCGCCGGCTATCGCTGGAAATTATCGCCATGCTAGCGCTGTATTAACAACGCATAGCGCAATGGCGATAATTATTCCAGCGATAGCGGTAGCTTTCCATGGAACATCACTGGATTTCCAGCGATGTTCCATGGAAACGACGATAACCTTGCTGATACGACCCTGTGGTCGTATCAGCATAATCCACCTCCCATGCAAAGTATGCCTACCACTGGATTTTAGCAGACGTTAAAATCCAGCGTTAATGGCCGGTTAGCGCGATTTTGTTTATTGCTACGCTGGCCGGGGCATTGTTGTAAATATCGCGATGCTGCCTTCGCGATATTTACCCATGTAGCATATTGAGGCACGCCTACTTTGCATCTCATTAACGTTGAAATGCAAAGCGGGTGCTAAATCACGGAAACACGAGCTAGCGTGTCCTTGCTAATCTTGCGATAAAATTATCGCCACTTTTCGGCCGAAAACGGACGCTAAAGAGGCGATAATTTTATCTCCCCCTCTTGTTAATATGCCCCCAAGTGACTTAAGCATGGCCACTACTCAGGAGCCAGCAGCTGCTCTATTATGCATCACATCCCTTCAGGTTAAGAAAGATTTGCCTATTGCTGTATAGATGTACCCTACATTGAGCCACGAGGTGCATTCCTCTGTAGACAAAGAGATTGGTGATGAATCAAGCTACTGCCTGCCTAGCGTATATGTTTATACCCATATCATCATATTTCCCCTAATGATGCGTACGAATTACCACAGTAATACACAACAAAAAAGCTCAGCTGTTAATCTACCACCTGCTGAGTTACTGTATAATTTAGAGGTCACTGGGCTACCTATTGTTAAAGTAGCTCAATGTGTAAGTTGACCTGCTCTATAGAACAGTATGTAACCAGCTAGGGTCAGAGTCTGCCTTCTACTTTTTCAAGGCTGATAAAATAAATCCCCGAGTCGGGTAGTAGTGATGCCAATTTTTTTCCAAGATGTTGGACTGTACAGAATACGTTTCTTTTGCTGACGTCTACTTCGAACTTGAAAGGTTGTGTTGCCTGGTAGCAGTATAGATCAACCAGGTGTAACCTGATCAGGTCCTTGCTTTTATTGTTGACCTGGCTTCAAGACTCCAGCTCGCAGTATCTTTGCGAGGTCGTGTCAATCACAACAGCACTAGGACTATTCACACAAATGTTCAGATACTTGCAAATGTCCACAAACTCCGAATGTTCCAAAATCTCACAAAGAAGATACTTTGCTTAAATTGATTGGTTCAGTAAGAACCTCTAGTACGGAACACCCCTTGATCATCTAATCAGGCCCTCACTGTACATTATCAGTGATGAACTGAGTAGACCATCAAGAGCAAAAGTAAAACATGCAAAGATCCTTCTATTGATTGACTAGCATCTATCTTGGAAGCTGTCGATATTTTGTAAGCATACTCTCGAGAATGAAAGAATAGGAGTCATCATTCCTGAGCATCTCTAGAGTTGTCTTGATATAGGAGCAAAGCTGAGTCTCTACCTTCCTAGAGGTGAATTTAGAACTAAGGAAGATGGTCTTCAGGAATGAACATGAGCAGGAATGTAATGTTGTTTTGAGTCCAGAGAAGGTTTTGTTGCCACAGTGACATTTTAAGTTTAAGGCTTTTGGGGGCCCTGGACAAGACATATATATTTTGGGGGCCTTTGTATGGAACAAATTTGAATTGCATTACCAATTCACTCCTAATTCAACCTGCATGATGCCAAACAATACTAAATTATATGTTTAACTTTACAAAAAAGGTTCACAAAGAAACTGTTGAAATCTGTATTGCTGGGCCCCCAAAAATCCTTATGATAATAATAGCTAGAGAGACAGTCAGAAATAGATGTAGCCAGAGAGGGTTAGAGGTTTAGATAGAGAATTAGACTAGACAGAGGCCTAATAGAGAGAAGTTTCACTTTCCTGGGGGGGCCTTGGAAGGTGGGGGTGTGAGAAGTTGGCCTGGTATATGCTGTTCACTAATTAAAGTGGACACCTTGCACCAGGGCAAATCGACTCTTATGGTAGATAGGTTTAAGACAACCTTTTAAAGAAAGCTATCCTAGTGGTAGCTGTGGAGAGCAGCCTTCAGGCTAAGTCTCGGAGGAATGTAAAGCAGCTTGTTTTACCATATAATCTCTTGAATCACCAAATGAAAAGACACCACACAGGTATATATATCAAATATATATGTATTTATTTCTAAATAACTCTCTACTAATCTCTTTATGAGATTAGAAGACAAACATATGCACAAATCAACGTTTCGCAATAAGTTAAGCACAAAATATGGCTGGGGCCCTAGGGGCGTACCAGACCATATACTAAGTAAGAGACTTAGAAACAACGACTTGCAAGGAGACAAGGCCTAGGGCCTTCAGAAGTGCTGGGGCCTCACGAAACCACCCAAGGCAGGTAAGTAAAGGACCCACGGGGGACGCGTGCAGTGTGGATACACAGGCGCGAATCGCCGTTAACTTCAATGGGGCAAGTCGCGGTTGGAAATAAAGAGTTTTAGGATACTTCGGGAGAACCTACAAGCAAGTCACTTACAGGGTAAGTAGTTCTAGGGCCCACACCCACAGGAGCACCGTAGTGCTGGAGTTACCTCACCCAGGGAAGCCGGGTGCACAGGTGTCCTTTGGTGTCGGGTCGCGGCGTCGTTTTCAATGGCGAACAAAGAAGACTTGCTGCTTGCGGGAGCTGAAGAAGTGTCCGGTGGAATCCAAGCCTGGATTCTGAAGAAGGATGACCTGAAAGCAGAGGGGACAGTGTTCAAAGTCACTTGGCAGTGACCCGGGGCAAGGAAGATGGATGCCCACCGTCGTCGGTCGCTTCAGGTCGGTTGTAGGTGCCTTGACTCTTCAGCCACGTGGTCCAGGAGGTGTCGACGACGACCAGGAGCTGGATTCGGTGTGTCCCTCGACGTCTGCAGCTGACTGCGGTGTCGGCAACTCGATCGGAGCCAACAAGCCTTGGCAGCCGCAAGTCTCGGGGAGATGAAGAAAAGTCGATGGCGCAGACCAGCAAGGTCTGAGGGACTCACCCAGCGAGGGTAAGTCAGGGCAGGCCTGGAGCAACCAGGGGAGTCCTTTGGTTTCTTTAAGAAGTCTTCTGGGGACCCACAAGCCAGCGGGCAAGGGATCGCGAAGACACCTCGGGCGGAATCACTCAACAGGGGCCCACGGTCACTCGGGACGGTGTAGGCCTCTGATCTTCGGAGGGATTCCTGCTGGAGGTCGGGACCACACGTGGTCCAAAGCACAAGTTCGTAGAACGTTGTGAAGGGGTTGCACTCGACAATAGTGCACGGTACCCAGGGGTCGCGGTTCCTCGTTACTCGTGGGGTCCACTTGCCTCAGCTTCGCTGGGGACTCACGATGGCCTGGGAGAGGTCAGGAAATCCACTTCTTGGGCTGCAGGGACTTCGGACTCCGGCGGGAGCAGCGTAGTTTGCGACCGTCGTTGTCGTTTTTGGTGCCTGCCAAGCAGGGGAGTCACTCCTTGACTCCAAGGGAGATTCTTCTGTCTTCCAAAGGTAGTGGAACGTCGAAGGGCCAGGATTCTTCTGTAGAGCGTCGTCCAGGGGTTATCTGCTTTGCAATGGCAAGGTTCCCCCTCTTATACTAAAAAGAGGGGATGGACTAGCTCTATGACCCCACCTATGGGAGGGTCAAGGGAGGGGTGGCTACACCCACTTCCCTTTGTCCAGTTTCGCGCCAGAGCAGGGGCAGGTAGCCCCTGAGCCGGTTTGAACTGGCATATGCACAGAGGAGCCTTCTGCTCCCCCAGTGCAGGACTTCAAAGCACTCTAAGAGTGCACCCACCCAGCCCCAATACACTAAACCCTGTCTGGGAGGTGGTTACACCTCCCTGTGACAGGATGCCTATTGTTGGGCTTCCTCCACTGTGAGTGTCAGTCATCAGCAGGAGGGCAGCCCAGTGTCTGTGACTGGTGGCATCCATTTTGTGATGCCAGGGCTCTGCAGGATTCTACCGTGTTTCCACAGCAGGTACATGTCTTATCCCTCTAGAAGGGTGGAATGCTACCCCCGCCGCCAGGATTGGCGGGGGGTAGTATTCCAAGATGTTTGACACCAAACACGACATGTTTTGATGCAGCCATTCCAAAGTTAGCATTCTACCGCGAGGATATAATGCACTTAAGAGTATATGGTTTAACCGCATCCACAAACAGCACCAGAGAATGGACTCTGAGAACTGCAGAGGGGCCCTGCTCATGCAGAGGCACCCCCTCACATAGAAGCCAAGCACCCTGCCCTCAGGATTGATAGGGCCTGCCATAGGGGTGACTGAGAGGGTTATATGTGTGTGCAGGAGAGATATAGGAAACCTATATCTCAGTGAGGGGTGCTAGCACCACCTCACCCAGGCTGCAGTAGCAGGCCTGTGGTGTCAGATTTAGTCTGCTTCCCAGGGGTGGCATAATACATGCTGCAGCCCCTGGTAGGCCTGTGAAGTACCTATGCCCTTGGCACCTAAGGTACCATATACTAGGGACTCATAAGGCACCACAGTAACCAATCACTAGTGCACCTAGAGTGCACTCCATGTCATTTAGAGAGAGCAGATAGACTGGGGCCCTGAATAGCAGGATCCCAGTCCAACTAAGTCATAAACCAGCAAAACACCATTTAAAAAGTGGGGGCAACCATATAGTCAGATTCCACCTTCCTACATAACCCCCCCAAACGAAAGGAGATAAGGCTAACCTTGGCCAGTTGAGCCTTTATTGACTAAGTGGCCATATAAGGAAGCACCTGCACTAGCATGGTTGCCCCCTGTCTGATGGTCCACTAAGCAATCCCTCACCCTAAGGGTGTGAGAGGGTCTCCACCATGGGGAATCACTACCTCTGGTGTGCTCTGGTAAAGTACAAGGCTGGTGAGGTGTCTGAGTAGGGAAGTGAGGCCCTAGGAAGGTTGGCCTCAGCTTCCTCAGATCACTGGTCACCATGTATGCCTGTCTTTCCATGACTGAGTTGCATTTTGCTCTAAGGGTCAACCTTTGGCTGCCTACAGCTGGGGGTTGGGTCCCTTTGAATGGACTACTGGAGGGACATGGCAGGTTTGGAACCTTTTGGTCCCAGGTTTGCCCTTGCCTAACAGAGTCCTTCTGGGGGAGGTCCCTACATAAAGGTATGGGGGATCCCTCAGTGGGTTGAGGAATTTTCACCTGGCTAGGGCTACTAGACTGAGTGCCCCTTATCTGCTGATGGGGGGTTCCTCTGGACAGGGGGCCCTGGGGGTCCACTGACCTCCCTGACCTCTGCAGCCCTGGGCTGACTGAGGCAGGGTAGAGAGGGGCAGTTTACCTGCTCCAGACTGGGTACCACCTTGGAAGGGTCCTCTGCCATCAGGGGTGTGGCCAGGCCAGGCCTGACTACCTCTGGGGCAGTTCCTTCACTAGGGGTAGGGTCAGTTCCCTGAGGAGGCTGACCCTTACCTACTGTCTGGGGGAAGAAGACTTTTCTTCAACCCTTGTGCTCTCTTTGGGGGAGAGTGGGCCATTCTTCCAGGCTCCATCTCTCCATAATCTTGGGCTGGGGCTGTGGCCATCACAGCCCCCCTAACCTTTACAGGGACACCCAACATCTTCAGATGGGTTTGGTGTTCAATTTCAGCCCAGGCTGAAATTTCCAGATCATTGCCCATCAGGCAATCTACAGGTAAGGTTGGGGACACTGCCACTCTCTTTGGGCCTGTGACCCCCTCCCAGCTGAGATTGACTATGGCCATGGGGTGATCTGTTCTGACACCATCAATGTTGGTCACCTGGTATTTAAACTCAGGTAAAAGCTGGTGAGGGGGACTAGTTTCCCTGCCACCATGGTGACACTAGCCCCTGTGTCCCTAAATGCCACAGCTTTCTGACCATTAATTATTGGCTCCAGTCTGTACCTGCCCAATGCTATGGGACCCATGGTAAAGGTGGCATATCCTACACCACCATCAGAATCTGAGGAGTCTGTTGAGGGGGTCCTGTCTAAACTAGGGCCCACCTCTGTTCCTCTTGCAAAAGCACCTAACTTTTTGGGTGCACTACTCCCAACTGGAGGATTACTACTGGTAGTACCAGGAGGGGTGGTAGTAGTTGTTGGAGGAACATTTTCTTTATTGCCATTCCTGGGACAACTGGGATCAGATTTCCAGTGCCCAGGCTTTTTACAGACATGGCAATAGGGTTTCTTTTCAGGAGAGGAAGGAGTTTGGGACCCACCCCCAGAAGAGGAATTTTGGGGCCCTGTAGTGGACTTATCCTTGGATTTATCCCCACCTTTCTCTTGGGACTTGGTAGAATCTTTCTTGTGGTCACCACCCTGATTCTTAGGCCTTACTCTGGTTCTGACCCATTTGTCTGCCTTCTTTCCCAATTCTTGGGGAGAGGTCAGATCAGAGTCCACCAGGTACTGGTGTAAAAGCTGGTTTTGACAATTATTAAGGATCTGTTCTCTCATCATTAGATTATAAAATCCTTTGAAATCAGTAACCCTACTGCCAACCAGCCAACCCTCCAGAGCCTTGGATGCACAATCTACAAAGTCAGTCCAGTCCTGAGTCTGTGCCTTCTGGGTATCTCTGAACTTCAACCTGTACTGCTCAGTGGTTAAGCCAAACCCATCTATCAGTGCACTCTTCAGGACTTCATAATTATCAGCATCCTCTTCTCTAACAGTGAGGAGCTTGTCTCTACCTTTATCTGAAAAGGAGAGCCACAAGATTGCTGCCCACTGCTTTTGGGGGACCTGCTGTACTCTACAGGCCCTCTCCATAGCAGTTATCCACTTGTGGATATCATCCCCACTCTGGTAGGGAGGAACAACCTTGCTCAGGTTCCTATGGTCAGGAATATATTCTCTGCCTCTAGGGACACTGTTGCTGCCACCAGGGGGTTCTAACCCCTCTTTTCTAGAAGCTCTCTGGATCTCCAGGGCTTCCCTATCCAGTGCCAACTGCTTGGTTCTGAGGGCCACTCTGGCTTCCTCATACTGGAGCAGTTTGCACCTTCTCTCAGAGGAGGTCTCTCTTAAGGGAAAGTATGAGTTCCTCTGCTGGACAAATTCTCTGCCAGAGTGATAAGAGTGGTCAGATTCCCTGGAAGGGGATCTGTGCCTCTCCTCCTCTCTGTCAGTTCTCTTATGGAGAATTCCTCTGTCCTTTTCAGGCCCCTTGGAGCCTGGCCCTTCAATCACAGAGTCTTGGTCATTCTGATTTTCATCATCTGACCCAGATACTATGACTGACCCACCCACTGATTCAAACCCTTTAGCTCCTAGAGCCAATCTAAGGTCATCTGCTGTCAGCAGATCTATCAGGTGGAGTGTTGAGGGACTCTGTCCTATCCTCAGGTGTCTGTCAACACACATGGCTCTCAAGTCAGAGAAAGCCATGTCCTTATACTGAGGCTGAGTGGATCCACTGGGTCCACCCTTTAAGGACATTCTAGTGTTGTGCAGTGTTGTACTACCTACACTAGTTTGTGGCCTACTGATCCTAGCTTGAGCTGTGGAAAGGGTGTGCTATCCCTTGGCACACAGCTCTAAGTTCAGTAGAACTTATTGATACTAAGCTTGACTTTATATGTACCTTGAGTACCTATAATGGTTTTCAGTTAGTAATTCAAATAGAGATTTTCTGGTAAAACAATGGCAAGCTGGAATCCCACACGCTGCCCACCAATGTGAGAAGTTGGCCTGGTATATGCTGTTCACTAATTAAAGTGGACACCTTGCACCAGGGCAAATCGACTCTTATGGTAGATAGGTTTAAGACAACCTTTTAAAGAAAGCTATCCTAGTGGTAGCTGTGGAGAGCAGCCTTCAGGCTAAGTCTCGGAGGAATGTAAAGCAGCTTGTTTTACCATATAATCTCTTGAATCACCAAATGAAAAGACACCACACAGGTATATATATCAAATATATATGTATTTATTTCTAAATAACTCTCTACTAATCTCTTTATGAGATTAGAAGACAAACATATGCACAAATCAACGTTTCGCAATAAGTTAAGCACAAAATATGGCTGGGGCCCTAGGGGCGTACCAGACCATATACTAAGTAAGAGACTTAGAAACAACGACTTGCAAGGAGACAAGGCCTAGGGCCTTCAGAAGTGCTGGGGCCTCACGAAACCACCCAAGGCAGGTAAGTAAAGGACCCACGGGGACGCGTGCAGTGTGGATACACAGGCGCGAATCGCCGTTAATTTCAATGGGGCAAGTCGCAGTTGGAAATAAAGAGTTTTAGGATACTTCGGGAGAACCTACAAGCAAGTCACTTACAGGGTAAGTAGTTCTAGGGCCCACACCCACAGGAGCACCGTAGTGCTGGAGTTACCTCACCCAGGGAAGCCGGGTGCACAGGTGTCCTTTGGTGTCGGGTCGCGGCGTCGTTTTCAATGGCGAACAAAGAAGACTTGCTGCTTGCGGGAGCTGAAGAAGTGTCCGGTGGAATCCAAGCCTGGATTCTGAAGAAGGATGACCTGAAAGCAGAGGGGACAGTGTTCAAAGTCACTTGGCAGTGACCCGGGGCAAGGAAGATGGATGCCCACCGTCGTCGGTCGCTTCAGGTCGGTTGTAGGTGCCTTGACTCTTCAGCCACGTGGTCCAGGAGGTGTCGACGACGACCAGGAGCTGGATTCGGTGTGTCCCTTGACGTCTGCAGCTGACTGCGGTGTCGGCAACTCGATCGGAGCCAACAAGCCTTGGCAGCCGCAAGTCTCGGGGAGATGAAGAAAAGTCGATGGCGCAGACTAGCAAGGTCTGAGGGACTCACCCAGCGAGGGTAAGTCAGGGCAGGCCTGGAGCAACCAGGGGAGTCCTTTGGTTTCTTTAAGAAGTCTTCTGGGGACCCACAAGCCAGCGGGCAAGGGATCGCGAAGACACCTCGGGCGGAATCACTCAACAGGGGCCCACGGTCACTCGGGACGGTGTAGGCCTCTGATCTTCGGAGGGATTCCTGCTGGAGGTCGGGACCACACGTGGTCCAAAGCACAAGTTCGTAGAACGTTGTGAAGGGGTTGCACTCGACAATAGTGCACGGTACCCAGGGGTCGCGGTTCCTCGTTACTCGTGGGGTCCACTTGCCTCAGCTTCGCTGGGGACTCACGATGGCCTGGGAGAGGTCAGGAAATCCACTTCTTGGGCTGCAGGGACTTCGGACTCCGGCGGGAGCAGCGTAGTTTGCGACCGTCGTTGTCGTTTTTGGTGCCTGCCAAGCAGGGGAGTCACTCCTTGACTCCAAGGGAGATTCTTCTGTCTTCCAAAGGTAGTGGAACGTCGAAGGGCCAGGATTCTTCTGTAGAGCGTCGTCCAGGGGTTATCTGCTTTGCAATGGCAAGGTTCCCCCTCTTATACTAAAAAGAGGGGATGGACTAGCTCTATGACCCCACCTATGGGAGGGTCAAGGGAGGGGTGGCTACACCCACTTCCCTTTGTCCAGTTTCGCGCCAGAGCAGGGGCAGGTAGCCCCTGAGCCGGTTTGAACTGGCATATGCACAGAGGAGCCTTCTGCTCCCCCAGTGCAGGACTTCAAAGCACTCTAAGAGTGCACCCACCCAGCCCCAATACACTAAACCCTGTCTGGGAGGTGGTTACACCTCCCTGTGACAGGATGCCTATTGTTGGGCTTCCTCCACTGTGAGTGTCAGTCATCAGCAGGAGGGCAGCCCAGTGTCTGTGACTGGTGGCATCCATTTTGTGATGCCAGGGCTCTGCAGGATTCTACCGCGTTTCCACAGCAGGTACATGTCTTATCCCTCTAGAAGGGTGGAATGCTACCCCCGCCGCCAGGATTGGCGGGGGGTAGTATTCCAAGATGTTTGACACCAAACACGACATGTTTTGATGCAGCCATTCCAAAGTTAGCATTCTACCGCGAGGATATAATGCACTTAAGAGTATATGGTTTAACCGCATCCACAAACAGCACCAGAGAATGGACTCTGAGAACTGCAGAGGGGCCCTGCTCATGCAGAGGCACCCCCTCACATAGAAGCCAAGCACCCTGCCCTCAGGATTGATAGGGCCTGCCATAGGGGTGACTGAGAGGGTTATATGTGTGTGCAGGAGAGATATAGGAAACCTATATCTCAGTGAGGGGTGCTAGCACCACCTCACCCAGGCTGCAGTAGCAGGCCTGTGGTGTCAGATTTAGTCTGCTTCCCAGGGGTGGCATAATACATGCTGCAGCCCCTGGTAGGCCTGTGAAGTACCTATGCCCTTGGCACCTAAGGTACCATATACTAGGGACTCATAAGGCACCACAGTAACCAATCACTAGTGCACCTAGAGTGCACTCCATGTCATTTAGAGAGAGCAGATAGACTGGGGCCCTGAATAGCAGGATCCCAGTCCAACTAAGTCATAAACCAGCAAAACACCATTTAAAAAAGTGGGGGCAACCATATAGTCAGATTCCACCTTCCTACAGGGGGCCTTGGGCAAATGTCTTAACATGCCTCTGTGTTGTAAGGAGGATTGGAAGTAGGTGGTGAAGTTCTATAGCTATAGAAAGAGGTATTTCAGAAAATGAATGGCTGTTTTCTGGGAACATGAAGATAATTTTGAGGAGCAACAATCATGGGGTTTCTAGACTTAGATATTTGAAACTATCGTTCACCACCCTTAGGAGGCATTCAGTTAGAGGCAATGTCACCCCCCGGAGCAGAATCCGATTAAAGGAAGATTTATCCCAGTTTTTCTTGAGACCAAAATTATTACAAATTCCTTTCAAATCAAAAGCAGTCTGGCAACGATGTTTTGATGACATTCAGGCTCACATCATCCACAAAATCCAAATCCTTTCATCACCGTTTGGGATCCAATGCATCCTACAAATTTACAAGTCAGCTTTTTCGATGACAAGGGAAAATGTTGGGGGCCCTTGTTCCCTTTTTAGGATAAAATTCTGTGACATCTTCCCTTCACTCTGACACACATGACGGAATTCTTCTTCATTTGAGTTTTCCATCATTTGTACAGTGGACCAAAATTAATTTCCTCCAGTACCTTTTATCTGCTTCCAAAGGCATGGTGCACTAACATCTATTGTATTAGCTAGCCCAAAACATCTTTTATCAGTCAGTGGTATGTCCAAGAAAGTCCCCAAGGCATGGGGTAAAAGGAAGGAATACCATTGTTGGGAATTACTCATGGTGACTGAACAGTTTCCTATACCGCAAGTTGGGTAAACAGCCATTACATTGAGTTTTTACTTGCGATACCATTACAACGCATGCATTACCACGCATGCGTTGTACATCGCTGAGTAAAACTACGCATTTTTAGAACGCATGGTCATTTACCACGCATGCCTTTACAACGAATTTCGTTGTAAAGGTATGTATAGTAAATGACCATGCGTTCTTAAAAATGTAGACGATCCACGTCGTTGTAAGGAAAGAGAGGCTGTTTCCTCATAACGACGTGCACCGCCCCTCAGAGACGATGTGAAGCAGGAACCAGGAGGAGAGAGGAACCACGAGGAGAGAGAGGTAAGGGTGATTGGGCATGGGGTTGGGGTTACTTTTTTAGGGTAGTGTTTTAGGGTTTAGGGTAGTGTTGTGGTGTTTGTGTAGTGTGGGGTAGTGTCGGGGGGTCGTGCAGGGTAGTGTTTGAGTGTAGGGACCGGACTGGGTGTCAGGGGGGGGTCGTGCTGGGGGTAGTGTTTTAGGGTTTAGGGTAGTGTTGTGGTGTTTGTGTAGTGTAGGGTAGTGTTTTAGGGTTTAGGGTAGTGTTGTGGTGTTTGTGTAGTGTAGTGTTGTATTCCTCTTAGGGTGTCCATAAACGGGCTTTCCAGTATCATGTCCTTATATAGGCACAATTCGCCCTGCCCTTATATAGGCATAAATTCCCAGGCCTTATTTAAGCATTAAACCATGCACTCCAAATACAGGCATGGTCTCCGACAAACGTCCACCCTAACGTCACAACGAGTACATGAAGAACAGACCCTTAGGCTGCGGGAGTTTCCCTAGTCCAGGACTATTGATTTCTTCAAGGACTCATATATTATGTATGAACCGTTATTCCTTAGGGGTTCATTCATGACGTCTTTCGCTGTCCGACTCACGTCAATACTAAACATTCCTAGGTACTCTCAGGTATAAATATACCTTCCCTAGCCCTTGTAAAACTAGAGGAGACCTCGACTTCAGAGGAGCCCGTTTCCCGGCCTCACGCACTGAGAAGACGCTGTCATCCCTGCACGCAGAGAATCCAGCTTCCAGTGATCTGACTTCCCTTGCGGGTTTTGGAGTTCGAGTCTGGCAAAGAGATTCCAACCTCTCTCATTCTTCAGGTATGGAGCTGATAAGAACCTAGAGGGACTCTTGGCATACTAGGCATACTAGTCTTAACATACTCTTAGTATACCATAGTAAGGAATACTTCACCTACTTCATACCTCTCCCTACACCTAAGTTAGGTTAGGCACATTGGGGTAGAACTAGCTTAGCAACGCATCGTATGAGTACTCGCATTTTTAGTCTGTGTTATTTATGTAACAGCATATGTACTAAAAGATAATGCTATCGCAGTATTATTTATTTCTACTGCTCACACTGTACATTATTTATCTCGCATACTGTCTTGTGATCGTAACAGCACATTTTACTTACATCAGAAACAAGGCTGTTCAATAAATCTTTTATTGAAAACGCACGTCTATTCCTTTCTGTGTAACTTGGAGAAAACTAAGCATGCACGATTGAGCTGAGTGAAATAGTTATCTATTGTTTCCACGACTCTGGGACACGTTCTGATTCTAAAGGGAAACATAGTGGTCATGTTTTGCGGCTGCCAGAAACTACTCCCTTCTTGTTGACAAGGAGTTTCTAGTGGCCTCTGAGCTAGCTGGCACAAGTAATTAAGTTTAATATACTCAATAGGGACATACTGACCTTAGTCCTATGTCAAACCTATAGGATATATTATTCCAATGCGCAGAGCCTATTAGGGAAATAGGAGCTACACTACATGGCGCCAACGTTTTGGTAAGGCAGTAATTCAACGTTAGATACTGAGTAACTCAGCCGTGCCTTTTTCTCTCAAGACCCCTACCCATATACTCCAAAAGACGTCTGGAGTGGGCAGGGTTTAGTATCCGCCACGGCTACATAGGGCAGTACCCTATATATTAGCTGTTTGGTTTGATCAACGTTGAAGGATACAGTGTTCCAAAATATTGTGCACCTTATCTTTGTTTCCTTGAAACTTGTTCTACATTTTTCAAACAACAAAATGCCTGACAATGACAATAACACCGGAAACGGTGGAGCTGCGGCTGATCAAGCCCAAGCAGCAGTTTTTAACAATACAGGTTTAAATGAAACCGAGGAGGGTGTTATAGACATCCCTCAAAACTTAAGGAGAGCCATCACTCTAAAACTTATAAAACATGGCCTACCGCCAAGAGGAGGTAGAGCAGTTTTCGTGATAGAGGCACATGAATCCTTTCAGACAGAGGTATTCTATTCATGGGTAATATTTCCTGAATGCAATCCAATATCACACACATTTCACTTCTACAAAGAATATGATCCACCAGAGGAATACATTCCTTTCGAGGATATTGAAATTCCATTAACATACCAGGAGCATCAGCTCTGGTTTAAAGGCGCCCTAAAACATCACAAAAACATTACTAGGCTCGGTCCACTAGGTAGACCAGGAGCAACATGGCCGATTCTAGCCGGCTATACACCTCATCCTGAACTGGATATAATGTCAGATGAGGAACTACTTACTCAAATCACAGAGTTAATAAAAATCTACAGACAATTGGTCCAATATGTCATGCAGACTTTTACAGTCCAGCAACCATTAACACTTCCAAATCAAACTCCTCAACAGGGGAATACACTAAAAATTACACCACAGACTCTACACGCAGTCATGGGTAAAATGCCCACAAAACGTGAGCAAATTCCTTTCTGGATAGCTCAAAAAATTACTCAAATCGAAGCAGTATTTCCAAATACTAGCCCGTATGAGAAACACAGAATACTGACAATCAGTTTACCAATGGGGATCACACCACAACTGGAAGACTGCACCACATGGGGCTCAGTCTTTGCTGCCATCTATACCAAAACACATGGCATTCCGTGAATTGCGGTAATACCTGATGTCCTCAAACAAATTCAAAACGAATACGGGGCAGAGCCTGCTATAAATTTAGGTATGAAATTACTGAAATATTTCGACCAGGTCTCAACAATAATATTATCTAATATTAAAGGGGAGGCAGCAGCAGTTGCGATCCGCCAAAAATTAAGGGAATTTGATGATACAGAACATCAAACAGAGCTACCCAGAATAATAGAACAATCCTATGCAGAATTAGGCAGAGATAGTTTGGGTGGAAGACCAGTGAAGCCGAAGCTATCTGAAAGTCCTGAGAAGGTCTCAATTAAACAAACTCCTACATCTTCTAAAAAGAAGTGGGAAACTAATAAACAAAATTCAAATGAGAAACGTTCTCAATCCCGAGGTAGGTCTCCTCAAAAGGAGCCCTCTGAAAGGAGGTATAACCTCAGGAATAGGGATAATTTGAGAAAACCTGATAGGTATCAAGATACTGATATACGTTCCTCTCGTCCCTTTCAGATCTCATCACAGACTTCGGAAAGAAGAGGACAGACGGAACACAGAGAAGAACGCGTGAAATCGAAAGACGACAAACACGCTCCAAAAACTAAAGTAAAACCTCAATTCTCCAAAAAGAAAGTAGCAGGTCTAAAGATCAGACATGCCGAGAATACTGAGAACACAACTCAAGAACGGAGAATGGGCTCAGACCATGCTGGACAGTGCAGTAGAAGTCACAATAGTTCGCCAGAACCTGAGGGAACTTCTGGAGAAAGTGGACTTGAATGAGTACATTACAGTCGAGACTGTAGACACCAGGGTTAGTACTCCACAAAAGTTATATGAAATAACACTCCGGATGGAGGGAGACAAACCTAGACAGGTGAAAGCACTTTTTTGGGAAAAACTATCAAAGGGCTATGACATACTTCTAGCAGAAAAGGACTGGCCACCACAATTTGTCAGGGAGTGCCCACATGGCGAGGACATTATTATGCCTGCCTTCTCCAACCATATTCAAATTCACCTAAAATATACATATGCCAGGAAATGGGCAGTGGCCCAAGCCCCAGCATTATATAAAAATCATGTAGGATGGGATGAGGACTCTCCTCACCATAAAATACATCTGAAACATGAACCAACTGCACAACGGCAGTACCCAATAAAGCAAGAAGCTAAAAAACAGGTCAGGGAGATCTTAGATCAACTTGAATACCAAGGGGTGATTGAAAAATGCACCTCCTCAATGAACAATCCTTTGTTTCCGTCTCCAAACCAGACAATACATATCGTCTAGTTTTGGACTACAGACACCTAAACACTTGTTCTAAAACTTTTGCAGTGCAAAATGCACATAGCACAGCATTAATGAATAACATTGTGCGTAAAAAATATAAAACAACATTAGACATCTCAAATGGTTTCTTTTGTCAAAACATAGCACCTGCAAGCAGGTACTTAACAGCATTCTCCATAATGGGGACCCAGCGTCACTTTTGTCGACTCCCACAAGGGTTCAAGAATAGCCCAGGTTTATCCTCAGCGAGGGTAACGGAGTTACTACAAATTTATGACAATGAGGCATTGTCCTATGTCGATGACGTTTATCTGACAGACGATGACCTGCAAAAACACTTGAACAGGGTGAGCACCATTATACTGGGATTCGCCTCTGAGGGCTACAAGTTCAACTTTAAAAAGTCCAGAATTGCCCATCTCAATGTCCTATTTCTAGGATATGAGCTTTCAAGTGAAGGCAAGAGCTTGGCAGCTAACTTTTTAGAAAAGTGTGCGCTGCTCCAACCTCCAAAAACGCTAAAAAACTTACAATCAATCCTGGGTTTCCTAAATTTTGGAAGAACATACATTCTAAATTATGCAGAAAGGGTTAAACCTCTATACGCATTAATCAAACCTGATTTTTCGATCAGAAACTGGACACAGGAACACACAGTAATCTTGCGTTCACTCCAGGCTAACATGTTAGCAACAAATCACTTACAAACACGCGTAAGTCAACGCAATTTGGTGATCCGAATAATTTCGGGTCAATGCGGATTCACATACTTAACTTTCAATGAGGGTGAGAAAATACCAATCGCATACAAATCCCATTTATACACACAAGCGGAAATGCGCTTCAGTTCAACTGAAAAAATTCTAACAGCAGTTCAAACCGCTGTAGCAAAAGAAAGAGCCTTAGCCCAAGGGAAACGCATTATTGTCGTAACCCCGGTACCAGCTTTAGAAGCGGTCACAAAAGCAAGCATTCCAAATGCTAAAGCATTACATCCAAGATGGATACAATGGGTTAATTCTCTTGCTGCAACAGATGTTGAATATGTTTTTGATCCAGATTTAAAAACACAAGCATTCCTGCAATATGAACATGAATGTCCCCTGCCTACTGAAATTCTGCCTCTCGATCAGTACGAATTCATAATTTACACTGACGGATCCGCACATCCCTCAATAGGGAGTAAGCAAGCTTACAGTGCAGCGTGTGCAATCGTTAAAGGTCGCATGCGAAATGGCATCTTCAGACCTATGGTCACAAAAATGCAGTCTCTAGGAGATTGTACAGCTCAGCGAGCTGAACTACAAGCATTCAAACTGGCACTTGAAAGTACAGATCGAGAATTCCCCACACTAATAGTGTGCGATTCCTTTTACTGTGTTCAGTCGTATAATGACTATATACAACACTGGCTTGAAAATGGTTTCAAAGATACGAAAGGTGGCACAATAAAGCACAAAATGCTTTGGGAACAAGTAGTTCAGTTGAAAAACGAACTACCAAAGGCTCACGTGATCCACACACTGAGTCATCAACGTGATGGCGTTCACGTTGCAGGAATTCATTGGCTGATGAAGCCGCAAAGGGGGCTGTGCAGACGGCTTCCGTAGCTGCGATCACTCGTTCCAAAACAAAAATAGACGGTGAGATAATGTTGGCTGTCAATGCTTCAAGCAAAGGCAGCAGTGCAGCGTTACCAAAAAGTTTCCACTCAAGTACTCTTATGTAATTGATGCGAACAACGTTCCTTTTCGCTCGAATCCCTGGAGTGGGGGATAGGGTAATTCCAAACAAGGAACGCAGATTAGGACTAATCCTAGCAGCACACGAAGGGATAGCTTCTGCCCATGCAGGTGTTTCAGCGACAGTATCTTTACTCAAGCAAAGATATTGGTGGCCTGGCATTCGGAAACAAACTAAAAACTATGTTTTAGAATGTGATATTTGCCAACAGATGAAAGTCTCAACAGTGAAACGTCCTGTGCAGACACCCCTGTTAATTTCAGACAAACCATTAGCTTGTGTTTACCTGGACCACTGCGGTCCCTTGCAAAGGGACGGTAACTATAAATATATCATGGTTGCAGTGGATTCATGCTCTAGGTTCCTATGGTTATGGCCTCAGCGCTCAGCTGATGCTCGAACTGTTATAAAAGATTTGCGAGTCTTTATCGGCATATACGCAATAGGCACGCTACATTCTGACCAGGGTCCTGCGTTTAGCTCTAGGGCTTACAAAGAAGCCATGGCCAGTCTGGGCGTTGCATTGCGGTACTCCTCTCCATTCCATCCTGAGGGAAATTTGGTTGTGGAAAGGAAAAACCGAGACATAAAGCAGTCTATAACAGCTAGAGTATTAGGTTCGGGTGACGGGTGGGTCAAACACCTTAGTGGGGTACAACGCTCTTTGAATAATCTGTCAAGAAGTTCTCTAGGGGGTCACTCCATATGAGGTCCTATTTGGGACAAGAATGTGGGTACCGGACCTTGAACACGTAGGCACAGTGGTGGAAAATAAACCTTTTGATATCAAAGATCGTTTGGCTGTTTTACAGGACTTAAACAAATTAAGAACGAAACAAAGCAACGTATTCCTACAGCCAACCACCACTGGGGATCAACCGGCTGTCCCAGCAAGGCATGTCTGGATTCCAAAAGTTGGGGATCTAGTCAGAGAAAAATTGCGGACAAGAAGGAATTTGGACCTTCTTACAGACAACCAGTACCTGTCCTAGCAGTTCAAGGAACAAGAACAGTACTTCTGCCGCCCCTTGCTGGAAGAAAGGAGAAAAGATTTGTGTCCATCGACCTGATCAAACCACAGTATGTGGCCAATACTAAATAGTAGGCCTCGTGGACTCCGACCTAGTAGCAGACGCACTCCTCTCGCTACTATCCAAGAGGTTCAGACTGAAAGACTGATAACCATCGAGAATTCAGCTGTAACTGATGAAGGACTAAGCAACAACGCTATGGAACTCTTCCCTCTTGAACACCAAGTAACAGTTCGTCCAAATACACCTGTCTACACCAATGTAGCACGTGATCGACTAGTTCCAGTGATTTCTACAAATCCTGATGCAATTCCAACAATTGACAGAACTGCTTCTGGCTATTTCATTAACTTTGATACGTTCTCAGAAGATCCCAGTGAACCTGAAACGACGCCAGCATCATTCAAATTCAAGCAGCAAGTACAAGACTTTCTTCACTTTCTGAAACAGACTTATTTGGTTTCTCCATGGTTTGAACTCTGGATTATATCTGGACTTTTTGTTTTCCTGCTCTGGCTAGCTTTGGTTACAACTGTGAGCGTGCTTATAAGTGGCAGATACATCCATGTGAACACTGAAGGAAAAGACGTGAACGTACTTTTGAAACCACATAAATCTTCCCATCGTGAAGCAAGAGACTTGTCATCAGTGAACATCACAGCTGTTCCTATACAGGATGGTATAGTGTGGGACAAAACAGATTTTGATATATTCGGTCCGACGGAACAATTGAACATTCCACATTTGTTTAAAATTTCACTAAGTGATCTACTCTCTTCCAGTACCTATTCTGATGATTGGGACTTTGAGACTGTAAATGACATTATGTTTGACCTAGAAAAATCTGCTGCATTTTCTAAAAATGAATATTTAGAGGGTTCATCAGACTATGAACAACTGTATTGTTATAACCACTATGGTCATCATTATTTGCATAAAACTGCATATCCAAGAAATGTGTTTATGTTTAACCAATGGGAACATTGTCCTACACCACCTAAAGGTAGTTCAAAAACATTTGCTAGCAAATTTCCATATTTTTCAGGTTACAATACATCTGATCCAGAAATGTTCTACTATAAAAATATAAACAAGACAGGACTGAAAATTATGTTAACAAATACAAAACAGATTTATTCTGCATTATTTAATGCCCAACTGTCTAGACAGGGTTTCGACTTTTGGAAAGACACAATAGACACAAAAAGTGTGTGGGGTACTAAAGATTGGCAAGTGCAGGGGATAGAAGCTTTATTTAATTTAGAGCCTGTATCATCCCTGAACAAATAATGTTTTTGAATGAAACCATCCAACAAACATCTTGTCTTGGATTAGCCAAGATCAAAGAGATGAACACACCTTCTGTACCAGCACCTGCAAGAAATAACGATACACAGGCAGTGGTGACAGTTGACAATATACTACAACTCAACAGATCTAATCCTGATTGGAAAAAATGGTTGATCTGGCCCACAGACACGAATAACTGTCAGGAAAGATTCCTGAATAAAACTCAGGGCTTTACTATTAATAGGCCAGACCCAAGATACATCCAAAGACAACATCCGGGGGTAGTAACAACATACAGTGTAGGAAAATTATGCCTCGATTGGCTGCATAAGTCTACACCACAGGATGTGAAACAACACTTAACCTTACTTAAAAAGGACGCAGACCTTAGGGAATTCTTGCTTGGACCAAGAAAACCGCGTCAAAAACGTTTCATATATGCCGGCATTTATGCTGCCTATAATGAAGCATGGAAAGTATCACAGATGGAGGCTGCAGAACGAATACGTGAACTTGATCGTATTAATTTAGAGAAAACACTCTCTGTGGTCGACAATGGGTTAACAACTTTGTCCTCCAGAATATATTCACTGGACGGCATTGTATCCTCTGCTATCGACATACTAGAACAAGATTTGGCGATGTTACAACAAGGCCAATCTCAATTACGTTCTATTATGTTATTAAGCTGGACGCTGCAATCTTTGCGAGCTGGCTATGTGCCTTGGCGTTTCATCAACACATCGGCTCTGTTTGCAGAATACAATCTAACTGATAAACAGATCGAACTGGCACAAAGAGGAGCAAGGTATACAGTGCTGAGCATTGAAAAACTGGAAAAGTTACCATTCACAGTGGCAGAAAAACCAGCAACAGAATGGCTTATTCATGGCAAAATCACACTACCTGTGACTACTTTTCAGTTTCAGTATCGCCTCAGACAAATGTAAGCAGGCAAATATGAAAGGTTGGGTAAGGAATACATTAAGACATCTTGGGATTTACCGTATACATATAGATGTTGGAGTGGGGATCGTGAAGTGTTTTTGAGCGGTACAAACTGTAAACGTGCACTAAGCGTTTCACTTATATGTCAGGACATTTCCTTACACGGGGCTTGTAATGGTTCTGTGGCTAATTTGTCTTGCCATCAGCAGGGTACACCAGCTGCTGTGATTAATCCAACGTTAGGACAACTTTCTAATGGGAGTTACCTCATGTTGAATTATCAAAGTTGCTGCGGCATGCTGCCAGGCATCCCATATCTAGTAACGGTCAACTCCAGGGTCACTTGCTGTATGCAAGTATTGTTTGCCCCAATAGACACAGTCAGGGAGTCGCCTCTATGGCCTTCGCTGAACGTCTCTTTTATAAGATTTGATACTTTGAGCAGAATGAAAGCCATGCTTTTACAGCAAACAGTGCCTTTGACCTCTGCCAAAGAAACCTATGATCTACAAGTAGCAAGGACTTCGGCTGAGATACAGACTTTAATACGTACAAACTGCCCTATACATTTCGTGGAAATGATAGGACGAATCTTCAATATGTCTGATACAACAGGGATTGTACATGTATTTAAGAGCATCTGCTTCGGTCTGTTAGCACCTTTCCAGGCAATACTCGGAATCATCCCGAACTTTGCACATTCGGTGTTTGGTGGCATACCATTAATTCTAGCACTTGTTCCCGGAATTCTATTTCTCTTCCTGCTATTGCGCTATGGCCAGCCTATTCGCGGACATCACTCCGAGCGAAATGGAGAAAGCTCTCCTTGAACGTAAGTGCCGTGAGCGAATAGTAGAGCTTTTGGGCATAAATCGTCTACGGGACCTTAATACCACGTGGTTCCTGTCATTTAGACCAATCTGGCAAGATTGCATCTTACCTGTTCTACGATGCCTGCTATGCGGTGTAGAATGCTTGTTGGACACCTGTCTAACATTTCCATCGGATACGCCAACGGATGTCGATACTCTGCTGGACCAGATAACGGCCCATGCTATGTGTTGTCCCCAGAGGCTTCCTATCCTGATGTCAGCATTCATTGAGATCTCACAGACGCTTCCGGCTGCTGCTGAGGTACGAGAAAGATCTACAGGCACACAGGTAACAACGGACGCGAACATTGCTGCGGCGACCAATGCTGAAAGCGATGCTTCACATCTCTGTGCGATTAACCTGCTTCACGAGGTGTTCCAACTAACACCAACTACAGTGGATGATGTTTTGTCTATAGAAATAGATGATCTCATGTTTACACCAGACCCGTAAACTGACTCTGATTAAGCATACAGTGTTCCAGAGATGCAGTGACAATTTGGCCTTCATTCTACAAAAACTTGGAACTCTACCAAAATTGAACTTTTTCCATTTTTTCGAACGAAAATGGCACTTCAATCTGCTTAAAGTAGAACTAGCCTTATAGTACAGACTTGGCGGTACTTCCACAGACACTTAGTCATCTTGTGTGTCTAAAACAGTTCATTAATTTTCATGACATGAAATGACTTTGATTTTTGAACAACTTATCGATCATTTTTTTGTCACATGTAAATATTACTGCTTATTTCATTCCAATTGCATTTATTTTCGAACTTTATGCCTGAAATGAAAAGCATATGCTTCAAATGTACAGTACCTTTTGCATTTTTTACTATGTTTTTTAATGCTTTTAAGAAATATTTTTAAATATGCGGTACTCCATTTTATGTTTAGCATTTTAAATGTTTAGCATTTTAGTATTATCGTATACACGAAAGTGGAGTGGGTGTTGTATTCCTCTTAGGGTGTCCATAAACGGGCTTTCCAGTATCATGTCCTTATATAGGCACAATTCGCCCTGCCCTTATATAGGCACAAATTCCCAGGCCTTATTTAGGCATTAAACCATGCACTCCAAATACAGGCATGGTCTCCGACATCCGTCCACCCTAACGTCACAACGAGTACATGAAGAACAGACCCTTAGGCTGCGGGAGTTTCCCTAGTCCAGGACTATTGATTTCTTCAAGGACTCATATATTATGTATGAACCGTTATTCCTCAGGGGTTCATTCATGACGTCTTTCGCTGTCCGACTCACGTCAATACTAAACATTCCTAGGTACTCTCAGGTATAAATATACCTTCCCTAGCCCTTGTAAAACTAGAGGAGACCTCGACTTCAGAGGAGCCCGTTTCCCGGCCTCACGCACTGAGAAGACGCTGTCATCCCTGCACGCAGAGAATCCAGCTTCCAGTGATCTGACTTCCCTTGCGGGGTTTTGGAGTTCGAGTCTGGCAAAGAGATTCCAACCTCTCTCATTCTTCAGGTATGGAGCTGATAAGAACCTAGAGGGACTCTTGGCATACCAGGCATACTAGTCTTAACATACTCTTAGTATACCATAGTAAGGAATACTTCACCTACTTCATACCTCTCCCTACACCTAAGTTAGGTTAGGCACATTGGGGTAGAACTAGCTTAGCAACGCATCGTATGAGTACTCGCATTTTTAGTCTGTGTTATTTATGTAACAGCATATGTACTAAAAGATAATGCTATCACAGTATTATTTATTTCTACTGCTCACACTGTACATTATTTATCTCGCATACTGTCTTGTGATCGTAACAGCACATTTTACTTACATCAGAAACAAGACTGTTCAATAAATCTTTTTTTGAATCGCCCGTCTATTCCTTTCTGTGTAACTTGGAGAAAACTAAGCATGCACGATTGAGCTGAGTGAAATAGTTATCTATTGTTTCCACGACTCTGGGACACGTTCTGATTCTAAAGGGAAACATAGTGGTCATGTTTTGCGGCTGCCAGAAACTACTCCCTTCTTGTTGTCAAGGAGTTTCTAGTGGCCTCTGAGCTAGCTGGCACAAGTAATTAAGTTTAATATACTCGATAGGGACATACTGACCTTAGTCCTATGTCAAACCTATAGGATATATTATTCCAATGCGCAGAGCCTATTAGGGAAATAGGAGCTACACTACAGTAGGGGGTCGTGCTGGGGGTAGTGTTTTAGGGTTTAGGGTAGTGTTGTGGTGTATGTGTAGTGTAGGGTAGTGTTTTAGGGTTTAGGGTAGTGTCGGGGGGTCATGCAGGGTAGTGTTTGAGTGTAGGGACCGGACTGGGGGTCGGGGGTCGTGCTGGGGGTAGTGTTTTAGGGTTTAGGGTAGTGTTCTGGTGTTTGTGTAGTGTAGGGTAGTGTTTTAGGGTTAAGGGTAGTGTTGTGGTGTTTGTGTAGTGTAGGGGTCGTGCTGGGGGTAGTGTTTTAGGGTTTAGGGTAGTGTTGTGGTGTATGTGTAGTGTAATGTAGTGTTTTAGGGTTTAGGGTAGTGTCGGGGGTCGTGCAGGATAGTGTTTGAGTGTAGGGACCGGACTGGGGGTCGGGGGGGTCGTGCTGGGGGTAGTGTTTTAGGGTTTAGGGTAGTGTTGTGGTGTATGTGTAGTGTAGGGTAGGTTTTTAGGGTTTAGGGTAGTGTCGGCGGGTCGTGCTGGGTAGTGTAAATGTAGTGAGAGGACTGTCACTTACCTTAGAAACGTTTACCACGACTATACCTTTACCACGCATGTTTTTGCGTTGTAATGGCATGCGTGGTAAAGGCATAGTCGTTGTAAAAGTTTGCGTTGTGATGGCATCTCGTTGTAATTGACAACGCGTACTAATACCCGCGTTGTAATGGTACGCGTTGTATTGGTACGCGTTGTAACGAGTGCTATTCCGCAGGTTGTTATAGGGCGGGAAAAATGGGCACTCCACAGATCTTAAGTACTTTATATCAATTGGTGAGTACATCTACCTTAGGATCTGCAACTGCTACACTGAATTCAAGTTCATTGTTGTTTTTGACATATATGATTATATGATAGACCAGCTGTGTGGCAGCCACCAGATCACTACATAGTAATTCTATTATGTTGCTTGCATAATAAAAAATATTAATTAATAAAAAGATTATTATTTAATGTTACATTAATCAGAAGTGAACAAACAGAATGTTTTTTCCTCCAGAAAAAGACCCTCTAGTGGTAGATAAAGCTACAGTGAGGAGTAAGTGATACCTCTATTTCCTCTACTGAGTTTCCTGGAAGCCCAAGGTAGGCATCTTCTCATGCACTTCTGTAACTACCGCAATAGGATAGAAAGAGCAGTTTTTAGGAGAAGCTCACCAATAGACAGGGAACAGACACCAGGAGGTCAATACTATCTTGAGATGAGCAAAATGGCATTTAATTTATCTCTCTAAGTTGTGGAACATATCAATTTGTAGAGAGCTAAAGTTGCAAAGTTTACATGTCCTTGCAACTCTGCCAGCCGTGCATAACCATGTGGACTGCAAATATATAGAACCCTAATAATTAATATGAATGTTATCCTGGGCTAGCCAAGATCCCAATGGGAGAAAGACATTGGGGAACTGGATGGCCATGTTTGGGAGAAGTCTGTAATGCACCCAAGAGAATCAGCTGCTAAGGCCACCTTTAGGCTGGTCAAGCTTAAGATCAGTTACTCTAAAACAATGGGTATTCTACAACCTATGATCAAGAGATCAATAGAAACGGAAATCAATGACAGATAGCCCCAGGGAAACCTTCTTTGTTGATGTTAAGACCCTCGCACACTCTATTAGTGTCAGACTTCATCATCAGGTCTCATTGTGTTCACTAAAAACAAGTTTCAGGGAAAATGCCAAGCTGTAGTCTTGTTTAGGATTAAAATACCTAAGGGACACCCAGGTATCCCTTTAATGATGGGTGTCCATGGTATAAATAAAAAAGAGGGTTGGGATGTAATAACCCTCCACCCATTTCACAGTCAACACGTTTCAGCCTATTGTATCGGCCACTAAGAGTCCCTGGCTGTCACCAAGACTGATATTAGTGCACCGGAACCAGTGTTCTTTCTGTGCTATATGTATTATTTTCTATTTATGCCTAATATCTTTTCGATATTCTGTCTGGACTATTAACAAACATATAACATGCAAAGGTTCTACTCACCCTTTTCTTATTGCTTATGTAATATTTCCGGTAAAAGATAACAGATAGGGGTACATGACATTGTTATCCATTACCATATAGTGCATTGCACTCATAGTGTGATTACACTGTACAGCACACCAGTAGCGGTCGGTGGTGGGAGTGCCGCCGGGCGCTGACGTGGGGCGGGGGAGGCGCAGGGTGGGGGGTAGTAAACTACGGATTACGGGCGATTACAGGTAAGTACACATATAAATAAATAAAACGAATTTCGTTTCTCGTGCTGCATCACATTTGGCAATGCAGCGCGAGAAACGAAATTCGTTTTATTTATTTATATGTGTACTTACCTGTAATCGCCCGTAATCCGTAGTTTACTACCCCCCACCCTGCCCCTCCCCTGCCCCACGTCAGTGCCCGGCGGCACTCCCACCACCGACCGCTACTGCAGCACACCAACATGCAAAAAATGCATTGTTGTGTCTATTGAGGACCTACGTGTATTTTCTTTGCAGTGGCATATGTACATCCAGCTGATAAAGGTGAGAGTCAGGCAGGCTCTGTGTTATTTATTACACACTACACTACACTCAGGGCTTTAAGTGGGCTGGATCCTGCAGGTGGTCAGCCCCGGCAGTTCCAAAAAGCAGGTGCTGAGACGGGTCCCTATCAGGCTCTCTCTCACCCTCAGGATGAAAAAAATAAATCTTAACTCTGCAGCAGTACCACCCTTAACTGCCCTTAATGTAACTTCATAGAGACTCATTATAGTTCTTTCACAGTCTCACCATTTCAGAACTGAAGCATTTTCAATATGCTATACAACAAAGCCATAGTTGTTGCTGATTTATCTTATGCAATTAGCAACCATTGACAAAGCCAATAGTCCTGGCTTGTTGTAGTTGTAATGTTACTTGTATTATATATCTAGAGGCAATGACAGAAGTAGCAAAAGACGGGCGGCACACTAAGATAAGCACAGATTGCCAGCTTATTCATTTTTAAGCCACGCCCTTAATTGCCTTAGCCACGCCTCTTATGAGAGACCCCCCTGTTTTTTTATACCACTTAAAGTTCTGACTACACTGCAAACATGTGAAAGGTGGGTGCACGAAAACACATACTGTATCATACTCTATTTAGGGAATGCTCTGTGTGACGTAAGAAGATGGGGTAACATGCCCCTGTAGTCACACACTAGGGAGACCAACATATATAGGGATGCGATTATTGCTGGTTTAATAACATGGCAGTACCGATGGGGGCACCAGGCGGTGTCCTTAGACACTTCTTCTAAGTCTCCGTAAAAAAAAAAGGAAAATCCCAAACAATAAAAGACCATTAATACCACATTGTCAACCTCGTCATGTCACCTAAGCGCCTACGAATGTTTGGGGAGTCCGTCGGCCTACTTCAATGCAACTCCAATGCACACGCTTCATGCAGGTGACGTTCGGTTCAACGTGTGTTATGACGTCATAGGCTTTGTTCCTTGCTGACAGTGATTCATGGGATTTGTAGCGATGGGCTGCGAGTAGCTCAGTGCGTGTCTTGTCCCCATTGGCCCCGTTACCAACCGGCACTGTCTAATGGGAATGCTAGTTCTGACGTATTCAAGGTCAAAGTCCGGTATTTTTAGGTCGAGCCTGAGTCAGCGCGCATGCGCTGCTCTGCGAGACTGCTGTAGTGGAGTATACAAGAGAAGCCCCGCCCACTCTCCGCCCATATTTTTATTGGCTTGTGTCTTTGTCCTTCGTAAATGCAGGCTTTTAATTCCTTAATAGGCTTGTTAGTCCCTCCTTAGTACCGCCTTGTCTTCATTTGTAACCTCCCATGGCTACTGGCCCCTTTACTTTGGTTGTTATACGGTAAGTGTTATTTAGTCTTGTAAGCACTATTTTCTTTATTGAGTTTCTCCTACTTCAGGCACGATGTGCTTTGCTTATGTTTAGCTCGCCAAGCGCGCTTTCACTTTCGAAACAGCCGGGACAATTGCGGCCACTTGTTTGCAATGCCATAGGTCTTGCATTTAAATGTGAGACCTATTGCATTGCAAATATTTTTTTAAATAGTCTTCCTAAACCTGAGGCCATGTGAAAAGCTGTTTCCAGTCACCACAGTGCGTCTGCTGCAGGCCTTCACCAAGGTCGCTTATCTAATCGTAGGCTGTCACGGAGGTCGTCGAATCAAAGCACACGTCTGAATGGCAGGTTAACACATGCAGGCTTCATACAGGAATGAAGAATAAACACGATAAGGAGAGAGCGCAGCGCTGGCGGCCCCTATATGTTCGTGCTACCATCCTTCCACTTTCTTCTAAGAGAACGCGTGGCAGTCACATTATACAATCAACGCAAATTCTTTTGTTATTTATTTTGTAAAACATTCACTTTCATGTGCCTCAATGTCTGGACAGGCGCGGCGACACTTAAGGAAACCATCTGTCCATTGAGCTTGCCACCCGCTGTTGATGCATCATTAAGGGCAACTTAAAGGCGCTGGATCCACCCAGTGCTTCAATGCTGTTTGTTTATTTGTTCAGACCACGGCCTCGCCCGCCGATGATCAAGCAGTCACATGTGTCGAGGCTGGACCGGGCCACCAGAGAGAACAAAATGTGTTTTTGGTGCTTGGCACAGCTGAAATGTAAACAATGTATTCCACTGTCTATACCGGGAATTGATAGTACTAAGAGGTACATGTCCACGGCACCTGTGAACAAGTGCAAAAAAAACAGTTCTCCAAAATATCTGTTATGAAAGAAGCGCGGTTTTAGAAGAACAAGAACTGATTTGAAACCGCAACCAGTTCCCAGATTCCAATATGTTACTCTCCCAGATTGGGTATTAGTGCATTGTCAGCGGCTTTCTATTTTAATAAACCTAGGGATCGCACAATTGCATCTTCCAGGCCGGCCGTCATGCCTTATTCATACTATTGCTTTTGAATGTGTACACTACAAGCAAGCATTTTAATTATCCACATATGCATGCCAGATGCAGCGTGAGTCAACATATTAGTACTAGTGCTATAGTTTATCTTTCATGCCAATGTCCAGCCCTACCCGCAGGTCACGTTTATGTTTTGCATGAAGATGTTACTGTTGGCAGGCTTATGTCACAAAACAGCTTAATTTGCTTCATAAAATCATATAAAATTGCCGTATGTTCATCTGTTACTCTTGGCTCTCTGCATACTCTGTGATAGTGTGTATTTAATTATTTGATGCTTTTGTGTATTCTAATATTGTGTCCCTAAGTTGTTTCACAACACTGTTGCACAGTGTAGATATGAATAGGAAATTGAAAAGAACTTTAAATATAAATCCTTTCCTAAAATACTGTCTGAAAGCCCTGAATATTCTGCAAAACGGTACCAACTGATCTTTTGCTAATGTCATAATCTCCTTTTTTCTCAATTCCAAATATTAAAGTTAGCACTTTCAACCATACAACACGTTGGTGGAATACGTGAAGAAATATTGAAAGGCCATAGCAGCAAGGAATTTCCATTTAAATGACCTTTTGAAAAGAACCGTTTTTCAAAGTTCTTTGCTTACATCTTCTAATTGCCAGTATTTGTATTGCTGAGTTATATGTTTAACATTGCACAGTTATTTTCATATCAGTCAAAACAATCGAAATTAAATACATTGGGGTGAAAGACAGTGAAGTCCAGGAAAAGTTCAAGCGTTTCACTCAACAAAAAGAGAATTATCACAGCTTCTTCAAACTTCGGTAAAGCCCCTGTGTATTAATCTTTTGTATAAACAACTTATCATAGTCCCTGAATGTCATCAACTACAGCGACCATTGTTATTTACAAAAGGAAAATGCATTATGTATTCGGAACACACAGTTATTTTACAAATCATAACAAAAAGAAGAAGGAAATTCAGTTTCTTCTATTGTGAAAAGCCTTCAAAGGCATAGAGGGACAGTTGGAATATCAGACATTGCCACAGCTTCCGTTCCAGCTGGTCAGTGTGGGCCCGTTTCACTTGCACACACCGTCCCCTGTTCATTGTGGACAAATTTAGCCACACTCAAAATGACAGAAGTGGCTCTATCATTAGCAAAAAGGGCTTACCTGGCTGCCCTCCATCTTGGAGATGGGAATTGACAGCCGCCATGCTCATGCTTTATGTGTTCTTGCATTCTTTCATAATAAGCCACAAGTTGCAGTTCATTATCGTTTTGTTTCTCAAACACGCCACTATTTTACTATTTGGTAAAATAGAGTTTCGGGCATAGCTTAGCTTTGTTGGTTTATTTACGTACCCAGGACTAGTCGTGCATTTTGGATTGCTGATATTAATGACGAGGATGGAACGGGGAATCCGATGGATTGTACTTCATATGAGGTGACATTTAGGAACTTAGATGGTTGCATTTATATATTTTTTTATTACATAAATTACGTCGTATTGTATTTGTCCCAGGATACAGTGCCGCATAGCTAAAAACTTATAAGGTCCAAAAGGTGAGGCCTAATGGCTATGCCAATGCTTGTTAAGAACAGGAATGGATATCCAAGGTTTTTAAGTGTCATCCTGTTTTTGAATTGAATATGCCCCAATGTTGAATATGTGCACCATCTGGCGCATATTATAGTGGAGACGTTCCTCTTTTTTACCCCAGATCCTGAGATAGTTAGTGGCGATGGCTGTAGAGATAAGTATTACCTGAATGCAATAGTTAACATATTTGTATAAACGCTCACATTTTGCATAGATTGAGGCTAGCATGGTAAACATCAGTCACCCCGCATCCGTCACCCTGCATGTTATTACAACGTGGTTGTTACAACGACCGCGTTGTAACAACGCAATACCATTACCCCGCAAGTCGTTACAGCGACTTGCGGAGGGGGGAGAAGGTGTTGGATTTAAAATCCAACACCTTCCCTACTGTCCGCACAGACTGGAGTTGGAATAGTAAATTATACTATTCCAACATTCAGCGGCCCCCTCCGCAAGCAGTTGTAACGACTTGCGTTGTAATGGTATGCGATGTAACAACGCGATCGTTGTAACGACCGCGTTGTAGCAACATGCGGGGTGAGGGAAAGCGGGAAAAGGAGTCATATTCGGCTAGCATTGCCCTGACTATAATAAGGTCTATAAAGGTAAAGAAGAGCGCAAGAATATCTATCATGATTAGTATATTCTGAAAGTTATATCAAAAGGTGGTAGGCATGATCAGTGTATTTTCAGATCAGTATTACAAATCAGTATAAGGGGAATGAACTGTGTCTGCTTTTTGTGGGGGGTGGAAGAGCGCAAAGTATTCTAAAGAGTTTATTTCATCGCATTCAGTTGTTTCAGCTAAATATTCTCATTCAACCCTAAAGTGTGAGTTTTCAGTCTAGCGTTGTTCGTGTTCAAAGAGAGTTCTTGCCATGCTGGCGCTCATGATTATGTTTTCTATCAGACCCCAACGTAGACCATTCGCGGTATGACCTTTATTTAGGAAATGGGTTGTCATAGTGTATATAGGTGATTGTTCTTGACTCTTATTTGCTCTCTCTATCAGATGTTTTGGATAATGTTGCTCAGTAAGTCAAATTTATCATCAAACTTTCGCCTCAATTTTGCCTTCACATAGGTCAGCACAGTTCCTTCTAATACGAAGGCACTTTCCCACAGGTAAGTTCACCCTCAAAGCATTGAGATGGGTCCTTTCAAAAAGCAAGTTAAGATCCTACATAGGGACGAATCTCACCTGTTCCAATTGTATGCCAGTGGGGATGCCCAATGAAATATGCATAATGAATTGTGGTACTGACGGTACGTTTGGGCAGGTGATCTTGGTTTGCCCAAAAGGTACAATTTTTTTGGATGGTTGCCAATGGTATTGGTTCAATAGGACTAAAATAGGTTTGGCTCTCCCTACAAAGAAGGGCACATTGGATGTGCAGTGACAGGAGTTGCCCAAAACATATCAAAATGCCGTGCATGCAGAATTTGATGGTCGTGAGCAGGAACATTGCCCAGAAGAATGGCCATGAGGCCGCAGATACAAAAGCATGGAGTGTGGGCATGGATATTCCAGATCCCCCAAGATTTTGCAGCCAGGGATTGC